>ML779698.1:2163964-2218980 GCA_009831015.1 Picea engelmannii | reverse complement strand
AAACACAATGGTTCAAATGGTTACCCTTGGCAGAATGGTGGTATAACACTTCCTTTCATACTGCAACAAAAATGACACCATTTATGTCACTTTATGGATACCACCCTCCTTCCATCACTTCTTCTCTTAAAGAAAAATCTAAGGTTCAAGCAGTGGAAGATCACATCGAGAATCAACAAAATATTGTCCAAATCTTAAAGGACAACCTGACCATGGCACAAAATCGCATGAAACAACAAGCAGATCAACATCGTAGTGAAAGAAGTTTTGAAGTAGGGGATTGGGTGTTTTTAATACTACAACCATACAAACAGATGTCCCTCAAGCAAGCCAAGAAGGATAATAAATTATCACCAAAGTACTATGGACCTTATAAGGTGTTGCAAAAGATTGCTACTATGGCATACAAGTTGGAGCTGCCTGCATCTTCACGAGTACACCCAGTTTTCCATGTTTCATGCTTAAAGAAGGTTATAGGTGACAAGATTATAGTTCAAACTATATTGCCATAACTTGATGAAGAAGGAAAAATCACATTGGAGCCTGAAGCCATCACTGACACAAGAATTCGCCAGCTGAGGAATAGATCCATTTCAGAGTATCTTATTAAATGGAGGAAACTACCGGCTGAAGATTCCACTTGGGAAGATGATTTTTTTTATACAGAAGCATCCAGAGTTACTCAAGCATTGCAGACAACACTTGTCTCAAGGGGAGGGGCATGTTAAGACCTAATATTGGCTCATTACCCCTTAATTGGGGCATATTATATTAGTAATGCTATTTTATTTATGTCGGCTTTAGCCCATTAGTTGTAATTATACCTCCTAGTCTCCTATATATACTAAGGAGACATTTTCATTTTGAATCATCTTGTACTTGAACATTTAAGTGGGGTAAAAGGAGTTTTCCCCCTCGAAGAGGCTCATTATATGAAATTATCGCTTTTTCAAGGCGTTGAGTACTTTTCCTGAGGTTTTTCTATGCTATATTGATGTTTGGTTCTTAACACAAGATCACAGACTTATCACTGCAGGTGATTGTATTGCTTATTGGGCAGATGATTGGTTTTGTGGCTCTATATCAGGCATCTCGTGCACAGATGAACTGTGCAGTCCAATGCTTAAATGCACAAATATTTGACTGGAACACTACATTGCTAGATTGTATGAAGAGGCAGCTGGCAGATTGCCGATCGCGGATGCAGAGGAACTTCGGGTTCAGGATGATTCTATGCTCTTTATTCTTTGAAAGAGTTTCGAGTTTCAGTCCTCGAGTGGTGGTACAAGGACATCAGGCCTCTCTTCCTGCGGTTTGCAGATGGGTAGTGTTACTGCCACGACAGGGTGGTGGAAGGACCAATGAGTCCTTTGATGATGATTTCTTCGCTTGGTTGACGTGACAGATCCCAGTCATAGAGGATTACCCTTATGGTGGGATTGATTTCTCGAGGGATCCTGAGATACCAGTACCTTTTGGTGAGGAGCGAGGAGAGATGGGTAAGTTTGCATCGCTGTTTTTTTTTTTGTGAAACATATGTAATTTTTATGTTTTTTTTTTATATATATATCATGTTTCTTTATACCAGAGTATTTGACGGAGATGTGTGTATTATGTGCAGATATGGGACCAGTGTGACCTCCGGATTATGCGAGGAATAGGTGTCATCCTCGGCTAGGGTCTGCACCTGCCACCATAGGGGGACCAACAACAACATGAGAGCTTGCAACCGGTGAGGCTGAGAGGGTTTTGAGATGAGTCGAGCGAAACTTTACCTCGCTCACCCGCACAGTCCCTATGGAAGAGATTCAGGATTTTCCACCATCTATGCAGCCTCATGTAGTGGGGGCACTACGGACGTGGGTCTGATTGTTTTGGTGTTTGGAAAATGTTGTTGATCATTACATTAGGGCTCACAGGCCTTGTCCTTTGTTAGTCTATACTTTTCACGTGCCGAGAGCACTACTTGTATATATTTTTTGAGGGCATAAGCCCCATGACTCGTTACTGGTCATACTTTTGAGGCGCTCACATCCACCTATGTACTCTGATGATTATGATATTATATATGGTTTTTTATGTCTTTTTGTGTCTTATGGATCATATTTGCCTTAAAAAATTTATTTACATGTTTATGTGTATGTTCTTTCATATGTGTGCAAGATGCCAATCTAAAATTTGATTAGCTAGAGTATCTGTAATTTGGTTTAATCTCCTAAGAACATGAAAATATGTAATATAATCAAAGCTTCACTCTAAGAGATGTATCCTAAGGAATTTTCGGTGTAAAGTCGGATCATGAACACAGTAGACTCTATTTAACTGATACACAACTAGTTGAGCATCTAAATAGACCCGAAGATGAGAGATACCAAATGATAGGGTGTCACGAAGCAACTCAATAACTGCACTGTACTTGGCGACATTGTTTGTCGTGTCACCTAAGCATATACCTCCGGAAGATAATAACCGGCCTCGAGGTGTAAAAATTACCCAAGCTGTGGAGGCAAGCCTCCGAGTGTGTCAGATAGCATTGTCTGCATACCCAATGAACACCTCGGATTCACTTGACATCTGCCACAGTGACGAAAGATAAGATAAAAAAATGACACGTCCATAATACTAAAATAAACTAGAAAGTAATAGTACAAAGACTATACATATGTTACAAAAAGTTACCCATGGTGACCTACCTATGAGTAATACTTATTGAGGTAGAGCCCATTTCTAGGCTATGCCAAAGAATTTCCCTCAAAGTCAACCAAACAATAAGTTCCCTTTTTTAGAACCTCTTTTATGATGAAAGGTACAGACCACATGGGTTTGAATTTTCCTACCCCCAGGGGGTCCTTATCATGGTCATAGACTAGGACAATGTCGCCTTCAGAGAAAATCCGAGGACGAACGGACTGATCATACTGACACTTGACTTTATGTTTGTAATCCTCGTTGGCCAGGGCCGCATCACAATGCTGCTCATTGAGCCGCTCAAGGTATAATAACCGTTCTTCAAGTGGAGAAGTGTCTGGCAATAACTATACTACCAACTTTAGGGACGAGATTTGACATTTGATAGGAAAGACTGCTTCCAGCCCATAAATGAGTTGAAAAGGTGAGAAACCGGTTGCATTCTTAACAAATGTTCGGTAAGCCCATAATGCCGAGTATAACATAAAATGCCAATTTGACTTGGCTGAGTTGATCATTCGCTGTAGGATGGTCTTAAGAGATTTATTTATAGCTTCCACCTGACAATTTTCTTGGGGTTAGTAGGGTGATGAATGTTCTTGCCGCAACCCAAGCTTTGATGTTAACTCAATCATCATCTGGTTTTGAAAGTGACTGCCATGGTCAGTGATGATCTCTCTCGGGACGCCGAACCTTGTTATTATTTGGTTGAATAAAAAGAGAGTCACAGTCTCTCCATCATACTTAAACGTTGGCATAGCTTCGACCCACTTCGTGAAGCAGTATACGACTACAATGATATAACGGTGTCCCCTTGCTGAAGGAGGGTTGCATGTAGTGTAACCAATCCCCCACTTGGTGAAGGGACCAACTTTGATGAAATGAAACATGGGAGCGGGATGTGCCCGCATCTTCCGAGAGAAGATATGACACGGGTGGCACTTCTTAACCGATTCGATACAATCTTTGATTAGTGTCGGCCAGAAGTAACCTGCTCATAAAATCTTTTGGGTTGTTTCCCACCCAGAAAAATGACCGCCACGTGCTCCGGTATGGAAATCGTTAAGCACGATAACTGCTTCTTCGTGAATGAGACATCGATGCAGGATGCAGTCTAAACCTCTTTGATACAACATATCATCGAGTATGAGATAATTCTTGGCCTGATGGTGTATACGACGACGCTCACCACGAGAAGTAGAGGTGGGGCACTTCAAAGTCTGGAGATAGATAAGTATATCTCCGTACCAAGGATCCAAATATGTGATAAAAAACATATCTCCTCTGATAGGCGACTCTTTAGGCACAACATCACCTAACTCAACTGGAAGTTCTGAAATAAGTTCTACGAAGACCAATGACTTTTTGGATTTCACTGAAACGAAATCTAAGTCAAATTCCTGGAGGACGACTATCCATCTATTGATATTTCTGCCTATTACCCGTCATGTCAACATGTAATGAAATAGATTCACAACAACAATGAGGGTGGTCTTGCGAAACATAACATAATGACGGAACCGTTGAACAACATGGACTGCTGCCAACATAATTTTTTCGATATGAGAATAATTGAGTTATGGTCCTACTAGGCCTTAGATTAGGTAATAGATCACATATTTTGAGAACAAATCATCTTCCTGAACTAAGATCATGCCGATGGTTGACTTTGCTGCAGCCAGGTACAATAAGAAATATTTTTGATAGTTAGGTGGCCGAAGCAAAGGGGAAGTTGTGAGGGCATGCTTCAATGTGTCGAACGAGCGTTGAGCGACATCGTCCCAATGAAAAGGAACATCTTTCTTCAGTAAGCGCATAAATTCATTTGTGATCTTGGCATAGTTGGCGATGAAACGTCTTAAAATTTTTGCCTTGCCCTGTAGACTCTGAAGTTGAAGGATTGTGCGCAGGGGAGGCAACTGAATTATTGCCTCAACCTTGAGAGGATCGACCATGATCCCTGTTATTGACACTATGAAACCTAACAAACGTCTTGATGTTATGCAAAAGCTGCACTTGTTTAGATTCAAGCGAATCCAGAAGTAGTGACATCGCTCAAAGATAAGTCAGAGGTGTGTGGGATGATCCATTCTCTTGCGAGATCGCGATGCTAAATCATCTAAATAGGCCTCAAATATATTCTTGAGATCATGGAAAGCAGAAGACATGGCCCACTGAAAGGTTGCTCCAACATTTTTGAGACCAAAGGGCATCTTACGATACGTGAATGTACCCCATGGACAAATGAATTTCGTTTTGTGCTGGTCTTCAAGTTTGATTTGTATTTGATTATATCCAAAAAAACCGTCCATGAAAGAGAAGGCCTCGCAACCCACACATTCATCAATTATCTAGTCGATGAATGGTGTGGGAAAATTATCTTTTGGACATGCATTGTTTAAATCACGGAAGTCCGTACATACAAAAATCGTGCCCTGTTTCTTATTGACCGACATAGGATTTGACACCCATTGGGTCAAATGGATAGGATAGATAAAATGGGATTTTAACAGTTTCTCAACTTCAACCTTAATGGCTGCTAATTTCCTAGGATTAACTGGAGGAAGCTTCTGTCGAACAGGCTTGGCATCTAGATAATTTGTGATTTCATGTTCCACTATTTTTGGATTGATGCCTGGCATTTCCTCATAAGACCAGGAAAAAATGTCGCAAAAATATTTAAATAGATCTGTGTAGATTTGAATCTCTCCGGGGGAGTAGTTAGCTATGACGAAAACATTCTCCACAATGCCAGGGTTTCTGGAGATATTGATCGGTATGGTTTTAGTGATGGTTTCCATATTACCCTTGGCATAAAACTCATGTGTAGCTAAGGGATTAACATGGCAAGACCTATCTCTAGTCATAGTCAAGGTGAATTCTTCGGCTCTGATTCTTCTTAAATCTGAGAGGAAGTATGATCTGTGATGAAGATCGTCCCAGGGTTTGTCCAGACTAGTCATTGCTTCAATTACTACTTCGTCGAATTGCAAGACTAAGTCTAGAGAATCGATGTCAGTGAGAGAACCTTGAGCCCAAATAGGCTCTAGAAGCGGATCTAACTCTTGTACAGGAGTTGGATCTGTGTCGGCCAAATCTTGCTGGACTAAAGAGTACGCTACTTCAGCTGCGGACAAGGGCATGGAGATGCCTGGGTGCCCTGTCCCTTCTATTGTGGTTGATGGGGAAGGAAGTATCCATAGATTGTTGAAGTAATTCATGCGAAACGACGAAACTTGGAAAATATCAACCTTATGGTGGTCGGATATGAATTTGACATCGCCTTGAGGGGGTGGGTAATCGAAGGTACCCATCAAATATGGGCACAAACCAACCCCTACGTTGACTACACCTGGTTGGGGATTATCAATCATCGGGACCGCGGATACCCCCGATGAAGGGTCAGGTCTGGAGAAAGACAATTGATCAATGGTCACAATCTGGTCCTCATGTGGAAACAACAAGACCCAGAAAATTGTACCAATCACTGCTTGCATGGAATAAGTCCAACTCCTTCCTAACAAGAGATTGTAGTCAAGGGATGCGTCGACTACTTCTACCTCGACGCACATGGTCTTCCCTCCTAACTGCATGGGGAAAGAGGGAATGATACCATGTGGTCAGAATGAATGATCGTCGAAAGCTGTGAGAAGAGTAGGTGACAGAGATAAAACGGGTTGGCCAATGGCCTTCCAACATGCCAATGACATTACGCATGTCGAGGTGCCCTAATCAACCACCGTGCAGAAAATATTCCGAGTAACAATTTTCATGGGGTGAGCCACTACTATCTAAAATGCTACGTGGTAAAACATATGAGTTTTTAAGTTGGTTGTATCCAGCACGATGGTACTCGGATTACAAGTCTCGATAGATCCTAAAGTGGCTAAAAAATCTTTCCTCTGGGAAGGGCAACTTTGGAGGACCTCTAAGGTGGACATCGCACAAGGGGTTTTAGACAAATCCTCCACCACAGAATAGTTCTGGGCGGCCCTTGTGTTTGGGTTATGAGTAGCATTTTTGAAGGCACCTTTTGGGATGCATGTCATTGTTTCACCCAAAGTCTTCTCAATCTGTAGAGGAAGAGATGGGAGTTCGACTTCTTTTCCCTTAAAAGTTCTTGGTTTACTGTAGTCATGTGCTCTAGTCAATATAAAAGCATCACCCTTCAGCATATACACATTCATGGATGCGGGATTGTTCGAAGACAGAGAGGGCCCTTGACTACCCCCTTCTATGCTTGTAGAGGCTTGGGTTAGGTTTTACCCATGTTGAAATGGATTGGTTAACACAGTAGGCTATTGCTGTATCACAAAATTTTGGGCCTCTGCAAGATGAGGACATTGGTGGGTCGGGTGGTCTTCCATGCATAGGTTGCACGGATACCTCACCTTCCATTTCTCAGTGGCGCCCCTGCCAACATTATTAGTGGGTTTCTTATCCCCCTCACCCTTCTTACGTTGTTTTTTCTTTCCTTCAGGCTGCTGGGTGGCCTTTGGATTTGTCGATTGCACTGTGTGTACATCTGATGTTTGGGTAGGGGGAGAAGCCAAAATAGTAGGATGGCTGGCCGCTGTGTGTTGTATAGACAATTGCTGCAATTTCTTCGTCAGTTTCTCAACAGGATTTGTTTGTGTTGAACCAACAATACCATCGGCATGTGGTCTAGCTCTCTGTCTGGTTTTATCAAGTATTGAGCGTGGCACATCTGGAAAGATCTCGTATAATAAGCCAGACTGAGAATAGATTAGCTCAAGATGTTGAGCTCTCATGATGGCATCTTCTTCAGAAAACACTCCCGACGTCACGACGTCTTTGGATAAATGTGGGACCAAAGACTTAAGAAGCCACTCGAGCAGAAATGCTGGTGGGACTGGAACCTTAATTAAACTCTTCTGACATCTCCATTCTTGGATGTGATTAGAGATATGGTTCGATTTTAACTGTGCAAAATTGGCCAGCAATTCTGTGCCAGCATAGTATCTCACAGGTAATTGGAAATGGTTTAGGAAAGCCATTTCCAATTCGCCGAAGGAAGAGTATCTTGAGAAGTCGAGCTCAATGTACCATTTCGCGACACTCCCAATGAGAGTACATTGAAACAATCACAACTGTACAGAGTCGTCTTTCAACGAGTTAGACGAGCACCAAATATGGAAGGTGGTCACATGATCCCCTGGATCTTCATTGGGCTTGGCTTCGAAATTTGGTATGTTTGAAGGCAACTTCGTCGGCTTAGGGGGCCAACACGGATCATAACAGATAGGGTCATTCAACAACCTTGTTAAGTCTGGCAAATGTAAATTTTTCAGGAAAGGTAGTTTGGGTTGTTGGTGATAACCTTGTAAAAAGGGACCTGGAGTTTGACTGACACCAGGTTGCTAGGAAAAGTTTGGTTGCTGGCCTAGGTTCTAGTAAAAACCATGGCCATGACTAGCATACGGGTTCTGCGTGTGAGGAGACATCATCGGCTGATTCCCAAAATAGGACGTAGACGGTTGGGCATGCATTACATTCGGAGGACTTTGGGGAGGGTTGCCCCATGCCGATCCCATGGGGATAGGCATAGTACCTTGTCCGGGGTTCCATTGGTTGTGAAAATCATTTCCCCAGATCGACATTCCTGATGAGGGAACTGATCCCTGCCAAGAATTCCAAGGCCCTGATGCGGAAGAGGTTCCTGGGTTTGCCCCCTGTGCGGGAATAGTAACCTGCATAGGAATAGCTTGTGCTTAACCGGGATTGCCCCCATTCGGGAAAGCAGTTGATGAGAAATCATTGTTACCAAACGCACCGAACAAAGAAAATGGTGTCGACCCTACCGACATATTATGCGAAGGTGGTCCTTCACTCCCTGCTCCAAATAAACTATGGTGTGTAGGTGGCCCGACGGACTGCTGGTGGGTACCACTGAGCGAAGGGGATGAAGGAGGTATATGACCTCCCTCGTAAGGGAAAGCATTAAAAGGAGCTGAAGTGCCCCCCATGTGGCCTTGCAGAGGAGCGTTAGAGCTCCCTGCCCCCAGACCTAAAGTCTGTGAAGTGGAGTAGGAAAGTACAGGACTTGTACCTGAGCTAGGCATCCTGTATGAGAATGGAGGGCCTGTCGCACTAGGTGTGAAAGGGGTTGTGGCCGCCGCCATAGACAGTATCAGACCACTGTGAAAGGTAGAGGCGGTCGAGACCATGGTGGCTTGAACCAATGATGGTGGGTTAGAAGGTGGACACTCTCCTGTGGTGACAACCATGGTGGGAATTGAAGAATTCCCAGAAGGAGTGACAACATTTGTTTCCATTGCTGCGTGCGACATTGTCTGGCACTCGGAAGGGTGAATTGGTACGATGATGGGTGCCAAAGGATCAGTGGTTGGAGTTTCATATGGACCAATATCTTTCGCTCCAAAGTCTGAAATGATCGTTTCCTCTCGATGATGGTTAGGCACAATTTCTTGTGACCCGGTCGCTTCAAAAGACCCTTGTTGGTCTAGCTTTCTCCTTAGTGGTGGCAGAGGTGGCTTCAATGTAACCGATGATAGGCCCAGAAGCCTTCGTGACCGATGGAGCTCATGATCCTCCACTGTGTGAGAAGATCAAAGACACCTTAGGGCTTTCTATTCGTTCAAAAAACAACACAAACTAAAAAAGTCTCTCCAAGATAAAACAAGCAAACACTAAACTAATTGGAAGAATAGTTACAACAACCAACACTAGAGCAAATTACCGGTGTAAGTGAAAATCAAACATGGATGTACCCTCTGGGTATACTCTGCAAAGCATGACCCGATGTCTGTCATAGGTACCGTGGTATACCCCCGCAGTCACCTGTGTATGTCTCTAAAAATATAGGCAACTAGGTTGCCAGCACGTGAACAATCACCAGGCGGGTACAGTCGAAAGTCGGGTAGACCACAATGAGCAGGGTATCGAGCCCAAAACCTGTCAAGGGTATCGAAGGCAAGTGGTCCGGAAGACAACTGAGGACCTCAAACAGATTCGAGACCCATGAAGCTCTGTGGCAAATGCAATCGACGGAATCCCAAGACAAGCCCTCTATATATGTTCTCCACTATGATTGGTCCCACTTTGGAGGGGTTATCTCCTCTACCTTTCTACACGCAACCTCATGTTTAGCACCTGTGTTAGAGGGGGGTCCCAGATAAATTTCACAATACTGGACTTTGACACTCCCTAACTCAGACTCCAATGTTTGATTTTAATGTCCTTGAAGAGTTTCCTCTCCAACCTAATTCAAGACCCTAAACCTAAACTAGGTGGTTGACCCTACAAACATAAAAGGTCTAATGAATTTTAGATTTAGCATTAATTTTTATAGCTTGTCTTAATTCAAAGGCTATGAAAGTGAAACTAGTGATGTTTGAAAGAAGAAATCAAAATAAACAGAAAGATGGAAACAAAATACCTTCACTTAACTCAAATCTTAAACAACTTTTCAATCTTAAAATTTTTCTAAGATCTTTGAACAAAAAACTCAAAGCAAGATTTCACTCGACTACGAGCTACTTATGATCTAATTAAACCATCAAGAACTTATGAAAGCAAAGACTTTTCCCTGGTTACTAATGAAAAACAACACTTTTTAACCAAACAAAGAAACACAAGTTTTTATTTTATTTGAATGCTCACAAAGAAAAAAGGAAAAATATCAACAAGTCAAAACCAAGAAAACTTCTGGCCTAAGCACATATCGCAAAGAGTCACTTTAAAAATCACACACAAGCAAATTAAAATTGGACTCTCACACTTGTCTAAAAACCCTATAAAATAAAATTTTGAGGAAAACTTCTTAATGAAAAAGAGAGCTATTTCTATGACATCATAAGATCATAAGATGACCAAACACTGAGGCACAACAACAGAAACATGACATGGACCAAAACACGATAATGCAGTGGATACTGTGACTTTCGTCGGGTGACCCAGAGGAGTGAAATAAACTCAAAGGATTGGCTCAGTGCAAAGGTTCAGCAGATTAATATGCACGCAAAGACAAAGTGCCGTGTTCAAGGGCGACTCTAAGAGTTACTTAGTAATGTTCTCACAAAACTGCTTGGCTTGCTTCTTTCAATTTCCCCCCCATCCAGATAGACGAGTACCTCTTTTTAATTTAACGAGCTTGAGGAGGATAACACATGCTCGATAAAACTCACCTTCGATAAGTTCCTCTTCCTTTGTTCAACGAATTGGAAGAAGTAAGGGTTCGATCCCATATGGGCATGTCGATGTTTTGTTTAGCGAGTCCAAAGACAAAAAACTCAAAGGTTTTTCATGATTATAGAGTCTGGAAAAACACTTAAAAGAGAACTCTCTCAGTTCCTTTTTCATAAAGTAGTCCGACGAGACCGAAAAAGGGATAAACTATCGCTCAACAGACGTTTTCTTCAAATACTTTAACGAGCGTGAAGAGAACAAGGTCGCTCGGTAATCGTTTCATGTTTAGAGAGTCTGAAAAGGACTTAAAGATGACTCCAATGTTGTCCTTTTTCGTAATGTTAGTCTCACGAGGCTGAAAAAGAGATAAATTATCACTCGAAAGACACCCTTTCAAACCGTTTAACGAGTGGGAAAGGAAGCAAGATCACTAGACAATATTTTCATGTTTAGAGAGTCTGAAAAGAGCTTAAAGGAGACTCCAGGGGGTTCCTTTTTTGTGTATCCATACAGGTCCGAAAAAGAGATAAAATTCTACCCGGATGCATTCTCATGTATTTACGAGCATGGATGATTTTAAGGATGGAAATTTATTTTAAAATGTAGAAACATTGGCGAATATTACTAATTCTTCATATGTCAACTATAAATGTTTGGTGATATTTTTTTAAAAATATTAAAATTTCTAAGTATTTTATATAGTTTTTATAAAATTTTGGCTATTTTTAAGGTAAAATAATTTTATCCTATAGAATTTGGGCAAATCATTTTTAAAATAGCGAATCTCGTTTTTAGAAAACCCATGGAAAATTAGCCCATGAGCGAAATTTAGCCCCTAAAATCATCCATGTTTACGAGCACGAGAAAGAACAAAGACTAAGTTCGGTATGCCCCCAACGTGAAAGCTAGTGGCTTAACTCCAGAAAGATCATCAAAGGCTGGAGACATGCCCTCCAAGCTTCGATTCATTCACCAGCTCTGAGGTCATCACCAATTTCTCTAGTAGAGGAGAAAAAGGAGAAGAGTGGATGAAAAGAAGGTTCAAGAGAGGTGTCTGTTTCATGTTTTAACGAGATTGACATAGGAAACGAACTATGCTCAGGACCTCTATTTCATTTTTTAACGAGATTGCCACAAAGAAGAGAAAGTATGCTCGTGGTTTGGTCCAGATCATGGCTTCCAAGAGGAGAATGCTCTGGAAGGGTACCATGTCAATGGATAAAACGTGGTCATGGACTCCATGAGATCTTCGCTGGATGGAAGATAATCACTCGAGAAGGGACACATGTCGAGGGTCGCGATAGGAGGAAGGAGATCAAGATCCAATAATCCTATCGAAGAAATTACCATGTCCACTACTGGATCCAAATCGTCAGAATTTGAAAGCATGGGAGATGATGAAAAATCAACAACAGGAGGGGAGATAGAAAGTATATCCGCCTGAATTTCTTCACGAGGGGGAAGAAAAGAGGATTGGTGACAGTTGTTATCCCAAGGTAACTTGTCAATGCGAAACATTTATGGAATAGATTCATCCGAAGGAAAAGTTGGGGAAATGCATTCGATCGCAGATGACAAGGAACTCAACCGTGATTGCATCGAGGAACTGTCAAGTGCCAATAGATGTTGGGCATCTAATGAGGGAGAAGCAGATTCTGTAGAAACGTATGACGTTTCGGCTGGACTAAGTGGCACAGTGGCACTTAGTGCATCGAATTCCAAAGGACAAGGTACAATCCAAGGGTCAAATGATTCCAAAGATTGATAAGCCACGATCAAAATCATATCGACGATGGCAATGTGATGTGTAGTCGGTGGAAGTGGTGTAGGGAAGGTACCCATGAGGCTAGAATCTTTTAGTAAGGCAACACCAACGCTTTCATATGTGATCTTGTGGTCTCCCAAGAAAGGAATATTGTTGGTAGCGGGAATGCGAGCATCGGTCGTGCAAAAATCCAACTGATCAACAGTGACAATTTTGCCCTGATGAGGAAATTGGACACATCGGAAAACTGACGAGGCAACGACAGTCATGGCATAAGACCAACTTCTTCCAAGTAACAAGTTGTAATCGAGGGGAGCATCGACCACCTCGACATCAACAGTAATAGTTTTTCCACTCAATTGGATGGGCAGGGACTGTAACATCCCATGGGGATGAAAACCTCGCCCATCGAAGGCGCGTAACATCGTTGGGGATTTGTTGAGTGCTGGTGATTTTAAACCTTTCCAACACGCTAAATACATGACACAAGTCGAGGCTCCCTCATCCAAAATAGTCCGATGGATTTGTTGATTGTGAACAACAACATCAACTTGGAAAGCAAGTTGGTGGGAGAGTCGAGATGCATAATTATCCAGGTTAAACATGATCTGATTGGATGAATTAGGATCAACAATGCCAAGAGCGGTCAAGAGCATTCTACGTTGACTGGGGCAGTGCTGTAGAACTTCTAACACAGACATAGCACACGGTGCTTGAGCCAAATTTTCAACAATGTTGTAGTTTTGGGCAGCACATGAACTAGGATTAAAGGTAGCTTTGCAGATAGTGCTCTTAGGAGGGTGTAAAATAGAGTCGAACGTGGGTTTCTCAATCTGAAGTGCTCCAGACGGAGGATTAACCAATGGAAGACTAACAGAGGATGATGATGGATCCAGTAAAGTGACGACATCATTAGTATCTTTTCCTTTGTCAGGGTTACTCGATGTGTCGTAGGTCTTAGAGTGAGTGGTCAAATTGATCCCATTAAACATATAAATATGTGCACTCGACGAGGCCTCATCATTAGGATTGCTAGAATTTCCCCCAAGAGAGGGGGTTTGAGAAACCATGGATTGCTGCTGTGGAAAAGGCCGAGTAAGCACAACGGGTTGCGACTTCCCTTGGAAAATTTTGGCCACTTCATTACGAAGTGGACAATCTTGAGTGTAGTGATCGTCACCACAAATGATACATGGGAATTTTAGTTTCTGTTGTGGTTTCTTTTTGGTAGCAGGTGTTTGATTTTTGGGTTGTTCATTATTATTTTTTGATTTATTCTTTGTGTTCTTCTTTCCTCCGGATTGTTTTGAAGGGGCAGATTGAACTACATTCACCTCAGAGCTCTGAGTTTGGGGGGAGGTAGAGGAGGGTGTAGTTGATTTGGAAAAATATTGAGTTTTGACGGAACCGATAACACCATCCGCATGAGATGAGGATGATGGCTTAGAAGGATCGGTATTAGCTCGAGCAACATTCAGAAGAAAATCATACAAAGTACTAGATTGGGAATAAACCAAGTCTAAGTACTGATCCCGAGAAATATCTTGTTCCTCTGTGACCGCACCACCCATAGTGACATCGTGAGTGATCGGGGGTAAAAATGATTTAGTAAACCATTCTGCCAAGAGCATGTCAGGAATGACTGCCTTGATCATCCTTCATCTTCTCCTCCACTCATGCATATGGTCAGAGATATGCACAGAGTTAGTTTGACGAAGGGAGGTCAAGAGTTCAGTACCTATCTCGTAGAGAATAGGCAGTTGAAAGTGCGTGAGGAAAGACATGGCAAGGGAATTGATATCATGAAAAGAAGCACGTGGTAGTTCAATATACCACTTTGCTGCTGAATCGGTAAGCGTTCGCTGGAAAAGACACAAACGTATAGAATCATCCATGAGGGATTTTGATGAACACCACAAATGGAAAGTCATCACATGGTTGTTCGGATCTTCGCCAGGGTTTTCGTCAAATTTTGGAATATCAGAAGGAAGCTTAGCTGGAATGACTGGCCAAACCGGTGAATGAGAAATAGGATCATTAGTTAACCGAGACAAGTCTGGGAGATCCATAGTCGCAAGGAAAGGTAGTTGTCGGTTAATGTGCGAATGATACTGGTGTGGCATAGGAACACCAGTAGGACCATAGACCAAGTTAGATGAATAGTTGTAACCAGGAGGTCCTCCTACATATGGTTGTTGTTGGCCAGGATAAGTAGGATTCGATGGTGCATGAGAAACATGGGCATAACTCGGTGGGTTTTGAACGTTATAGGCCGGGTGATTTATTTGCCCGTGAGGAGGATAAAAATTTTGGCCTTGAGAATGGTAAGGAGTAGAGCCCAGAGGCGGATACACATGAGGCCCATGAGGAGGATAAGACTGTGGTCCCAGAGAACTCCAGGTGGTGTTTTGGATACCGCCCGAATAAGATTGCCTGTAAGGTGTTCCGGGAGGGACAAGATTGGATACTCCTCCTAGTGGGTTATTATACAAGTGCCCCCCAATGTGGGGTTGAGTAAAAGTGCCTCCTGAAGATACTCCCCATGATTGTGAAGGGTTTCCAGCAAACGAGGGTTGCCCCCCTTCCAGTGGTGGATGTATGATCGGGGTTTGACTGGCAAACAGAGGTTTCCCTCCAGGAGGAGCATGAACAGGGGGTTGTCCCCTGAGAGGGGTAGGCCCACTATGGAAAGGTAGTTCTCCAGGAGGGAAAGGTATATTGGATAGTGGTTTCCCTCCAGCCGGTTTTATTTGGACAACAGGGGTCTGTGTTCTCAGGTAAGAATCTGTCCCAGCAGGATCATGTGGAACATGGAGAGATTTAGAGTAAGAACTTGTAGAAACAGGGGTAGAGATTGAAGTGATTTGGGGATGAGTAGAGGTGATGAGTCCAACATGAGGATGGACTGGTGCTGGCATGGCAGTAGAGTGAATAACCTGATCGACTGGGTGATTCATGGTTTGACCGGATGGTCCTGTTTCACTAGGAAGGTCATGAGGAGGAAAGGGTTGTCGAATAGATTCGAAATGCTCATAGAGATCGTATCCCGATGAAGTCCTCCATACATAATGAGTAGGTGTGGGATTGGTTTCTACTACGGTGCTAGGACGAACAAGAGTCCTATACTCGTCACCAAAGAGTGGTTCCATGGATCCCATATATGTTTCGGTAAAGATTCTCTCCGGTAATCGTGGGAATTCTTCGTCTATGACATTCCCGAGGGAGTCTAAATGAACCAAAAGTGGTTCGAGAGGAGATACCAACACAGGTGTGGTGGGAATTTCAACCGTGTCCAAAGCATCTTCTGGGTTATCTAACGGGGGAGCAATAACACTTCCGGCGTTAGATGGATTTTCTACCTCTCTACGGTAGTTGTCTTCTGGAAGATTAGGAGGTAAGGGTTGATAGCCTTCCGGAGGCAGCCCTTGCATCCTATGTGATCGACGAAGACCTTTATCGTCTACGGGCTCAATTGTGGAGAATAATAGATCACACTAAAAATCTAGGGCCAACTAACAAAAAGAAACAACATGCGCTAATAAAATCTAGGAATCAACCAAGTAGACAAAACTTCTCTCGATGACCGTACTAGTTGGGGATGAAATCCAACGTCACGTGATCAAGTCGAGAAGGGGATGGGATATGGTGGAACAGTTACAATGGTGACCTGCTTAACGAACTTATGCCTTGGTGCAAGCTTCCACGCAGTAATTGTGTATTTACCCTCCAAGGAGCCCGAGTGAGTTTGAGCAATGTTTGTTCCAGGTACAGTGAGACTTCCCTTCACCGTCACCTTGTGTAAGTACATAAATATTATGGCAACTAAAGATACCAATTCGCAGTGAGTCCCTGGGCAGGTACAGTCGACAGTCCGATCTAAAACGTATGGGTAGGATAACAAGTCTGAAATCAAACCTAAAGGCTCCCACACATAATTGTGGGTATACCTCCATGTGACCCCCAATATACGATCTGACCACTACAAACAGTTGAACCACAGAGGGATAATCTCCATAACTCACCCGAATGCGACCTCGTGCGTAACCCCTGTGTGAGAGGGGGATCCCAGAAAAACAATACGACAATTGGATTTGACTCTCCCTAACTCAGGATGCTAATGTTTGTTTCGAAAACTTTGGATATTTGTACTCACAGCCTAATCCAAAGTGCTAACCCTAGTCTACTGTTGGTGGAAGATCCTAAAAACAAAAATGTTCTAGATAATTTTTAATTAGCGTTCGTTTTAGAGCTGTTCTTTACTCAAAGGGTGCACGAAAGTGAAACTAATGGAATGATGACTCAATGCCCAAAAAGATGCATATAATATGATAAGCAATCATTTTTTTTCAATGAACACCTATTTAAGGGGAAGAGAAGGAGTCGTTTTCACTTTCAAACACTAATATGAAAAGTCCTCAAACAATTTTGTTCTCAATCAAATCCAATATGATGCTACAACATTTCAGAAATGAGTACTAATATGCAAACCAAGCACTAAATTGAATCTTTTTTGTTTTTATGCGAATAATGACTAATTTAATGCAAAAACTTTCTCCTATCAACTACCTTTTCAGATCAAGGAGATTCAGAGAAGTATGATCAGATTTTGCACACACAACACACACCCTCTTGTTGTGATTGAAACAAGAAGCAAACAAAGAACAAAAAATAACAAAGAAAAATCAAACAATTCACACAAAAATGAGGTGTTCGAAGAAGAATGACCTCAAAAAACCAAGTGAGAAGAGTCACAGAGTTAAGATGTCCTTCACTGGAGTTCCCGCTCAGTCGGATAGGAGAGAAGAAAACAATGGATTGGTTTCAAGCTCTCAACAACAAAAAACTCAAAAATAATGAAGAAGGGAATAAAATATGAACAAAAAGGTGTTTACTTCTCAAGATGCAGCATGTCAAAGGTCAAAGGAAGAATCATTGAATCATGAAGCAACTCAGCAAGTGAAAAAACAGGGTTTGGACCTCCAAAAAATGCAATTTTTGAAGAGATTTTGTGCAAAAAAGGGCTGGTGCTTTGGTGTAAGGGGCACCAAGGAGTTATAAAACTCTATCCAGCAGCTTAAGGGAGCATTGGCACTATGCTAACAAGGCAGGGGAGCGTTGGAGTCCTAAAGCTGAGAAAAAAGTCCAAAAAACGCAAAATTTCAATCAAATTTTGACAATTAGGCTGAGTGTGATGGGGTAAAGAGTCAATCAGCAAGTGCAATCAGATATGGAGGGGTGAACAACTAAGAATAATCAAAGGGAAAGACAAGGTCTTATGAGGACAAATCAAAACCAAAATTTTTGATTCGACATCCCCAGTGGAGTCGCCAATTTCTGTTGAAGGAAAATCTCCCTGCGGATAGGTAGATCTCCTCAAAGAGATAGACTCTTAACTCTAAGACAGAAAGTTCTTATCATGGTCACTGACTTCCTTTTAGATATAGGTGGACTAGTGTGTGAATAAGAAGGAGAAAAGAAGTACCTTTTACCGGTGTTTGTCCCTGCACGCTCCGAGTTGAGCTCCAATCTTTCGCTCCTCGATAAGCCTTGTAGACAAACAAATTATGAACACTTCCTACTCTATCAAGATTAGTATGAAATAGGTCTATATACTAAAGAGACAAATTCATATGAGATTGAACATGAATTAGAAAGAAACAGGCCAAGAAAATTATATTAATGAGGACAAAACATTGCTTACAACCATAGATGAATTGCAACAGTTTCGTCAAGTCCTCCTTGTCTACCCCTTTCTCAAAAGAACCACGATCTGAATGACGATAGCTTCACCGATTTCTCCCTATGAGATCATAGGTCTCTTGCTGCCAATTTATCTCTGTTCCAGCACCACTTATAAGATCATAAGTTTGGTGTGATTCTCCCTTTTTAGTCCCTCTTTCACCATGAGAAAGCTTGCTTATATAGCCTTGGGGAGGCTTTAACCACTTGATATATCCTTGCGGAAGTTGAGGATCTTCCTCCTTCAGTTGAGGATATACCCTAAGATCATGGCTGGACTGGGAATTCAAATCCAACTGCCTTCCAAGAATGAAAATATCCTTCCCCCATTCATCTCAACAACTTAACTACTGCCCAGAATAGGTAGCGCTCCCTTAAAAGGGAACTCAAAGCATTATAATGCTCCCTAGTAGTGTATAGGGGAGTGTGAACACTCCTGAAGGGAGGAGCACTCCTGCAAAAGGGCTGATGCAACACTATAATGCTCCCTGATGGCTTATGGGTAGACGCCAGAACTCCTGAGATAGTTATAGGGGAGCGCTCCCCTCCAAAAACTTAGTTTTTTGAGTGTTTTCAGATGGAAAAAGGTTCATGAGCCCAATTAACCTTTCTCCTCTTCCAAATCAAGTGTTTGACATGTGCCAAATGTCCTCCTAATGTCATTTACATGCACGACATAGGCATCATGGCAGTATGCTTCCCTGACACCTACGACACTCGTGAGCAAAATGCGACACTTGCGACCTTTGTAATGACGACACTTCCGACACTATCAAAGTGAGTATTTTAGATGTGTAACACTATGATTCTCCTCTCCCAAATGGGACCCTTAACCCTTCTTTTATATGCTAGAATAATCTAGGTATTTGGTCAAACTTCTGACCATGCATGGCCAAAAGGTTTAGTTAACTTACCCAAAGCTGTGTGTTCCATCATAAACTTTCCTTTTTTCGTGCTTTTGTAGGTACACACGGACTGTCTTGGGTCAGCTAGTGTGTAAACACGTGCAGTAATGGAGAAACACATGTGGGACTTTATAAAAGGTGTTTTTAAGAAGAGTTGTTCATCAGTGTTTTGGAAAAGAAGGAATCTGAGATGGCCTGAGTTGTTCATGAGCTTTCCAACGTGGATGAAATCCACCTGGGTCACAAAATTTCTCTTGGAGCTATTTCTCGGTTCCTCATCTCCACTGCTTCTACACCTGTATCATCCCCACTGCTCGTTCAGGTTTCCTTTTGTCCATCTTCCTCGTGCTGACCGATTCTGTTTCTAACCTAGACATCATCTTTCTTATATCCTCGATCACCTTGTCCAACTGCTCGATCTGGTTCCTCTATTGCATACTAGATCGTTGCACTCTCTCCTTGTCGATGGGAAAATCACACTGACTTCCCAAGACATCTTCTTCCTTTGTGGCATTAGATTTCCACTCTGCTGCAGTCTTCATCCCTACAGGCTCTTGATCACTGAAATGCTACTCAAGTACCACTTCTCCTGAAAGATTTTCTCCTGCTAGTCTTTTGACTGTTCCCATTCCATCTTCCTCTAGCTGTGACTCATGTTGGTGTATCGCCTCTGGCATGGCTATTCCTCAGAAACCACCTTCTGGTTCTGGATTTCCCAACCAATACTCCATTTCCTTCAACTCCAATTCCCATTGAGTGAATAACTCACCTGTGCATTCTCCTTCTATTGGGACAGACATCAGTATCTATTCCGTTTCCTCCATGACAGTCTCTGCTGGCTGTCCTTATGTCACCTCTGCAACATCTATGCTATCCTCTCCTCAACCGCTTGGTAGGAATACATCGACTCCTTCAATGATTAGAACAATCTTATGGTCCTCCTTCTTTGTGACAAAAGTTTGTAATTTCTCATCATCTTCAATTACGTGGCTCACACTTCTGCGTGAATCTCCATCTGAGTGAGGTCTCTCTCTTGCCTCCTCTTCATCTATCAATGAAATATTTGCTGAGCTCATCTCTTCTCCCTTTCCCACCTATAAATCTAGGATGTCTCTCCTACTCACCTGGAAATCTGAGATGTCTCTCTTGCCCACCTGGCAGTATACGAGATCCATTGATCCAATTAAAATTTTGAAGAGAGATTTTTCTGGATCTTATCCCCCTCACATCTTTAGAATGATTCGACGGTTGACAGGTATTTGGATAATAGAGAAATCAACCTTTCTGCTTATCCGGTCCTTCAACTTAATTTTAATCCGACGGCTGACAAGATTTCGGATAATCAAGATCTTATATCTTTCAGGTTATCCTATCCTTCCACTTAATTTTGATCCGACGTCTGGCGTTATTTTGGATAATCAAGATCTTATATCTTTCATCTTATCTTTTCCTTCCACTAAAAAGTGATCCAACGACTGACAAATATTCAGATAATCGAATTCTCAACTTTTTCCCCGCTTATCCCATCCTTCCACTTTAAAGTGATCTAACGGTTATGAAGACTTATTGAAGCAGTCCACGATTAAGGATGGTTGTGGAACCACAACTTGTGAGTGATTTAACTTGTCACCAAAACTCCACAATCTGAGGTTGTGCATTGTTGGTGAGTCAACCACAATCGTTGATCTTCGAGGCTATAAGATATGACAACCCTGACTAATTGCAGGATTGGAAATAGCATGATATTTAATTCTCCTTTCGATTTCCACAATCTATCCCTGTCGTTGATCTGGCGATTGCGGATACGACGGTCATGACCAAATCCGACTTAATCTGATCGTTTGTTGGATCCACCACAGTTGTCAATATTTGAGTTTATGAGATCTGACGATCTAGACAGATTGTGGGATTGTAACTAGTGAGTAGTTTAATTCTTCTTTCACTCTCCGCAATTTATCCCTGTCATTGATCTGGCGATTGCGCATCAATGGTCTTGATTTATTCCGAGTTTCATTGCGCCATACCTACTTATTTTCAACGTGCCATCTCTTCTGATATTTGATATTCATTCGTTAACTCTATTGATCTTTAATGTCTTCATATCATCAAACTATTTGACATCAATCATTATATACTATTGAATAGTCCTCCAAGGATTCTTCTAAAATTTATTGTGCCATCTCTTCTTAGCTTTGATCTTCATTCACTAATCCTCCTTAGCTTTTATCTCAACTTATCATCACATCAATAATATCGTCTGTTGAAATCATTGACAATACATCAATGACACTATGTCCAACAATCTCCCCCTTTGTCATTGATGGAAACACCCCAACTTCATACACAATCTCCCCCTATGATGCTTCTTCTCTCCTATGAAGTTAATCTCCCCCTTTGAAATCAATGGAAAAAGGGTTTCTTCTCCTATGATATGTCTGTCTAAATACTTCTGATCAGAGTCTTGACCATTGGTAACTCCTCATGCAATCACACTTTTCCTGTCATAACTGAATGAATCCTTTTGACGTTGATTATTGTCTCCCCCTTGTTGGACCAGACAGACTAACTCAGAGGGGGGGCGAATCAATTAGTCACAAATTTTACTGATTCTAATTCTTCTAACACAATCTTCTTTTTGACTTATAAATAACTTATCTCAACAAGTATATAAGAATAAACAATTAGGCATATCAAATAGACAGTGACACAATAATTTCATCAGGAAACCCATAAAGGGAAAAACCTCTTCTTCTTCTTTTGAATGTAAGGCAAGCACCAACTTCTCTTTACATTATATTTTATCTGAACAACTTCTCAGATGATGCTGCAACCTCCATTTGTTCAACACCTACTGAAAAACAAATCCTACTGCTTAAATGAAAGCTTCGAATTGAAATGAGTCCGTCGGTCTCACTAGCTCCTCCCTTCCTCCATGATTCTCTAGCAACAACTAGAGGGAAGCCACAACTTCCTATGGTCAAGTACCAACTTGAATTAACCTTGCTCTTCCCTACCACCCTTATGTTCAAGTACCAACCTCTGGACTTTAAGCAATCACAATCTCAATCAAAGTAATCATAAAAAAAAGTCATTGTCAAAATACATTCAATACCATCTCTGTTTACTCTCTGATTAATTTAAGCCTACAACTCTGTCTTGAAAATTATCTCTATCAAAAACTATCCTGTAATTCAATTCTAGTCTGTAATACAATTCTGTTTTTGAAGACTCTGTAACTCAATCTTTTAACTTCATGAACATACTTATACATAATGATTTCAATGAACTCTGCAATTTTTGAAGACAATACCTTTGACACTTATATAATCATTACATACCTCTGAATATCCTCTGTATTTAATTTACCCTCAATGTTATAATCAACATTGCACAAATTCCATCTTTGCATCTCTTCCTCAATCTTCTCTGATTTCATTGCCTCTATGTATCTTTCATTCTATTTGTTTTCAATTACAGATATACCATACGTTTTCTCCTTAATATCAGAAAGTTATAGCTTCCACTTCAATATCTTTATTTTTCATCCATCTATCCTTCATGGCAAGCGTGCTATATAAACAAAACAATTTGAATCCCCTTCAAGAATTAGTTTTAATATCTGTAACTGATTATAGATGTACAAACTACCCTTCGATTAAGTTTGATTAAATGTTCTACTCTTTTAACATGCAGTGAACAACTACCCTTCGATCAGGTTCATCAAAGTATCTACACTGTTGAAATATAACTGATAGAATTATTGACTTAAGTCTTTAGATGCTTTGTAGCATTCCTTTATACCAACACATGACCTCATCCTTAGGCTATGTAAGCCCTCATCATGCTAAGAAAAAAATGATGTTCTATGCGACATAGTTGAAATCTGATGCAATCACAGAGCAACATGTATCTAAGAAGTCACATCCATCAGAGTCCTGGAGATTTTCTTTTTCAAATTCTTGTTCACACAATGCTTTGGATATGCAGACTTTGTTTTCCATTTCTCACGCCCGTGTAAACCTTCACCATATATTTGTTTGTAGTTTTAATGCTGGAAGTGAACCCACTATATACATTTAGCCATCCAACATTTTTGGTGATACATTTAGCCGTTTAACATATGTATCAAAGATGGTAGCAAACCATCCAATATTTTGGCAATACTTTTAGCATATATGTCAAATATGGTAGCAATGGTAGTAACTAAACTATGCGTAAAATATGGTAGCAATGGTAGTAACTAAACCTCTGCTAGAGCCTTTTTCTACTTATTCCTTAAGTGCGCTGAAGTTGCCATCAATGACAACTACATCTACACCTGCCTTATTTATACACTTTTATGCTGCATGCCAACAAACTCCCCCTTTGGCATTGATGGCAAACTTTAAAACTGTTCTCCCCCTTTTTCCATCCATGGCAAAGGGAAAATAATTTTACTCCCCTTGTCTAAAAAAAATGTTAAATACCAAGAGAAGACCACTTGTATAACAATTAAAACAATATCAACGCAAAAAATAAACTGAAGAAAACACCAAAAAACTTATAATTCTTCCCTTCAAACTGATGACCATAACCAGAATTACTGTAACTTTCTTTATGCTACTAAAGTTTAAGAAGTCTTTACTAAGTATATGTGACTCCCCCTGACAAGAGAGACTAAGAGGTTATATAAAAACAACTTTAAATTGCTGTATCTCCCCTTTTAAAATATCAGAATCAACAACCTCTGCAAACCAATGCCAACAATCTGATAATATATCTATACTTTAGATTATGGCAACCTGTAATTTTTTTTATTAATGGAAAAACCAACTTACAGTAGACAAACCCCCAACTGATCTGGAATATTTTCAAATTTCATTTTGGCTAAAGGTTTGGTAAATATATCTGCAATTTGATCCTTTGTGCCAATGTATTCCAGTTTGAGAATTTTTTTCATAACTTGATCTTTGAGAAAATGAAATTTAATATGAATGTGCTTTGTTTTTGAATGCATAATTGGATTTTTGGAAATACTGATGGCACTAGTATTATCACAATAGATATGAATATGAGTATCATAATGAATGTGTATATCTTCCAGCATTTGTTTCATCCATATAACCTGTGTACCACAATTTGCAACTGCTATATATTCTGCTTCAGCAGTAGACAAAGACACTGCTGATTGCTTCTTGCTTGACCAACTCACAAGATATCCACCAAGAAAAAATGCTGCTCCACTAGTACTCTTTCTGTCATCAACACATCCCGCCCAATCAACATTAGTGAAAACATGTAAGTAAATCTGATTACCTGTTGGATACCACAAACCAAACTCTGCTATCCCCTTAAGATATCTGAAAATTCTTTTTACTGCAAGTAAATGAGAAGCTTTAGGAGATGCCTGAAATCTGCCAACCTGACAAACTGCATGCATAATATTAGGCCTTGTAGCTGTATCATAGAGAAGACTTCCAATCATAGATTTGTACATTGTTTTCTCAACTTCTTCAGAGTCATCAAATTTACTTAATTTACAGCTAGTAACCATAGGAGTGCCAACTGGTTTACTATCATGCATCTCATACTTCCTAAGCATTTCATGAATATACTTTGTTTGAGAAATGAAAATACCCTTATCAGATTGATTAATTTGCAAGCCTAAGAAAAACTTCATTTTACCAAGCATAGACATCTCAAACTCATTTTGCATACATTCAACAAACTGTTTGCTAAGGTTCTCATCATCACTTCTGTTGGGGCTTAGAAATGTCATATTTTCATCCATCTTTCCCTTCATCATTCTTCACATTTCATCGCCCCATTAACCTTTCACGATATCATTTCCATAAATATACTTGGGTTTCACCTTATTTTTCTCCACTTTATTCGTTTTAGTATTAAAGGGGAATTTGTGATTAAATGTTAGAAAATTGACATGTTTCATATATATCTCAAATATGTGTGAGCTTTGTAATGTGTAGGAATATGTGAAGGATTATTTCAAAGGACTTCTTGAATACTTCCTCCACCATTTCAATATTTGAGGAGATAATTCAAGCCCATTCCAAGGAGAAGATCATGGAAATTTGGTTGGAATATCTTATCTAAGATATATGAGAGATATGTGTGAGGATTTAAAGGGATTATATTTTTTAATAATGGGAAATAGGTTGAGAGAAAAGTGGATCTATAATAATGAGATGGTTATCTTATATTCAAGGCTCTCATGTATAAAAAAGAGTGCTCTCTCTTCATGAGAATTCAATTAGGAGAAATTAGAAATCAATCAGTTGTAAGTAGAGAATTAGAGTAGTCTCTAATGGTAGTCATTAGGATTCGAAAGAGAAAGGGATTCTTAGCTTTGATTCATGGTTTTGGTTTTCATGCTTTTATTATTTTGTTATGAAGATTGATTTGGTTATTGTAATAGAAGATTGCTTCATTAGCGTGAGCCCACATATGTTGTTGTGTTATTTAACTCTTCACATGTTGTACTTGCTTTTCCTTCATGTAGTTCTCCATTTCTAGATTAATTCCTTCACACAATTTCTCATTCCTAGATTAATTTCATTTACGCAACTAGATTAATTCAATTCCAAGCCGTGTGTTAGATTAATGATCCTATTTCAGTCGTGTGTTAGATTAATGATTCAATTTCAGTTGTAGCTTAAACATTAGATTAGATTAGTCCCGCTTCAATCTTGCATATAATTTGTGTGTGCTTCGTCAGTTTACGAACCCCAGGTTGAAAAATTAGATAGTTGGGTAAATACTACAATGCAATTAATTCAACATTAGTTCAGCCCAATGTAACGACTGTTGTTCCTTTTGTTCCGATTGCTGTTCCTTTTGCAGGTCATGTTGTTCCTTTGAATAGAACAACTGCCGTTCCCTTTACGATTGTTGTTCCTTTACAGGTGTTGCATCTCTGGAGGCTGGGTATTGAAAACGAAAGGTAAGAACCTACGTAGGTGACAAGTAAAACGCTTGTGCCAGCACCTACCTTTGGTTGATGCATAGAGGTTGTTTTTATGACATCTTTAGAGCCCAACATTTTGGTGCCGTTGCCGAGGAAGCACGATGGATTGGAGTTTAGATTTTTTTTCATGCAACTGTGATTAGACATGCTCCTAACTTTGAGGTGACATATGGGTAAGGACATGTAGCATTGTGTAAATTTCAATTCCTGCAAGTGTGGTAGTTTAAATTTATTTTTCATGCAAGTGTAATTAGACATGCTCCTAACTCTGAGGTGACATATGGGTAAGGACATGTAGGGTAGTGTAAATTTCAATTCTCGCAAGTGTGGTAGTTTAAGTTTCTTTTTCATGCAAGTGTAATTAGACATGCTCCTAACTCTGAGGTGACATATGGGTAAGGACATGTAGGGTAGTGTAAATTTCAATTCCGACAAGTGTGGTAATTTAAATTTCTTTTTCATGCAAGTGTAATTATACATGCTCCTAACTTTGAGGTGACATATGGGTAAGGACATGTAGGGTAGTGTAAATTTCAATTCCTGAAAGTGTGGTAGTTTAAATTTCTTTTTCATGCAAGTGTAATTAGACATGCTCCTAACTTTGAGGTGACATATGGGTAAGGACATGTAGGGTAGTGTAAATTTCAATTCTTGCAAGTGTGGTAGTTTAAATTTCTTTTTCATGCAAGTGTGATTAGACATGCTCCTAACTCTCAGGTGACATATGGGTAAGGACATGTAGGGTAGTGTAAATTTCAATTCCTACAGGTTAGTGTAAATTTCAATTCTGCAAGTGTGATCTACATGTGTTGGTTCTAAGGGTCATAGAGCTACTTCAGTGTAGATTCCTCACTGTCGCTACCAACTATTAGGAACGTTTTAATTTCCACAACTGTGAAGAATAATTATTTTCCATTTTAGTAAGAGTGCTTTTATTCAAGTTTTATTTATTTATTTCAGTTTTGGCTGCTGTAAGAATCCTTTTTTTAACATGGTTTAACAATGAGTTTAAGCTTGGAAAAACTCACTCAAGTCCTAGCAAAAGTTGGGATCTCCTCTTCTCTGGAAGAGGAGATATTGACAGTAGCTGGAAGCTTAATTACTCCTCCAGAGGAGAACGAAGAATCAACATACGAAGAATCCTGCATGTTTAATAAAGAACAATTAGGCGAGCAGGAGGTCAAGGAGGACAACAAGAAGCTGCAACATGATCTGAGTAAGACAAATTACGCCTACGAAACCCTGATCGAACGCTGGTTTCAAGAAAGTACTAGGTTAGCTCCACTTAGTTTCCCTTTTTATTTTGTTAATTTAGAACTTCAACAGCTAATTTCGCATGCCCATACATATTCTCGTCTGTCAATTACTAAACTGAAAGATAACATTTTTTTATTACTGTTGCGTGCATGGCTACATTGGTTGTTTAATTACATGTAACTAATTTCTCATTTCTAATTAGCGTAGTGTAGGTAGGGTTTTACTTTCAAGTTTTTTTATTTTTTCTAGAATAAGTATGCTCTCCTCCGTGCTTCGTGCGATCGCGAGGATCAGAAAGTAGGATGACTAAATTTATTTCAGGAAGAATTTTAATTGTTGATGATGAAAAAATTGCCTAATATATTTTTCGTCTACAATTTTCAATAAGTTTGTTCCATTTGCTCACAATATTTTTTTTAATAAGTTTTGCATTGAATTTTTGAAAGTTCTTTATTTTCTGAAAACATAAAAAGAAAAAAATATAATAAATTTGTGCCTCTATCCTTCGATCTGCAAACAAAGCGATAAAACAAAAATTAAAAAGAAAAAAAAACAAAAATTATAAGGAAAAAATGCAGAAATTAAACTGAAGATATCTCACAAAACGAGATCTGGTTTCTTGTGATTTTTTGACTGGAAGTGCATGATGTTATGATAAAAAAACCTAGTAAATTTCAGACCAATATAATGCACAAGTTTCGAGAAAATCAAGATAGTCACCTTCAACCATTTTTCATTTTTCTCGAAATCCGTGATGTGGGTATGGCTGAGTTTTGGCGTGTAAAAGCATTTGGACTATAGGAACCTTCCTGTAAAATTTCAGCTAATCCCAATTTTTTGTTTGTGAGAAAATCACATTTGACTCCCTGCAAATACACCCCTATAGCAACCTGCAAACAAAACAATATATCATAAATTCTAAATGCAGAGAACAAAGGCAAGTCTTAGGTTCTATTTTTCTGACCAACATGTCCTCATTAGGGAATCAAAGATGAAGGTAGTCAATCAATAACTCAGTTTCAACTAGCCTTCACTAGCACGGGACTCTACTTTATTTGATCAGAATGAAATTGTTTATCTGTGCATGAACATATGCTTGTATATTACTCGCACGCTATAATTAAAATGAAGAGAACAATGCTGAAGGAGATATGCAACGTTCACCCAGCTGAATGAATCCACACCTGGAGTTGGAGCTGTTGCTTAAACTCGGTCGAATACAATTGCACGCGATTGGTACGCAGATCAAATGACATATTTGGACGAGATGAAGGTGCACGCTCCAAACCTTGCTGGAATAACTGATTAAAAGAAATGAGTAGGTAAATTCATATTGAGAGGGATAGACAAGGTAAGCAAGTCCATTTTTTTCTCAGCATATTCCCTGAAATCCATTTTTAGATTCATATTCGACCGAACAAAGAATTTTTTCCGGAGGTTGCCAGATTAAATCCCATTTTTCGTTGATTTCGTATTAATTTGATTTGCAACATATTCTTGCCAATCTATATTTAATCAAACACGATCCTTTGAAGGAGATAAAACTATTATTTTAACTGTCCCATACATATTTGTTTTTATTCAAGCGACCCGCGTTTTTATATCTGGATTTTGAAGAAGAGATAATTACAGTTGGTTGTGTGATACTGGCATTTATCTCACAGTTTTGTTGTTGGCAATCGATGAAGATTTTTCGGCGATATTGTTTCTAAACCGTCACGCTATATCAGGGTGACAGTTCTAACCATGTGCAATAGGTCGTTTTCTTATATGCCAATGTTCTTTCTGCTGGGCTACCTCAAGGATGGCAGGGTGGAGCGATGACTGTTTGTGTTTGGATTCTTGGGCAAATGGTTTTCATTGCCAACATTGGAGCTGCAGCGGTTTATGGCAATGGGGGGAATTATGTAGACACGAAGATGATCATGATCGCGGTTTATGGTACACATGGAGATCGATCCGGGTCACAGGCAACCTTTACGTATATCACAAATGTCGCAGAGACCATTTGTCGACATAGAACCTGGCTATATCGTGAAACATTTCGATGGGCAGTGAAGAAACATCGCACCCATCAGAGGATGCGGGCCTGACACACTCACGAGTTCTGACGCAGGAAATATTGTCAGAGTGATTCACGGAAGGGCATATTTTGGTAAACGCTTGCCTGGCTCGACAATTAGGGTTATAGAGGCCTTGAAGAGCTGCGGGAGAATGACGTCGACATTAAGCTACAAAGGTCACGAGGCTCCATCTAACAACGATGAATACTCACCGAAGCTAGAAAAGTCGTGGTCTATTATCAGGCCAATCAATTATCTGCTCAGGGAGCATCGAATTCTCTTTATTTTTATAGGAATCACTATTGCATCGATGTTCTTTATTCTTTAGCTTGGTTTTTTTTTTTTTCATCTAATGTTGATGAAAATTCCAGGTTTGTTCCTGACTAGCATCACTGGGTCATTTATGAGACTCCTCTTTCTCAGGTTGCTCAGTATCATTCGGGTTCGATGGTGAATTCGAGGGATAACGTGCCCCCGGGTCTAAAGTGGAAGTCCCTGCGAGTTGTCATGGTAGGTGGAGATGGCTTTGTTGGAAGTCACCTAGTTGACAGGCTCATGGAAAGAGGCGATTGTTGTCGATAATTTCTTTACAGGAAGGAAGGAAAATGTTTTGCATCATTTCGGCAATCCAAGATTTGAACTGATACGACATGATGTTGTTGAGCCCTTATTATTGGATGCCGATCCTGTATGAGAAACGTAGATGGAGAATGGATGTTGAGCGCTACAAATTTCTCCTATCCATTAGAGCATTCATGGTGATGCCCAGGTATAAAAAATGAGAGTCAACCGACATTATTCTTTTGTTCTGTTTTATAATAACAAAATAAATTTTTTTCCTTTTCTTTTATTTTGTTTTTTTTTTCTTATTTTAAAACATATTTGTTTTAAAACATGAAAAATAAAACTTAATTATTTGTTTTAAAAATAAATTTTTATAATAATCAAAATAATTTTTTCAGTTTTTTTGTTTTCATTATAAAAAGAACACAAAAAAAATAAAAAAATTATTTGTTTTAAACATGAAAAATAAAACTTTTTAGCAAATGGACATTTCAAATAAATTCTTGAAAACACTATCAAAGTAATGTTTTTTTTACGTAAAATTATTTCTTGGAGTCACTTAAGCAAGAAATCGACGATGATACAAATGCGTGCGCAACGATCATGACAAGAGGTATACAATACATTTTTTATTTACTTTGTCGCATTTGTCCTTTCTGCATGTTCTGTTTTTCTTCGAACATCTCACAAGTTTTCATGCAGGATTTGTACTAAGTTTTTTAGGCACGGGGCCAATCACATCTTGCTGCTAAAGTGATTTTCAAAAATCACAAAAACTTTTGAAAAATACATGTCTTATTGACTTCTTGAAGGAGCTAATTCTCGTCTTACACATCATGGCATTTGCAGTTACACATAAACCCATTCATAAAACCATTTGCACCACGAATGTCTTCCTCTAGTTCTCCTTCAAATAAGATTGTTCATCCCTATGTTGAAGGCCATCTTCCATTGACTTATCCTTCATGAATTTGCACACGCCTATCTTTCTGAGTCACATACATCTCTTTAGTTTTTTTCAATTTTCCTTGTCAATAAAACTATCCATCTCCCTTTCCATGACTACATTGCCTTGCTATAAAGACTGTTACTACTGGGATCTTCTCATTTATAGTCCTACAACTCTTTTTATCTGAACTCGTGTTGAATGATGTGGGATTCCTTAAGGCCCACATTTCAACAAGTCTTGCCCCATTTACCTCAACACCTTATCTGGGATATAGACTAGAGTCCATTTTGAGTACTTGGAGGCTTGCATGCCTTAATCGCAAGTTCTCTCGCTGACAATCATGGGAATACTTCAATGTCCCTTGATCGTCAGATCTTGCAAGTGGCTTGACATCAGCTCATTCATTCGCACTTCAACATATGTACTCGGGTACCTTGGCACTCATTGACATCAATGGTGAGTTGCCTCGCATTGGTTAATAACATTCACCATTGGTCGGTAATCCAATAACTTCTTTTCATGCTTGACATCGACACATTCATTCAGATGGTTAGAATTGTACCATCATGTTTAGTAGCGGGTGAAAACTATACACTTTTCATGACTCTATCAACAGTTACAGTAGCATGACTTCAGCCATATGAGACTACCATAGTTCCACTTTCATACTTTCTCTTTTCCATGGTGCATTCAACAACAGTTCAACTTCCTCCACTTCACATTCTCTGATCCAGTAGATAGCAATCGCAGCTACAGTAGCAGTCACTTTCCATATGATCCTGCAACAGTGACATCTTCCATGCTCTAGCAGCCGCATCAGCGATATTCCTATTTCATAGTTCATCAATATTTTGGGTAAGTGGAGGTATGTTATTTTCTAAACTTTAATCATGTAATTCCTCAGTTGCTAGCAATGAATAATTTGGAAAATTCACTCACCTAGTTCCCTTTCCTTTTCACTTCTATGAATTATTCCACGTTGCATGAGGACATGCAACAAGTTAAGTTGGGGGGTAGGTGACTTTATTCACTATCATCACTCCACTTTTCCACTACCATCATTCCATTTTTCGTCTCATTTACTATATATGAACATTTCTTTTCCAAGGATACTCTGTTGCACTTTTCTTCATAAGAATTGTTGTACATATTGGCATGATTCACACATATACAAAAAAAGGGATTTCTTATACTCAATGATGTTTTCCTTATGCATATTGATAGAATACATTTTCTAGTAAGAATATGGGCAAATTATTATCATAACAACAAGAGAACAAATAACGAAATGAATGTTGTTAACATAAGAACCAACATTCTTTATATTCATGGTTGTCACACAAGAACCAACCATAAGAAAAATGTCAGTTGTTACTCATGTAAAACCCATCCTAGAAAACATTCATTATCATCACTCAAAGCCAACATYCAGATGCCAAAATTTCTTGAGAAGTTCCATGCATGGTTGCATGAGGACATGCAACAAGTTAAGTTGGGGGGTGTGTTGGGGCTCATAAATGTCATATTTTCATCCATCTTTCCCTTCATCATTCTTCACATTTCATCGCCCCATTAACCTTTCACGATATCATTTCCATAAATATACTTGGGTTTCACGTTATTGTTCTCCACTTTATTCATTTTAGTATTAAAAGGGAATTTGTGATTAAATGTTAGAAAATTGACATGTTTTCTTATATATCTCAAATATGTGTGAGCTTTGTAATGTGTAGGAATATGTGAAGGATTAATTCAAAGGACTTCTCGAATACTTCCTCCACCATTTCAATATTTGAGGAGATAATTCAAGCCCATTCCAAGGAGAASATCATGGAGATTTGGTTGGAATATCTTATCTAAGATATATGAGAGATATGTGTGAGGATTTAAAGGGATTATATTTTGTAATAATGGGAAATAGGTTGAGAGAAAAGTGGATCTCTAATAATGAGATGGTTATCTTATCTTCAAGGCTCTCATGTATAAAAGAGAGTGCTCTCTCTTCATGAGAATTCAACTAGGAGCAATTAGAATTCAGTCAGTTGTAAGTAGAGAATTAGAGTAGTCATTAATGGTAGTCATTAGGATTCGAAAGAGAAAGGGATTCTTAGCTTTGATTCATGGTTTTGGTTTTCATGCTTTTATTATTTTGTTATGAAGATTGATTTGGTTATTGTAATAGAAGATTGCTTCATTGGCCTGAGCTCACATATGTTGTTGTGTTATTTAAATCTTCACATGTTGTACTTTCTTTTCCTTCATGTAGTTCTCCATTTCTAGATTAATTCCTTCATGCAATTTCTCATTCCTAGATTAATTTCATTTACGCAACTAGATTAATTCAATTCCAAGTCGTGTGTTAGATTAATGATTCTATTTCAGTCATGTGTTAGATTAATGATTCAATTTCAGTTGTAGCTTAAACATTAGATTAGATTAGTCCCGCTTCAATCTTGCATATACTTTGCATGTGCTTTGTCAGTTTACGAACCCCGAGTTGACAAATTAGATAGTTGGGTAAATACTACAATGCAATTAATTCAACATTAGTTCGGCCCAATGTAACGATTGTTGTTCCTTTTGTTCCGATTGCTGTTCCTTTTGCAGGTCGTGCTGTTCCTTTGAATAGAACAACTGCCGTTCCCTTTACGATTGTTGTTCCTTTACAGGTGTTGCATCTCTGGAGGCTGGGTATTGAAAACGAAAGGTAAGAACCTATGTAGGCGACAAGTAAAACTCTTGTGCCAGCGCCTACCTTTGGTTGATGCATAGGGGTTGTTTTTAGGACATCTTTAGAGCCCAACAGCTTCCAAAAATAATGTCATCTACATAAATTTCTACAATGACCAAGCTATCATTCTCTTCTTTGATATAGAGATTACTGTCAGTGTTACATTTCCTGTATCCTTGCTGCCTCAAGTAATTATCAAGCCTGGAATACCAAGCCCTTGGTGCTTGTTTTAGTCCATATAAGGCCTTTTTCAACCTGTAGACATAATGTTCTGCTTATTGTACCTAAAAACCATCTGGTTGTTCCATGTATACATTTTCTTCTAGATCACCATTCAAAAATGCAGATTTTACATCCATTTGATAAACTTTAATGTTTTTAGAACTAGTATAGGCTAAAAAAAACCTAATATATTCCATTCTTGCAACATGAGAAAAAGTTTCTCCATAATCAATTCCTTCTACTTGTGCATACCCTTTACAAACCAATCTATCTTGATTTCTTATTACTTTTCCTGCTTCATCCATCTTATTTCTAAAAACCCATTTAACCCCAATAACATTCTTGTTCAATGGTCTAGGAACCAATTCCCATGTTTTATTCTTTTCAATTTGACTAATCTCTTCCTTCATTGATTTCATCCAGTATTCATCTTTAATTGCTTCTTCAATATTTTTGGGTTCAATCAAAGAAAGTAATGATACTTGTTCATGGGTTGAAGTGGATTGTAGCCTTCTACTTCTTGTTCCAACACCTGAATTTATGTCACCAATGATTTGTTCTTTAGGATGGTTTTTCTGTATTCTTTTGCTTGGATTCTTTGATGGAGTTATGCTTTTGGATGGAGTTGTGCCCTATATTGATGTAGAAGTTAACCGTTCATTATCATCAGTATTAGTTTCTTCTGTTTCACTTACTTCTTTATCCATCTTATGTTTGCCATATATTTCATGTATTTGTTGATCCTTTTGTTTAGATTTGGACTTCAAAAATGAAGACTCATCAAACTTTACATCTATAGATTCAACAATCTTTCTTAATATGAAATATTAACGTTTATAATCCTTTCTTGAACATGAATATCCAACCAATATGCCTTCATCAGTTCTAGAATCTATTTTTCCCAGATGTTTATCAATTCTTTTAATGTAACACTTACTCCCAAAATTTTTAAAATGTTTTATGTTTGCTGGTCTTCCTTTCCATAATTGATAGGGTGTTTTATCAATATTATTTCTTAGTAAAATTCTGTTCAATATGTGTACAACAGTATGAACAGCTTGAGGCCAAAATATATTATTCAATCTGGACTCATTTAACATTGTTCTTGCCATCTCCATAACAGTTCTGTTTTTTCTTTCAACAACACCATTTTGTTGAGGTGTTTCTGTAACAGAGAAATGTCTTTTAATTCCATTTTCATTACAACAATTGTTAAATTCATTTGACACAAAATCTCCTCCATTGTCTGACCTTAAGCACTTAAACTTTATATCAATTTCATTTCCAGTCAATTCTTTGAAAATTGAAAGCAGCTAAATGTTTCAGACTTCTCTTTTAATAAAAACAACCAAGTCATTCGAGTAAAATCATCCAAAAACAACCGAAAGTATCTTTCACCATTTAGACCTGTTGTCCTCATAGGTCCACATAAATCAACATGTATTATTTCCAAAGTTTTTGTTGTAGAATATTCCTTTGTTTTAAACTTGACTCTAGTTTGTTTAGCATGTTGACATTGTTTACAAATAGAGTTGGAAAGATGCTTTATAACATGTAAGCTTCTTATTGCCTCTTTTTTATTTAACTGAATCAAATTGTCAAAGTTAATATGTCCAAGTATTTTATGCCATAACCGGCTTTCATCTTCATGTCCAAGATAGCAATTTTCATCCTTCTCATCTAAAATGTATATGTTATTTGATGTCCTTGTAGCTGTCCCAACTAACTGATTTGTTTTAACATCCCTGATTTGACATTGTTTAGAATCAAATATCATAAGATGCCCTTTATCACATGTTTGACTTACACTCAACAAGTTATGTTCCATATTTTCAACTAGTAAAACATTTTCAGCCATTATGTCTTTGTTCAAACAAACAATGTCTCTTCCACCTATTCGAGCTGATTGTTCATTACCAAATGTGACTGTACCTTCTTTTGTTTCATCTAAAGAATCAAATATTTGTTTCTGCCTGCCAAATTTTTTGAGCATCCACTATCCACACACCACTTAACTTTATGATCAACTTGTAAAGAAAGTTTTCACTCTTCAATTTCTAGATGATCATTTTTCCTTTTCCAATAACTAGTTTTCTGATTTGTGTATTGGTTTATAATAGATTTTTGAAAATTCATTAGAAAGTTTCTTGAAATATGTCCAAAGTTATTACACCTATATCATTCAAATTCAAATTTCAACACATCAAATCTGTTATGTGAGTTGTTCACATTGTTCTGAATAGCTTTATCATGTCTTCTTTCATATTCAAATCTAGATATGCCATGACTGTTATGTGCACTTATGTTTCTTGAAAAAACATTACAGAAAGATGCTTTGTGTCCATACATATAAAAAAAAAATAGTAACCTTCAAACCTGTTTTGATTTCTTCCATAACTTTTTCTATGCACTATTGAAGCCTAATTATCTTCTTACTTTTCTGATCCCTTCTGCTTGTAGGTGTTTTTCTCATTTGTATGCTTTGTACCTGCTTTTTCAAAACTTGAACTAGATCTTGTATTAGTAACTTCAAACTTATACCCAATTCTAGTCTTATCATAAGTTGATCTTTGACTACAGATAATTTGATCCAATACTTGAGAACTATGATTCATATTATTTTCTTGTACTTTCTTTCTTAATAAAACTACTTCAAGTTTTAAACCTTCATTTTCCTTATCCTTCTCTGCAAGTGCACTATTTAGATCTTCTTCAGTCACTCTAGCCTCTTCTATTTTGAGTTTTAAGTAAACTAACATGATCTCAGTGCTTTCAATTAAATTGTTTGACTTCTGTAATTCTTGATCTAAACTCTCAATCTCTCTTTTAAATTGTTTGCATTCTCTTATTACTTTCATTAATTCAGACAAAGCACTTACAAGTTCAACTTCCAGGTCAACTTCACCTTCTTCTTATTCAATAAGTTCATCATTCTAATTTTCCATAGCCATAAAAAGTCTTATATCTGAACTTTCATCACTTTCATCTATATCCAAGGACTCACTATTATTTTTTATGAATAGACTTTTCTTTTTATAAAAAATTCTTTGAAATTGATTCTTATACAATTTCTTATATTCTTTGGTTTTGCTGTTACTTTCTTCTTCTCCATCAGAATTTTTATTGAAAGGACACTTAGAAGCAAAATGACCTATTCTACCACAATTAAAACACTTGAGAGGAAGTTTACCTTTGTACTTGCCAGTACCTCTTTTTAGTTTTTTGACAAAGTTAGATTCTTCCATGTCTTCTTCTGAATCCTCATGATTACTGATTTCTGTTTCAACCTTTTTCTTATCCTTCTTTGTTGCCTTGAAAGCTACATCCTTATTGGAAAAATTCTCATTAGATGTCCTCATCTCATATGCTATTAGTATTCCTTGCAACACATCCATTAGTAAGGTAGAAATATCAGTTCTTTATTCTAAAGCATATATTTTGGGATCAAATCTTGCAGATAGAGATCTAAGAACTTTTTTCACAATAATATCATTTTCAACGTTTTCTCCTAAACCTCTCATAGTGTTGACTACTTCATCAATACATAAGAAATAGGTAGCTATGTCTTCAGATTCTTCCATCTTTAAACTTTCAAATCGACTTCTATATGATTGTAATTTAGCATTCTTTACCTTAGTATCTCCTTCATAAACATTCTTCAGTTTGTCCCATAATTCTTTTGCTGACTCACAATGCATTACCTTAACAAATTATGAACCTACCAATCCTCCAAGTATTGCATACATAGATTTGGAATTACTTTCATAGAGTTTCTTCCCTGCAACATCTGTTGGAATTGTTGTTGGAGTCTTATATTCATTCAAAACAACTTGCCAAACATCTACTCCTTGAGACTGCAAAAACAACTTCATCTCGATACTCCAAAAAGCATAATTATGTCCATCAAACAGAGGTAATCCATGTTTAGTAAAATCATATTTCTTATCCATTAATAAAGATCAAACTTCCACTGATTAAACTGAATCTTGAAGTAACCTTGCTCTGATACCAATTGTTGTACCATACAGACTAACTGAGAGGGGGGGTGAATCAATTAGTCACAAATTTTACTGATTCTAATTCTTCTAACACAATCTTCTTTTTGACTTATAAAAAACTTATCTCAGCAAGTATATAAGAATAAACAATTAGGCATATCAAATAGACAGTGACACAATAATTTCATGAGGAAACCCATAAAGGGAAAAACCTCTTCTTCTTCTTTTGAATGTAAGGCAAGCACCAACTTCTCTTGACATTATATTTTATCTGAACAACTGCTCAGATGAGGCTACAACCTCCATTTTTTCAGAACCAACTGAAAAACAACTACTCTGTTAATATGCAATGAAAAACTACCCTTCGATCGGGTTCATCAAAGTATATACACAGTTGAAATATAACTAATAGAATTATTGACTTAAGCCTTTAGGCGCTTCATATCATTCCTTTATACCAACACATGACCTCGTCCTTAGGCTATGTAAGCCCTCATCGCGCTAAGCAAAAAATGATGTTCTATATGACATAGTTGAACTCCAATGCAATCACATAGAAACATGTATCTAAGCGGTCACATCCATCGAAGTCCCATGGATTTTCTTTTTCAAATGCTTGTTCACACACCGCTTTGGATATGAAGCGTTTTATCTCCATTGCTCATGCCCGTGTAAACCTTCACCATAGATTTGTTTGTAGTTTTAATGCTGGAAGAAAACCCACTATATACATTTAACCATCCAACATTTTTGGTGATACAATTAGTCGTTTAACATATGTATCAAAGATGGTAGAAAACCATCCAATATTTTGGTGATACTTTTAGCATATGCATCAAAGATGGTAGCAATGGTAGTAACTAAACTATGCGTCAAATATGGTAGCAATGGTAGTAACTAAACCTATGCCAGAGCCTTTTTCTACTTATTCCTTAAGTGCACTGAAGTTGCCATCAATGAAAACTACATCTACACTTGCCTTGTTTATACACTTTTATGATGCATGCCAACACCCCTGAATAGGTGGCAACTAATGCATTATTTTCTCGAGAGATTTAGGTTGGAAGAAGGATTACTCCCATTTTTTTCTTGAGATATTCAAATACATCTATGCTTAAGGGTTTTGTGAAAATATCTGCCACCTCTTCTTGTGTTGGAGCATATTCCAATTTAATGTTCTTATTTTCAGCCTTATCTCTTAGATAGTGGTATTTTATTGGAATGTGTTTTGATTTTGAATGCTGAACATGGTTCTTGGAGAGACTTATCGCACTTGTATTATCATAGTGGATAGTAGTAGGTTCTTCAAATACTATTTTGATGTCTTGTAGGGTTTGTTTCATCCATTCTAGTTGTGTGCAACATTCTGCTGCTGCAATATACTTAGCTTCAGTGCTAGACAATGAAATTGAGGACTGTTTCTTGCTTATCCAATCTACCAATTATTCTCCCAAAAAGAATGCTCCTCCACTTGTACTTTTTCTGTCATCGACAATACCTGCTCAATCTGCATCTGAATAGGCTTTTAAAGTGAATGAATCCTTGCTAGGGTACCACAAACCAAGATATATGGTTCCTTTCAAATACCTAAAGATTCTTTTTACATCTTGAACATGGCTCTCCTTTGGTGCTTCTTAGAATCCATCCACCATCCCAACAACTTGCTTGACATCAGGTTTGGAAGTTTTTACATAGAGAAAAATTCCAATCATCGATCTATAATGTTTTGGATCTACAACTTTGGACTCAACATCCTTTCTTAGTTTGCATCCAACCGTCATAGGTGTACTAACAGGTTTGCAATATTCTAACTGGAATCTCTTAAGCATATCTTTAACATACTTAGACTGATGGATAAAGAATACTCTTTTGGACTGTATTATTTGTAATCCAAGAAATAAATTTAGTTCGCCAAGCAAAGACATTTCAAATTCTTGCTGCATCATCCTAGCAAAGTCCTTACTCAATTTTCCATCATCACTGCCAAATATAATATCGTCAACATATACTTCCACAATAATCATGTTATTACCAACAATTTTACAATAAAGATTGTTGTTTGCTGATCCTCTTTCGAGGCCTTGTTTTTGTTATAAGAATCTAGCCTTGCATACCATTCTCTGGGTTCTTGTTTTAGCCCATAGAGTGCTTTCTTTAATTTACAGACATAGTCTCCTTTGTTAGTTAATTTGAATCCTTCTGGTTTCTCAATATAGACTTCCTCTTCTAGGTTTCCATTGAGAAATTCTTACTTGACATCCATTTGGTACACTTTATGTTTTCTGTAGCTGGAGAAAGCTAAGAACATCCTAATTGCCTCTAATCTGGCCACAGGTGAAAATGTTTCTTCATAGTCTACTCCTTCAACTTGAGCATACCCTTTACATACTAATCTTGCTTTGTTCTTGATTACTTTTCCATCTTCATTCATTTTATTTTTATATACCCATTTAGTTCCAATGACATTTTTATTTTTTGGTCTTGGAACTAGTTCCCAAGTTTGATTTTTTTCAATTTGGTCCAATTCTTCATTCATATATTTAACCCATTCTTGTCTTTACATGCATATTTGATTGAGTTGGGCTCAATATGTGACAACAATGCTATTTCTGTTTGATATAGTAGTTGTCTTCTTGTGTGCACTTCATCATTCATATCTCCAATAATCAGTTCTTCAGGATGATTCTTTCGAGTAATTCTTGAGGGTGTCTTTGTGTCTCTTCTTGTGAATTCCTCTCTTATTTCTTCTTGAATATCTTCTTTATCTTCACTCGTATGCATATCATCATCTTCCATTTATTTATTCTCTTCTACTTATGTGCCAATTGTCTCATCATCATCTTCATCTTCACTTTCAAGTATAATCTCTTGATTTTTGATTCTTAACGTTTTCAGGTCACCCGCCTTGACATCTGCACTCTCAACAATTTTATGTGATCTAATATTGTATCATCTGTATGATTTCTTGTTAGAAGCATATCCAAGAAAAATACCTTCATTAGATCTGGCATCAAAATTTCCAAGATTCTCATCAAGTCTTTTGATGTAGCACTTACTTCCAAAGACCTTGAAGTATTTTACTGATGGAGCTCTTCCAAACCATAGTTCATAAGGAGTCTTATCACTATTAACCCTGAGTTGACCTCTGTTCAATATGTCTACTATTGTGCTTACAACTTCCCTCCAATATCCATCATACAATTTTTCTTCATTGAGCATAGTCCTTGCAGCCTCCTGAACTGTTCTATTCTTTCTCTCAACAATCTCGTTTTGCTGAGGTGTTCTGGCAACAAAGAATTGTCTTTTTATTCCATGGATTTCATAGAAATATTTTGAGGTGAACTCACCACCATTGTCTGATCTAAGACATTTGATTTTTGTCTCCTTTTCATTTTCAACAAGGGTTTTAAAGGCTTTGAATTTGTTAAGTGCTTCTGATTTTTCTTTGAGAACACATATCCAACCCATTCTAGTAAAATCATCAATGAACAACATAAAGTAAGACTCTCGCAAAATCTTGGTCCTTGTAGGTCCACATAGGTCAGTGTGAACAAGCTCTAAAGGTTTTGAGGTTGTGTATTATTTTGATTTGAACCTTATTCTAGTTTGCTTCCCTAGTTGACAGTGTCTACACATAGTATTTGAGAGCTTTATGATCTTTGGAAAGTTTCTTACTGCACCAAGATTGCTGACTTTCACTAGATTGTCAAAGTTAATATGCCCCAACCTTCTATTCCATAGCCAACTTTCATATACTAGATTCATATGACATTCCTCATTTAGTTTTGCATCTAGTATATACACCTTTTCGGGAGTTCTAGGAGCAGTACCAACCGATTTTCCCATGTCTTCTCTTCTAATCTCACATTTTTGGGAATCAAAGATGCAAAAGTGCCCTTGATCACAGGTTTGGATGACACTTAATAGGATAGGTTTCAGTTTTTCAACAAGCATAACATTCTTGGATTTGTCTTTTCCCAAAATTACAGTGCCTTTCCCAAGTATGTTACATGAAGCATTGTCACCAAATGTAACTTTACCTTTTTGTTTCTTTAAATTCAAAAAATTGTATTTGTTTCCAGTCATATGTTTTGTGCACCCACTGTTAACATACTAGAGATCTTCTTTATCTTTTGTTTTTAAGGAAATACGACATTCCTTCTTTGGTGTTTTTTCTTTCCAAAGCTTCTTTTTCTCTCTAATGAATCTTGGTTGTTCTGAGGCTTCCATTAATTTGAAATTACTAGCCTTATGCCCATAGTTATGGCATCTGAAGCATTCTAGGTCCACTTATTGTAGAGGTGAAAAGGAGTTATAGTTTCTTCTTTTGACTTGATTTACTGCTTGGTTATCTCTACGGTTATAGTTCTTAACCCTCAAAGTTTTCCTTCTATATGCTCTACAATTCATAGCTTTGTGTCTAAAATTAGAGCATGCAAAGCAATAGCCAAAGAAAATGTGAGGATACCTTTTTTGATAGAACATATTTGGTATTGTCTTATCTTCCTTCTTGATGGGTGGAAGTGGTCCTTTGGAGTTCTGATCATTTCTTGTCTTCTTTTCATTTTTCTTCTTGAATGTACTGAGGAGAGTATCTGCATAAGATTTTGAATTAACTTGTATTTCTTCTTGTGAATAGCCTATTCCATTTTTATTACCTGAATCCCTTTGTGTGATAATAATCTTATCTAATATTTTAGAACTATTTTCATATTTTGTTTGAATGAGCTTTGCATCCGATTCTTTTCTCAGGTAAACTATTTCTGCCTCCATTCTTTCACAGGTTGTTTGTTTTTCTTTAAGAGAATTTTCCAGACTTTCTTTGATCCTATTTTCTTCTAGGATTTGGTTTTTCAGGTTGCTCATGAGTTTCTCCATCTCCTTTTCTTTCTGTTCATGCTTTTTTTTTATTCATCTACAAAACTTTTCAGTTGTCTATATCTGGTTTTGTATTTTCTTAACTCATCCAAGGCACTGAGAAGTTCTTCTTCCATATTAACTTTTGCTTCATCTTCTGACTCTTTCTCATGTTTAATTTATTCTATATTCTTAGGATCTTCAATACCTAGAAAAAAAACTTCATCATCATCAAATTCATCACTGCGACTGGACTCTGATGAACTATTGTTTTCTTCTTTTGAGTATAAATTATTTTTTCTTTTGTAAATTTTTTTCTTGTAGTTAGGTTTTTCCTTCTTATTGTATTGTTTAGTTTTGTTTTCTTTATACTCATAGTCCTCCTTGGGATAGGGACACTTGGCTACAAAATTTCTAACCTTGCCACAGTTAAAGCATTTGAAAGGGAGGTTGCCTTTGTACTTCCCTACTCCTTTTTGAAGTTTCTTTATAAAATTGGCTTCTTCCACATCAGATTCTTCATGATGGAAGGATTGAGGTTTTTTCTTCTGACCTTTTGTTTTCTTGAGCACCTTGAAGGCTGCCTCTCCTTGTGGGAGGTTCTCATGACCTAATCTTAAATCATAGGTAGTGAGGATTCCATATAATTCGTCCATGGCGAGTTTATCTAGATTTTCCCGATCTTCAAGAGAGGACACTTTAGGATTGTATAGAATAGGTAGTGTTCTTAGTACTTTTTCAACTAGCTCATTGCCTGACACTTCTACTCCCAATCCTCTGATTGCATTAACAATATTATTAATTCTTTCAAATTACTCTGAGATATTCTCTTCATCCTTCATTTTCAGACCTTCATATTGTACTCTGAGAGTCTGGAGTTTGGCCCTCTTTACCTTGGAATATCCTGCATATATGGTTTCCAATTTATCCCATAGTTGTTTTGCATTATTACAGTTTAGTACCTTAGAAATGATTTTCTTACTCAGTCCAATTTGTAGTGTGTTAAAAACCTTTGCATGGTCCCAAATTGTTTTCTTGTCTTCTTCTTCTGTGGGAGTGGTTTTTGGAACATCATATCCCTTTTCCACTAATGTCCATACTTCCAGTCCAATGGACATCAGATAGCTTTTCATTATAACACTCCAAAAGACATAGTCTTCATCATTAAATAGGGGGATTTTTGATGACATCTTCAACTACTGATCCATTCTAATGTATTATCCTCTTCAAGTGATTTAAACATTTTGTGAAGAGACCCACTCTAATACCAATTGAAGGATCAGATCTTGTCACTAAGAGGGGCGGGGGGGGGTGAATCAGTAACACAATTATTACATCATTTTCCTTTTATTAATGAAAATATAATTTTAACACAATATTTTATGGTGGAACCCAAATGGGAAAACCACAAACTCTTTTCTATTAAATGCAAATTTTGTTTTTACATGTTACATAGAAGGAATATATTCTTCCTTTTCGATCAACACCAATTGATCAGGATGCACCCACACCCTTTGTTTACCAGCACCAACTAGTAGGAGGCAACACCCCCCTATTTAGTCAGGTACAACTGACAAGGAAGCAACAACTCCCTCTGCAGGCACCAATTTTCCCTTGCACCACCCATATTTTCTGAATCTGGATAAACTTCTGTGTCATACACTAGATTGCATAACTGCTTTGTCTCCCTTTGTTCTTGATTTTCAATAAGAAATTGACAGGCACGTTAGAAAAAACAGTTCTTCATCTTGAACTCTGCTTCTGTTTTGATCTTCTTATCTGAATCGTAGAGACACACACTTCTCACCACTCTTTCTCGTTTATATATTCTTCGAAATGGCGTGAGAGTGATACACTGTGTCCCTTGGTTTTGAACCATCGCACCTCTTTGTTTAAATTAACCATAATCAATGATTATTATTTTTACTGTGAGGTTTTTCGTAAATTGATCACATATGGATCAATTTCATCCTTTAAAACTCGATCCCGAATCTTTGTTATTTTCACAGAAACCAAATTCTACGGAGGCGTTGCCTTCAAACCATTACATGTGAGTGAGCGTTACAGAACCATGAGATTAACAATTACAACTATGTATTATAACTCCATTTGGATATCTTATATCATATGACCAATGATGGTGACCAAAAACTAGGCCAAACGAGTGCTTGAGTGTTTATTAAATCAACGGTCATGATTCAATCTTCTGATGAGATGGACGGCTGACGAAAATTCTCCCTTCGGAACTTTGGGTTTTCAAATTTTCAAACCTTCGAATCAGATCGGACGGTTTATTTCACGGAAACAAATCAATGATCAGATTTGATCCTTACACACATTCTTTCATTGTTTAATATGATGGCTAGGACTTAATCAAGCACCTTGATGGATGACCACCATTTACTCTAGGAATTCGACTATTTCAACTTACACTATCCTTCCACTATAGTAGATCGACGAATGAGAATGCTCCTGAAGTGTTTCTTTAGATCAGATGAACCATGTCCACTTCGGGATTTCATCCTTTGGGACATCAGAGCTTTTGCCATTTTCTAGTGGTGAAAATCCCAAAGTAATTCTTCCGGAGTGACGTAATTTATTGACATCACATGTTGATATGGCACGAGCCAATTTAATCTTGACACATGTCATCATATGATTATGCAATGTGTACTTGCTTATGTGGTATTATGACGTGGTCTGCCATGCGTCCTTGCTGATGTGGTCTACCACACCTCCTTGCTGATGTGGTCTGCTACACGTTCTTACTGACATGATCTACCATATGTCTTTGCTGACGTGGTGTACTGACATAGATCTCCCACACGTCCTTGCTGATGTGTTATGTTGATGTGATATGCCACATGTCCTCTTGAATCATATGGTTGAGGCTTACTTTAGAATATCCGACATTCGAGAATTTATTTCGGGTCTCCGGGCTTTGGGAATTTCAAATCTCTAAATTAAAATTTTGAAGTGAGATTTTTTTCGGAGCTTAACCTCCTCACATATTTAGAATGATCTGATAGCTGACGGGTATTCAGATAATCAAGAACTCATCCTTTCTACTTATCTTGTCATTCCACTTAATTTTAATCCAATGACCGACGAGATTTCGGATAATCGAGATCTCAGATATTTCAGCTTATCCTGTCTTTCCACTTAATTATAATCCAATTTCTGACGAGATTTCAGATAATCGAGATCTCACATCTTTCATCTTATCCTTTCCTTCCACTAAAAAGTGATCCAACGACTGACGGGTATTCGGATAATCAAATTCTCAACTTTTTCCTCGCTTATCCTATCCTTCCACTTTAAAGTGATCCAACGGTTATGAATACTTCTTGAAGTAGATCCACGATTAAGGATGGTTGCGGAACCACAAATTGTGAGTGATTTAACTCGTAACCAAAAATCCACAATTTGAAGTTGTGCTCTATTGGTGAGTCAACCACAATCATCGATATTAGAGGCTATAAGATTTGACGGTCCTGACTAATTCCGGGATTGGAAATAACACGATATTTAATTCTCCTTTCGATCTCCGCAATCTACCCCTGTCGTTGATCTGGCGATTGTGCATCCGCCGATCAAGACTAAATCCGACTTAATCTGATCATTTGTTGGACCAACCATAGTTTTCGATATTTGAGTTTATGATATCTGATGATCTAGATAGATTGCGGTATTGTAACTAGCGAGTAGTTTAATTCTTCTTTCGCTCTCCTCAATTTATCCCTGTCGTTGATCTGGCAATTGCGCATCAACGATCTTGATTTGATATGATTTTCATCGTGCCATACCTACTAAGTTTCAATGCACCATCTCTTCTGAGCTTTGATATTCATTCGTTAACTCTCATGAGCTTTAATCTCTGCATATTGTCCAATTGTTTGACATTAGTCATTATATATTGTTGACTAGTCCTCCAACGATTCTTCTGAAATTTATTGCACCATCTCTTCTGAGCTTTGATCTTCATTTGCTAAACCTCCTGAGATTTTATCTCAACTTATCATCACATCAATGATATCGACTGTTGACATCAATGAAAATACATCAATGACACTATGTCTGACACTACGAGCTTCTTGTGCCCTCCTGACAGTTTTGCACCCTTCCTCCTGATCTTATAAGGTGAAATTTTGACACCTTGGGAGCACTCCTTGCACTTGGCTCAGTTCTTCGACGAACTCTCCTCGAACTTATGGAAAGGTTTAAGGCATCTCCTTTCCTTTGTCATTGCACTTCTTGCAAAGCCTTCCTTCACCAGAATGTTCAATAATTCTGGGATTCTTCTACACTTTCAACCATGTAGTTCCTTGGTATGCTCACGTAATCTCAATTCCCTCCTGCCAGAGTATTCCAAAGTGTTCAGTAACTATGCATTGTGCCTCTCTCCACACAATATTTATTTTCAAGGGATGTAACCACCTTGAAATTTCTCCTCGAGTCTGTAAATTAATTTGGTTTCCCTCCTGGTAGCTTCTCTTCTGACTCCACTGAGTTCATACACACACCCCTTGCATTGGTTTACAGAGTTTCCTCTCTCTGTCACACACTCCTTTCACTTAGCCTAGAGAACCATACTTAACTTACCGCGCTCATGGATAGAAAACTGCATCTTTATCTCTATAGACGATTTCTAACATCCATATACAATTCACAAGCGTTCAAATGACATCCATAACACAACATCCATTGAACAAAAATGTAAAACAGGAAAAAATGTCACTTTCTATTAATGATGGAATTCCAATTTACAGTGGTGGAGTCCGAGCTACAACTAAGTCTCGGCTCTCTGTATATCTCCTTACAATCTGGCTTGTCTAACCCAACCTATCTAACCTCTACTTAAAAACAATACACCAATTTATACAAGAGTATCTCAATGAGCTTCCCTCACAAGCTAACTAATGGTGTCAAATCACCACCCCTAATGCTTATTGAAAAGCCAAATTACAATACTGGCAATTCTGCTCCAAATTGAACGCAGATCCATTCTACCGTCAACCTATTAATGGCGACCTTATCTCTAGCTTGTGCGAAAGAATGATTTGGATCTTCCATCTTGTCTTCAATTACTTCTTGGATCACGCCTTGGATTCTTGAGGAAACAATGAGAGTGCAGAACCTCTCCTTTCTTGAATGTGCACCACACATGTTGATTAGCTAGTGCGTGCTGAGATGGAGTGATGCTCCTGCATCAATATACCTCTAGATATCATCACATAAAAATGATATGATCCATAAGAAACATGCCATAACTTCACTGAGAAAATACATAACATAAAAAATGTTGTTCCTTAACAGAAAATGCCTCAATCCACATTCTAGGGTCAGTACCATGCATTCAAGATAGGAATCAAGTATATGCTCCAACACTCAACCACATATTATCACCATACATTAATCAAACAAGCATATAATCATGAAAACCTGAACCAAAACTATCTCAGACCCTGCATAAACAAAGTTAGACAATCAAACCATGATGCAACTCATCTGTACACTCCTCTTGTTGAGGATTTTACCACAGATACATGACATGTTATACAGACATCTCGCATATGTACACTACCTTTTTATAGGTCACCTCGTGTATGTATTGGAATTATCCCACAGGAGCCGGCGTATATATAAAAAAAGGTAAATCTTTCTTGATTCTTCATATATTCCTTCATGTCTAGTTGTTTAGTCTTCTTTATCCACTTCTAAGAGTTTCTTGTACTTTGAGTGCTAGTTCTTTTAGCTTCCATCCTTCCAAAATTGTATCTCTTGCATGCTCTTCTTTCCATATCATTTGAAGAATTCCGCATGGACTATCTTCTTGTGTTCCAACAATCCTTGGATTTGTGGACAAACCCATTGCAGCTGTATCATCTCATGGTGTGACAATGTGAAACAATGTGTCCCACTTGATTACGTATCTAACAACTTATGATGTTATGGAATCTTCCAACATATTTTCTTGCAAAATGAGAAGCAGTGACCATTGAAAACATTTTCATACCTTTGCTTTTGTGTCCACCTTGAAGGTGTATCTCTTCTGAACTTGCTTTGAGGTGTAGGACCTGCTTCTTAGTGTCTTCCTTGCTATGATCTTCTAAAAATTTTCTTGCTTTGTGACGGTGTTTGAATTGCACCTTGAATTTCACCCTTTGAAGATGAATAACTTACATCATGCTTCTTAGAAGTGCTAGCTTCAAAGTGTGTTTCTTCCTTGTTGTATCCAAGACTTTATTTATCATTTGGAGACCTTTGACTATCCAAGATTTCATTCAATATTGTTGAACTGTTCATGAACTTGATATGAATATTTGACTTTTCTACTTTCTTTCTAAGATCAACAACTTCCGCTTCCAACTTATGGCATGATTCTTCATTTTCATTTACTTGATTCTTCAATAGTTCCTTTATCCTTTTGGCTTCTTCAATTTTGATATTCATATTGACATTAACTTCAAGGCTTTTTCTAAGCTCATCATATACCTTCTTATTTTATTCTTCTTGACTAATTAGTTCATTCTTTAGTCTTTTTATCTCTTCTTCTTTTTCTTCTAATTGATTCTTTTTACTTTCTTCTTGTTCTTTGAGAATTTGCTTTAGCTCCATGGTATGCCTTAGGTACTTCTCTAGGACTTCCGCAGTGTATTTTTCAATATATTAAAAAACAATTGAATAATGTCCTATTTCCATGTTAACATCACCTAACTCAGATACAAATTTTTCTTTAAAATTCAACAAATCTTCCTCTTCATCTACACAAACTTCTTCTATATCTTCTTCTTTATTTTAAGGAGATATTTCAACATTATCACACTTATAATTATTGCAATTAGAATATTTTGGATAGTCTTTACCTTCATTTTCCTTTATGGGGTCATCTTCTTGGTATTGTCTTTTGTCTTGATATGCATTCTCTAGCTTCAACCATAGGTCCTTGGCAGAGGAATGTTGTTCTATTCTTTCTTTGACATAACCTAAAAGTACTTTTAAGATAGTCTTGAGTGCTACTCATTATTCTTCTTTACTGCAAGTTTTGACTGCTTCTTCAAAGGAACTAGTCCAATAAAAATTGTATCCCAAACACCTACTCCTTTTGCCTTCAAATACCCTTTCATTTCTATTCTCCATGTTGAATAATCTGTGTCATGAAATAAGGGAACTTCTTCTACATGTTCATCCATTTGTGTGTCCATGGATCTCCTTCAAGATTGTAAGGCTTATAGTGAAGGCCTTCTTTGATACCAATTATTGGATACACTGACCACACTGAGAGGGGGGGGGGGGAGGTGAATCAATGTGAAGCTATTTTTACACTTCTTACAAGACTTTATTTAGAAATCACCATTCACATCATCATTAATCATTACTTTCATTCACACCTAGTTGCTTGTATGTAAACATATATCAATGAAATGTATTAACAATAAATAACTATGCACATCACAATAAAGAACATAAGGAACACTAGATATATGTGTAAAATTTTGTATTATGTTTTACATGAGACTACAATATTGGGGTTTTATCAGCAACAACTGAAAAGAGAAACAACTCGAAAAGAGCACCAACTGTCATGCAAGACTCAACCTACAATTACAAGACCTAACTTGTAGAAATAAACAATCTGCCAATAGGTACACGACCTTTTTGTACTGTATCACGTGTATGTACACGACCTGTATATATTGCAACATGTATATGTACTCAACCTCTTCCACTTTCATCCTACGTACACCTTCAGAAACTAGGGTTTCTGGAACTTCAACTTCTGCCCTTCACACCCTTGCTATCTATGTCACATCCACCAGTCACTTCCAACCTTGTACCATCATCAACCGCAACAAATCTGTACCATCCAACAACTTATGCATGTTCCACATGCATACACCATCGCACAATCATAGATATCCCTCAACTACAACGACATCAAAACAAAACCACTCAACCAACCAACCAACATATACTAGATCCAACCATCATAACAAACATACAAAGAATTCTTCAATAATTCACCATATTATGAGTAAATCTAAGCATTAAGACAACATATAACCATACCATAACTTTTGTAATAGATCTGAACCCGTAGAATGATATCCTGGGAACTTGCTTCAGACTTTAGGAACTTGATACTAGCATCTACTCAAGATTTTCTTGGCCTTTTCAAGTATACGCTCCCTGGCCTTCTTCAACCTACATATGTACATGCCTTGGCCCACTGCAACCCGTGTACAACTTCAGAAAAATAGGTTTTTCTGAACCTTCGAAGATTTCACCATCAAACCTCAAACTTGCGAAAATTCTGATGCATCCATGAGTACCTGTAATGAATATTTCACCAAAAATAGATCTTCAATATGCTCAATATATTCAACCAACATAAGAGACCCTTTCTCTCTTATTTATACTTTTTCAAGTAGCTTCCTCTAGGGGTTATCCTCTAACCAACTTCCTTCTTTTGGGGCTAACCAACTTCTAACCAGTTTGTCCACTTACAACCACTTTTTCACAATTAGTGAACTTTCCACTTCTAGTTGCAACTAATTTATTTTTAATTGTTTTCTTGTTGAAACCACTTAACCCATGACTGACCACTTTGACTGGTCAACTTCTTCTAGGATCATCTAGAATAATTTGACTTCTTTGACCTTCTATATGATTCTAGACAACACATAAGGGTTATCCAACTTCACATGACCATAACTCTCTAACCATGAGGGGTTATGTGACGTTCCACATATCACCGGAAATGGAATGACATGTACTATCCATCTAGAATAGTCACACTAAAAAATTCATTGATCTTCATTACATGATTCTTAAAACAAGCTTTGGTTCCCTAACCACACTGCTAGGACTACTCAACCACCTAACCATTTGGACCTCAAAAAGGATCTTCCCATGAGGGATTTCACCATAAGGGGACCAATTTGGAGTTAATCCATTTGGTACTTCCTATCAACCATGAAAATACATCAATGATACAATGATACAACAATGATCAACCTTTACATCAATGATAACACATGAATCCATCTATGACATCAACATCAATGACACAATGCATCTACATATCAATGACAACACATCACTATGGCACCACTTTAAATCAACCCTTTGACATCAATCCATTGAAATCAATGAAAACATAGTACAACATGCCTTTACCAGGTCTATTACGAGAAAAATACCTATGGCTATGGCTTAAAGACACAAAAGAGCACTGACCATTTAAATATCAAACCAAATCCCAAGAATGTAATCCGATATTTGTAACTAACTTGAGAAATTAACTAACTACTAGTAGAAAGGCAAATGAGACATCCCAGGTGTCCTACATCTAATGAATATCTTGTGGTTGAAAACTTGTCATGCTCCTTCCAAACTATTCTTTTGACAACCTGAAAAACACTCAAGTAGAAAACTACAAAGGACAATAGTTATATAATAACTAACTTTTATGGAATTGATCGAAGAAAAAGAAAATTGCAACAATTAGTATTTTAAGTAACAAGATATTAAAACATGATTATCATGAATTAAGAACACAAGTATTTTATGGGAAAGAGGTATCTTTATTATTTGACAACCCAATATAGGTAGTTATCACCTAAACCTTCTGTGGCATTGCTCCGAGAATGAACTCTAGGTCCCTCCATCCAGGCCATTGACTATAAGACGATCCTATGAATTTGATGCTTATTCAAACCCAAAGAATGTCAAGGGAAAAGTCTTGGCTAGATATGTAAAGCATGGAAAATGCTAGAAATAAGGGTTTCCATGTCTGAAGATATGAATCAATAGTAGGAAAATAAGGGCTTACAGACAATGCTATAAATAACCAACATAACTTTGCTTCAAGTATGATTATCCTCTCCTCATGGATCATGCTCAATTTATACCATATCCAAGTGGTTGGAGTGGTTGCAAACAATTGTGTACATGGAAAAGAGAGTTAGGAAACTAAACAGCCTATAACCTCGATCACAATTATGAAAAAAAATATATTTTTTGAGTAAATATGAGATGTATGTGAATTTCAATGGAGAAACACGCATATATGTTCCTTGTATATTTGTTAGGGAATGTACATGATTAAAATTAATGTTTTCGAAGAATGTAGAGATGTAAAGGGGATTAATGTCTGCAAGTAGGACAAGGAAAATACAAAAAATTCTTCAATGCATTTGTGGTGACAATTGATGTTATAAGAGATGCCCCCTAATTCTTTAGGTTATAAGAGAAACTAATGGATGAAATACATTATAAATCCAAGAGGAAAATATGCAGTAGGCCTAGGTGAAGATCACCAAAATCTGATCCAGAAAAGAACCTACAATAGAAAAAAAATGTAAGAATACTCTCTTCTCGAGGTGGGCATACCCATGCTCAAGAGTGACAAAAGCATGTACAAAAAATAAAGTACAATTAACATCCATGAAACATGTATATATAGAATCAATGATCATAGCCATGAAAATTAATACGCAATGGATCCATATAAAAAAAGATCATATCCAGGAAAAAGATACATAATGGATCTATGTATTAGAATCAAAGGAGGATATTTGGAAACAAGAACTGAACAACTGATCCCCCACAAGTACCAATCTCATGAGTAGAAGTGGTACTATATAACACAACTTAGGACACAACATAAAAGAGGTGATTCTACTACAAACCCCAAGGTCTTCGAATAAAATTCTAATGGTACAAGTTTTCACTATGCGAATAGATGTGCTGAAGTCGAACACAATGAGACACCATTTGATTACTAGTCATTGATGTATACCATTAACAAATGCGAGACAAACCACCAATAATGATAATGGGTATCCAGGATTAAGAAACTGAGAAGTCAAGCAATCACATAGTACCTCATCAAATGGAAGAACCTACCAGTGGAAAAGGCGACTTGGGAAGATGATTTCTTCATGCATACACACTCGCGGTTGTCAAGTGTTAAGGACAACACTTGTTTGAAGGGGAGGGGCATGTTAATCCCTAGACAAAGATCTATACAAAGCCCATGTTATGTATAAAACCCTTTATTGAATTATTACATTTCTTGTGTTATATTTGTATGTAGTCTCCAAACCCCTTCATCGCACCCTTTCATTATAATTGTACCATTTATCTCCTATATATATACCAAGGAGAGTTAGTCTTTAGAATAATCTTATCTCATATCCTGTTTTATTATGAATTATATATATTGTAAAAGGAGCACCCCCCCCCTTGAAGTGGATTGTAATTCATTGACTTTTTTATCATTTTTAAGGCATTGGATCATAACAAAATATGTTTGTGATTTTGAGAAATACTTGACATATGAAAAGGCAAAGTCAAGAATTTTGAGGAATGACCAATGTTGGATCATGTTGTCATTGATGCCAATGGTTTGATTGATTGATTTCATTGATTGATGTCAAGTGATTGATTGATGTCAAATGATTGATTGATTGATGATTGATGTAATATAATATGTATTGTCCTTGATGAGAATGCATATATGAAGATGGATCAATGAGTTGTCATTGATACATGATGAAGATGGATCGATGTGGTTTCATTGGTATATGATGCATTGTTGGAAAAATGTATAGATGACTCATTATTGTCTTATCATGATTGATAAGGTGCACAAATGGATGAACTCCAAAGTGGTTCCCTTATGGTGAAATCCCTCACGGGAAGATGCTTTGCGGATTGAGTTATCCTAGAAGAATGGTTGGAGGACCCATGCTCTCATTATTGTCTTATAATGATTGATAAGGTGCACAAATGGATGAACTCCAAAGTGGTCCCATTATGGTGAAAACCCTCATGGGAAGACGCTTTGCGGATTGAGTTATCCTAGAATAATGGTTGGAGGACCCATGCTTGTATGTGGAATAACGAGATGAAGATCAAAGAAATTGTTGGTGAAACTATCCTAGATGGATAGTGCTTGTCATGCCATTTCTGGTGGCATGTGGAATGTCACATAGATCCTCATGGTTTGAGAGTTATGGCCTTACAAAGATGAAGGACCCCCACATGAAGGCTTGAAGCCCCCAAGGTCAAAGAAGTCAAAGTGACCTAAAAGAAGAAATGATAAAATAAGGTGACAAAATCAAGAAGGAATATTTAT
>ML779698.1:2095683-2132858 GCA_009831015.1 Picea engelmannii | reverse complement strand
AGTACAACGGAAAGATATGACTCCAACAGATGCCACTTGGGAACCAACTACCATTCTGCAGCAGTTTCCACATCTCAAGCCTTGAGGACAAGGTTGTTTTTAAGGGGGCGGACATGTTAAAGTCCTAACCCGCACATAGGTAGATCAATGTATTTGAATGTAATAAAGGTCAATATTAATAAGGCCTTTCAATAAAATAGAATAAGACGGATGTAAGAAGACCTAGTAGAAGCTTCCGCTTCTAGAAGGATCTTCCTCTAGATGTTTCTCTTAATAGACATATTTAGTATAAATAAGGGTCGAGGGTATGAAAACCCTAGCTTGAATATTATTGTAATAGAGCACTTCTCGATTGGAGGTTGCCCCCTCGAAGAGGCCTGTGAACATTGCTTTCTAAATCAAAGTGCTATTTCTATTGCTATTCTTATATCATTTCTGTGTTATTGTGAAGATTATGCTGGATATTTTACTGTTATTCTGCCATTTCTCGCATTTTATTTCTATTCTGCATATTTTATATATTTGGTATCTTGCATATTTCCTCTCTTGAATGCCCCAGGTCTGATAAAAATTGGATGTGCCAAGTGGAATTTACGGTAACTTCCCCACAACTTGCTGATTTTTGTCCTTTCCATAAGATCTCACTTGTATAGCGTGCCCCACACAAAATAATTGATATGAAATTCTAAAACTTGTACCAGAACTAATACAATATTTCCACTATCCAATGCAACCATTCTCACTCAATTTTGATACTCTAGGAGGAATTTATGATTTTTTTACCTGGAACACCTGCTTGAGACTAGTCAGATACCCTATCTTCCACAGGGTGTATCTACAAATTTAAGATGACCCATAATATGAAATTTCTACCACAGATACCTTACTAATTTATGAGAATATCCTCTAGATTTTAGTGTCTGAAATGTTACAGAAAAAAATTATAGTGAAAATTTCGCACTGACTCAATTTAGGATGATTCCAGAACCCTATCTTAAAAAGGTTGTATCTCTGAAAGTATATGGTCTCAGGAGCTGAAATTTTAACCCAACGTACCTTTATCTGTCTACTAAATATCCTCCAAGCTGTTCCTTCTGAATCATGGTATAAAACAATTTATAGTGAAAATTCCACGGTGTCTCAGATGTAGAAGCGAAACCCCAAGACCTTGAGCTGTGATACCATATGTTAAGAACCAAATATCAATATATCATAGAAAACCCTCAGAATAAGTACTCAACGCCTTGAAAAAGAGATAATTTTAGATAATAAGCCTCTTCGAGGGGGAAACCTCCTTTTACCCCACATAAGTGTTCAGGTACAAGATGATTCCAAATGAAAATGTCTCCTTGGTATATTTAGGAGACTAGGAGGTATAATTACAACTAATGGAATAAAGCCGACATAAATAAAATAACATTAATAATCTAATATGCCCCAATTAAAGGGTAATGAGCCAATATTAGGGCTTAACACGCTGAAAGGAGAGAATTAATGCATCTCTCATCAGTCAGCACGAGGTACAAAGAAGGAGCTTCATGATTTGGTGGGAATCAGATGAAGAAACTGTTAACGAACCAACGACCTTGTGCATCTTTTGCATGTGCCAAGTGCAAGAGGTACATGAAAAAGACCCTCTGAATAACAACCAATGATGAAAACTGCTGACAAAGGCGAGGAAACCACCAATAAGGATAATGGCATCCAAGACACTACACGAATCCAAATGTGTGAATAGATGTCTTGCCGCCAAACACAAGGGAAACCACCCAATCAACGACCAATGATGAAGTGTGCATGGTTGGGTTCAAGGTTTCCTACCAATGATGAAATTAGGACCGGGGTGCATGATAGGACTACAACATTATGTGGTTATGAGACAAAATTAGGGTATGGATGACATGCAAAGTCAAGAGTTTTGAGAAGTGGCCAACACAGGTTGATATAATTCCTTTGACCAAGAGCATGAGACATATGGAATACTTTGGCAACATAGAATTAATGATGAAACCATGAGATACATGAGGCATCAATGAAATTATCTTTAGGGACTGGAAGAGTAACTAGTTGGTAGATAAGACTCTATAACGAGCTCAACTTCCTAAGGCCATGATAATCCAAAAATTATGATGACAAATGAACTCAATAACTTTGTGCTATGTTCAAAGGCGACACGATTGCTGCCAATGTAAGATAATACTCCCTTCCTACCCATCTTTTTTTGTTTTTTCATAGAAAAATTAATGCTATGATACAGAGGAGGAAACGAGTGTAAGCAAAACTAGTTCCAGCAGTGGAACATACCTATGCTCAATACGGGGAGATGCATATGGGAGATGGACACTCGAGGGAATGTTCCCTCCTAGGTATAGGGTGTCAAATTGTGAAGGATAAAAACAAGGCTTTGCTTGGTTAAGGATGCAAAAACTACTGAGGCAAATGGTTTATAATGCAAAGCGAGAATTGGCTATAGGCTCAATAGTAAAAGAAAGGGAATGAGATGCAATCACAAATTAATGCCAAAAAATGTCCTTTTTCATGGCATTTAGTCTACTTGGTGTGAAAAAGGGATAAAATTGTGCCAAATAAACGTCCTTTCAAATCCAATTTACGAGTGTGAAAGAGACAAGTTCACTTGGAAATATTTTTGCTTTTTGAAGACAAGTTGGAAAAGAGCTTAACTAAGACTCATGACATTTCAAGTCCAATTTAACGAGTGTGAAAGGGACAAATCACTCGACAATATTTTGTCTTTTTGAATGAGTCGGAAAAGAGTTTAACTTGGACTCGTTTGGGAGATTCAAGGAGGAAAGTCACAGGGTGGGGGGAGGGAAAGGCTCCCGTGATGGACTTATTTGGAATGTTAGTATCTTACAAATAACCGACGTAAAGGAGGATAAAGCACTAGCAGAGGATATCGTCTCCGTGATATATTAGATAATGTCTCTTACTGGAAAAGACATAGGCGGGGGCATTGTATACCCCACAAGTCCATCCCAACCGAAGGGAACTTTCTCATGACTTGGAGGGAGAGTACTCGGGGAGAGTAGAACTCTCTCGTGTTCAGAAGGAGCGTTATCAGGAATGTTGAAAACATGGTTGAAGGACACATCAATATCCAAACAGAGAGTTGGATTGACCAGAGATTGAACTGGTATGACCACTTCTTCAACTCTAGGTTGAAGAGGATGCAAGATAACATGGATAGTGGACACATCACCCATGAAAATAGGGGTCTGGTCAATAGAGGATTGCAGTGGCATTACTATTGTGTCAATCGACAGAGAAACAGGGTGTGGGGAAACAATAAACGCCTCAGAATCTAAAGGGACCTTAGGTGAGTCCCACGCTTCCGATATCCCAACAGTAACATGAAACATACGAGTAAGGTGATTTTCTTCACAAGTCCTGCAAAGAAATTTAGGCTTACGTCTAAGACGTCTAGGCTTTTCGATGCCCCCAATGTCATTTACAATGACTGGTGAAATGCTCCCAACATGAGTAACATAGTTGAGAGAGTCATATCCCACATGATTTACAGAGGTGTGAGATGTGACATTGATATGACTCGTGGTGACTAGAGTGATGCCCCCTGCATGACTAGCAGTGGCTGGGTGTAGGTTGTCAACATGACTTGTAGAGGTCGTCGACCCATCTCCAACATGACTAGGAGAGGTTGGTGCTAGAGATCCAGTATAACTAGAAGTGAGTAGACTAGCGGTGGGTTGCGACATTTGATACCAAGGTCTAGGGAAAGATTGGATTTGAAACATTACAGGCCAGGAAGAGTCCTGCTTTACCCCCTTTCCTTGCCCAAAAAGGTAGTATACTCTGTATAACTGATCCAAAGAGGTTTGTACGAGCATCATCACTAAAGTCTACGAAGAGACAAAAGTATGATAAGGACTATTCAAGTGAGGATATAAGTTTACCCCTTTTGAAGGGGTTCCGTGAAGAGGGTAGGCCGAACTATAAAACTGATTCTCCCTGTATGAAATACCCGAGGATACATGAGGACCCGTCATGGGAAAATTGTTCGAAGGAATCGACATGGCAGACGAAGGATACACGGATGGGGTGTAATAATTAGAATAAGAACCCATTTGAGTATTGGCTCCTAAAAGAGAATAGATAGGACTGGGCCCATAAGACAAAAGGTTCTAACCTCCCATCATGAAAGCTAGTTGAGGGACATGACTCATATCAAATGAAGATGTAGGAAGTGGGGCCATAGTGCCCCCAGATCCAATGCTAGTATAAGTGGGCGAGGGAGAGGATGGAAAGGTTGAAGGAATATCAACAGGAAAATAACTAGAGACCCAAGGCATGGACTAAGCATCATAGTTATGCATACCATTATGAAAAATGAAAGGATTCGACAAAATGAAATGAATGAACATCATGGGGTGGGTAGAAGTAAATGAGGGAACACAAGGAACTTCACTATTCATGATAATGAAAACTCAGTATAAACTCCTAGGGCCAACTAGTAATCAAAGAGTACACCAAAAGTCAAATGGCCAATATGCACACAAATGGGGTAAAGTGGCTGAAAGTGGCCTCCCTCCCTAAAGAAGGTATGTCTTTCCCAAGAGGGGCCTGAGAATCCCTGTTAAATATTAGAGGTAACATAGTTAGTTATAAGGGCCCTCGTGGGCTTAACAACCAGTTGGTCAAATCCCCTCAGAGAGGTAATCCTCCATAAAGGATGTGTGTTTTCTGACCCTTATATGACAAAGGTTACCTGTAGAATAACCCATGCAAGTAACCTATGTGGCACCTAAGTCAAGAAAATAATAAACCACTGTATAATTGATGCACAAGAGAGCAGTCATAAGTTAGGTCCACCATATGGGTAGGGTAGCAAAGCCCGAAACCTTGAAAGTACCACCTCTCATGGATGTAAAGGCACTAGAAAGATCCCCAGATATGAATAGATCCCCAAAAATATCTCTAACGCTAAGAAGGTATCGGGGGGATATTCCTTCAATCAACCTCATGCGACCTCATGATTAACTCCGATGTGAGTGGAGCCTCCTAATATTACCAATTATACAATGGATTTCTCCACTCCCTTTCTCAGACACATATGTTGATTTAATTTCCTTGGAGAAGGTTACTCACAAAATCCTATTCCAAGGCACTAAATCCTAAGCTAGTTTGTGCACCCTAGAAATTAAAATAGTGACTAATCAATTTTAAATTATAGCGTTAATTTTAGCGGCCGTGATTACTCAAAACGTTATGGTAGTGAAACTCATGATGTTATGACTCTGCAAGAAAAGTAAATATGAATATAATGCAAAGTCCTAAATTCAACTTTCAATGAATGATATGCTTTTAAAAACAAATGCAATTTTCAATTTCAACTCTGCAATTCTGAAGTAAAAATCCAATATTTCATTACATGCACTAAGCTAATGACAAGGACTCAAAAAGACCAAAATTCCAAGCAATGAAAAATGCCTAATATTTTTGTATTTTCAATATAATAAAAATGAAAATGCATGGAATGAAAAGAAACTTGATATATAAACTCTACTATGTATAGAAAGAGATAACTCAAGCAGGATACCAAACAACAAAAAACCCAATGCAATGTACAAGGAAAATCAAAATGAAAAGATGATGATAAAGACTCCGCCCAAAAATTCAACCAAAGACATGTTTCCTGTCATCCCACAAGCACTTAACAGGCACTACAGAGACCTAAGAAGACTCAACAAACATCAAATCCCACCCAAAAAACCACCAGACCAATCAAACAAGCAAGGAAAGATGATGTACACGATTGTTTAGGAAAACATAGCGTATGTACGCAGCTTGCAGAGGGACAACCTACGTATATACACGACTATCAAGACAAAAAGTGAGTATATGTTTCAAAAAACAAGTCTAGGCAAGGGAGAAGGCTAAAAAATCAGACCCAGAGTGAACAGAGGCTGTCAAGCAATGACATGGAAAGAAATGCTATAAAAATGAGAGAAAACTAAGGAGAAAAGTACTCCAAACCCTAATAAAGAAGAGTCAATCCACAGTATGGTCACCAATTCTGTTACGAGGAAAATCTCTCTATGGTTAGGGTAAACCACAACAGAGTGAAATGACTATAGAAATCAACTCTCTTCTCAAGTATGCTATGTAAACAAATGTGCTATAAAGACAAGATAAAAGGCCTACCTCATCTAGACGTTTGATGAAGTCCACCATTGAGCACTTGACCCAAAGAAATATACCTGCAACTAGTCCTCAACAACCAAGAAAAGCAAGCATATGGTGATAATAAATTATGTTAGCACATTCAATAACATAATCCATTAATAAACATGACAAAAATGCCCATGGAATAATAATTCAAATATTTGCAAGATATCAATTGGATGGGAAAAGAGTATTTCTATTAATATATGATTAGCAGCAGTGAAAATGTTACAGACTTCCGTGTTGGCACAGTTCGGAAACGAGAAACTAAGTTCCTTCCAGCTGAGCCTCCACCACTTCAATCCTCCACCAAATGCAAGCTCATAAGAGAGAAATAATGAGGTTCTCAATCAATAAGGGAATATCTTGGGGGATGAACACTGTGCTCAGACTTAAAGGATAAAGGGATCCAGACTCAATATCAAGTAAATAATTTCTCCAGAGTAACTTTGCTTTGAAAGTTGAATTCTTTCTCCTCTTTCCATAGCTCAGAATTGGCCCATTTATAGCCTTCAAAATGGAGCTGAAGGGCTGAGTCAGAATGTTTCCAGTATATGGAAGGACAAGGATCATAGATCTCCTGTCGTGACATGGAAACCTGACGTTAATTTTCATTTTTCAGCACAAATCCCGATGTACATGGCTGTAGTGGTGCAACTTGCGTATACACATGCTGTATAGTAGGCAAGATGCGTACATGTGGAAAAATATGTATTTGTATCTATGGATTTTACAAACAGGGATAATAAGTTTGCATAGGGAAATGGAAAAAGGCCTTCTATGCAAGATTGCATAGGGTGGGGAAAATCTTTCTATAACAGGAGTTTTGTGAGATATATGAATATTTTGCTGGTCATCTTCCTTTTTCTATGTTCTTGGATTCTCTTCCTCTTCTTCTTCTTCTTTCAAGTCCTCTTCTTTTTCCTTCTTTGTTGAGTCTATGTTTTCTTCTTTGATATTTCATACACTTGTCTCATCAATATGTAAATTGACACTTTCCACTATTCCGTTGAGTCTTACATTAAAACAATTGTATGCCTTACTTTTACTTGAGTACCCGACAAATATTCTTTTGTCAACTCGAGAGTCAAATTTTCCAAGCCCACCATCTTCTCTTTTGATGTAGCATTTACTTCCAAATACTCTAAAATGGTTCACATTTGTCGATATTCCTTTGCATAGCTTGTAGGGAGTCTTATCACTGTTACTTATGAGCATTCCTATCTTTAAGATATGAATTTATTTATGTACTGCATGTGCCGAAAAGATGCCACCCAACTTGGAATATTTCAACATGGTTCTGGCTATTTCTTGTACTGTCATGTTCTTTCTTTCAACAACTCTGTTTTGCTGAGGTGTCATGGTTCCTGAGAACTGTCTCTTTATCCCATGTTCACTACATAAGTCCATGAATTCCTTTGATGTGAACTCTCATCCATTTTCTGATGTCATACATTTGATTTTCAAGTCTGTCTTTGTTTCAACCTTCTCTTTGTATATCTTGAAGTGCTCAAATGTCTTTGACTTCTTCTTAAGAAAACAAACTGCATTCATTCTTGTGTAGTCATGAATCAATATCATGAATTATTGTTCACCATTTAATTCCTTTGTCCTTGTTGGTCCACATAGATCAATGTGTACAATCTCCAATGGTTTTGTTTTTGAGTACTCCTTTGATTTGAACTTGGTCTTGGTCTTTTTTCCTTGTAGACAATACTTGCATAGAGTATTCACTGGTTTTAATATTTCAGGAATTTCTCTTACTACTTCCTTTCTGTTGATTTTGACAAGATTTTCAAAGTGCATGTGACCCATTATTCTATGCTAGAGCCAACTTTCATTTTCTTTTCCTAAACAACAACTCTCCTTTCCAATTTCATTCTAAACATATATGTTGTTCATATTCCTTATAGTGTTTTCTACTAACCTGCATGATCCTTCTTTCCTTATTTCACATTTCTCCGAGTTGAACTAAAGTGTGTGTCCTTGATCACACATTTGACTTAAACTCAATAGATTGTGCTTCATATCTTCAACCAGTAGAACATTTTCTTCCATTGCATATTTGCTTCCAAGATTAACTGTGCATGTACTTGTGATTTTAGTTGAATGATTATTACCAAATGAAGTTGATCCATCTTTATCTTTCTTCAGAGTGAGATACTTGTTCTTGTCACCTGTCATATGCTTTGAACAACCACTATCAGCATACCAATCAATTTTCCTGTGTTGGGCTTGTAGAGAAAGTGAGCATTGATTCTACTTTCTTTTCCATATCCTTTGTGGTTCCTATAAATGAATGTTAATGTTCTGCTCTGATTCCCTGGGTGGAATGGTCAATATTCAATTCTTCTCTATGTGACCAAAATTGTTGCATTTGTAACATTATACTTCATTTATCAATGAACCAAAACTATTTTGGTTCATGTTGCATTCTTTATAATATATTCCGGGATAACTATTACTTAAGTACCCTGCATTGTTACTTCTATTCTTGGGATAGGCTCTATAGTTTACAACTTTATGTCCAAAATTATCACAATTAAAACAATGACCATAAAATACTCTTTAATACTTGTGATTATATGATCTTATTTGTGATTCACTCCTTCTGCGTTTGTCTTCTTGATTCTTCTTTACTTATGGAATGTTATTCTTTGGGGGCATTCATTATTCCTTCTTGACATAATATTTGACAAAATTTGCATAACTTCTTTGTTCTTCTTCATGTTATGATGTCTTGGAGATTGACCCTTTCTCATTCTATACTTGATTGTATCCTAGTCTGGATCTGTCATCTGATGATATTTTACCGCTGATTATTTTATCTAATATTCTGGTGCCCTTCTGCTACATATCTTTCTTCTGAAGATATTTCCTTAAAGAGACTACTTTTGATTCCAAGATTCCTATAATCTTCTCTTTTTCTTCTAACTGACTTCTAAGAATTTCCTCAATTCTTTTGTCTTCTTCTATTTGAACTTTTAGACTCATGATCATCTGCTCTAGTTCTTCAGAGTTGGAATTCTAACATCCCTCTTTCATTTTTAATTCTTCCTTGAGTGACATTTTTTTCTTTCTTTCCTTCCCGAGTTCTTCTAATGCACTGATTAGCTCTGGTCTGAGATCGAATTCACCTAATTCTTCATAATGATCTTCTACTTCCATGAATAGTACTCTTTCAGAATCACTGTCACTGTCATTATCCTCCTCATGTGATGAGGAACTGTCCTATTTTTGAGTAGAAACATTTCTTGAAGAATTTCTTATTGTTTCTTCTCTTGTTTGTCTTTTTAGATTTCATTTCCCTTGTAGAAAATTCTTCTTCATCACTGTCTTTATTCCTGTGAGGACATTTAGAAGAAAATATACCAATACCACCACAATTAAAACATTTTAATGGAAGCATACCTTTATACTTGCCGATTCCTTTCTGTAATTTTCTCACAAAGTTAGACATCTCTTCATCTTCGTTTGAATCATCACTACAACTGCAAATTGGTTATGAATTTTTCTTGAGCTTCTTCCTTGTCTTATTGGATGCCTTGGAAGTTGCTTCCTTTGTGACTGGGTTCCCCTGTTTTGTTCTCATCTCATAGACTGTAAATATTCCATTTAGGTCATCCATGCTCAGTGTACCGAGATATTGTCTTTCTTCTAGGGATGATATTTTAGAATCAAATCTCATAGGAAGAGACCTCAATACATTTTGAATAACCAGTGAGTCCTAAAATTCTACTCCCAATCCTTTAATAGTGTTGACTACTTTGTCAACTCACAGAAGGTAGGTTGCAATGTCTTCATCTTCCTTCATCTTCAACGTTTCAAACTTAGCTCTAAAAATTTGAAGATTAGCTCCCTTTACCTTGGCATATCCTTCATAAATATTTTGGAGTTTATCCCAAAGATCCTTTGCACTATCACAATGCATAACTTTAACAAAAAATAAATCAACTAAACTTCTTAGAATAGTACCTTTAGCCTTTGAGTTGTTTTCCGTGAGCTTCTTTCCATCTCTATTAGTTGGGGGAGTGGCTAGTATTGTATACCCATCTACTACTGCTTGTCAAACATTAAATCCTTGATCATGTAAAAAGGTTTTCATCCTTTTATTCCATAAGGTATAATTCTTCCCGTCAAACCTTTGTGATCCAATATTAGCATATTCCATGATCTCCTTCAAGTGGTTAGAATGCTTCCTAAAGGACCTGCTCTGATACCAATTGTTGCAATACTAAGAGGGTGGTGAATCAATATTGGTACTTTGATTTCTCTAACCACAATACAAATATTCAATGATATTCAATCAACATTCAATATAGCATCATTACCATAAACCAATGGATAAACAACACATAAAAATAATACACCAAAGTTTTACATAGAAACCCAATGCGGAAAAAAACTGCGTAATGGTTTTCTTATTTGTCAAAGAGTACATTCATTGGAAGCACCAACTTCCTATTTCTCCAGCTACAACTGGAAGGAGGCTCCAACCCCCTATTTACAGGCTGCAACTTGAAGGAAGCTCCAACTCCCTAATTTTACAGCTCCAACTGGAAGGAGGCTACAAACTTCTTTCCTTGCCCCGTCCAACCGCCATGAAATATAACTATAGACAATCCTATCACTACCTCTACTGCTATATTGATAACCTATTGCTTTTGTTTCTTCTGATATCTCTGTTTTTTCTACTTCTGATATCAATATCTCATCAAGACTGTAACCACACACATATCATACTAAAATCCACAAAACATTCTTAAAATCAACTTCTCATAACTCACTAAGACATACCTGTTTTTGATTTCTTCAGAATAACTCCTTAACAAACTTAGGAAGACATACCTTTACCCTGAAGTTGAACTAAGCTCCTAATCCTTGATCTTCTTGGATTTTTCCTCACAGGTCCATGACTGTGTGTACTGTCTTCCTGTTGGTATTTGCACTTTCCCTCACTATAGCCCATGGATGTCCATTCTTTTCCTCCCAAAAATCATGGATATACTCAAGAAATTCTTGTATGAAACCCCTTCTCCTTACTCTTAGCTCCTGCAAACTTCTTACTTCACTTGACTTCTCTGTCTTCAACTCACTGCCTCAGATCTCCATCCTGTATTATTAGAAGTGAATATACATAAGTGATTTTCAATGGACTCTTCTTTGTGTTATAAAGAGAAATTTCTTAATGACATGCAACTTCCATGCAACATGCAACTCACATGCAACCTGCTATCTTCTATTTACTCCCACTTTACTTTTCCCTATAATAATTAATAGTTCCTGCAATAATTAATTATCCCTACAATAATTAATTATATTCTATTTACTTCCACTTTACTTCGACATGTAACTTTGTTCAAGGGTTGACATTAATGACAATCAATCTCAATAATTAATTATCCCTGCAATAATTAATTAATATTTTTCAATAATTAATTAATATTTCATAAAAAAATGACCTACCGTATATGCCAGTGATGAAACACATTACCTTTGAAGTTGAAGAGTCGAACAAGTGGACTGACAGACCTGAAAAACACCATGGTTCATCATCTTTTCTGAAAAAAACTGCAACAAGAAGGTCATCTACACTAAAAAATTAGTCTATTATGCATTCAAAAACATTATCAGGGTAAAAAACTATATAAAAATGGGTAAAAACTACATCTATATAGTGAAAAATACCCAATTTACCATACCATTTATGTTTTTACAAACAATAGTGAAATTAGCATGAAAAACCCCTTGAATATCAATTTTCTATTGTAGGAGCTACAAAGGAAAAAAATGAATATCGTCTGGACTAATTAAGAGAGCTCTTCTTCCTCTTCATTTCATCCAAGCATCTTTCCATTTTTGTCAAATTTTAAGTAGAAATTTTTAATTTTCAAAGAGGGAACATGTGTACACACCTTTCTTTGGCACGAGGAAGATACAATAGGCCCTATACATGCCCTATTATCATGAAAAGTTCTTATGTACATGACCATCCTAAAAGGAAACCATGTACAAGTCCATTCCAAAGAAAAAATGGATTGCTAACCCCCTTTCTTTCTCTGAAAAATTTCAATATGTTTATAGAATGGAGGGACAGGGAGCACACAGACATATACAACCAATTCATTGATGAACTAGAGGCCATGGAATCCCTCTAACAATGCGGTCTTAAAAAATTCTTCGAGACGAGTAATGTGCAAGTCCAAAAAAATATTATTGCAACTTATGATTAAATACTAGGAGCCGGATGCAAATTCATTTATGCTCGATGATCAAACTCTTAAGATAGAGGTGGGGGATATTTACTTTATTACAGTACTTTCAAGGTGAGGTGACATTTTCCAACTCTGTACACAAGGAGGAGGGGGCATGACCATTGAAGAATACATTTCCCTTTACTGCACTCTAGGGACACAATGGGTTGGGATCCAAATCCCAATCCAAAACATAGAAAGTTTGAGTTCAAATATCATCCTATTGAACATTTCTAGGCTCATAGGATCAACATAAGTGCATCAAGCCTCCAAGCCATGGATGTTATATGCAATAGAGTGCTTGTGACCCACCATTTATGACTATATCTCATCATTATTACAATGCATGAATACACAACTGATCGAGAGAAAATAGGGGAAGATGAAAAACTTCAGCTATGGGAGCATCCTTTTCTCCTTCTTTGAGAGGGTGTCTGCCACTAGTCCTAGAGTGTTCATGGAACTACATGAAAAAAATTCAAGTAGAAAACTACAAAGGACAACAGTTATATAATAACTAACTTTTATGGAAATGACTGAAGACAAAGATAATTGCAACAATTAGTATTCTAAGTAATAAGATATTCAAACATGATTAACATATACCAAGAACACAAGTATTTCATGGTAAAGAGGTATATTTATTATTTGAAAAAAAACTATAGGTAGTTGATATTTCTATGGTGAGGAGTGTTTTCAGGCAAATTCAGAGCGACCACAATATTGTCAATTGACAATATTGTGGTCTCTCCAAATTCGCCTAAAAACTATAGGTAGTTATCACCTACACCTGTTGTGGAACTGCTCCGAGAACATAATCCATGTCCCTCCACCCAATCCACTGACTATAAGATGCACCTCTCACTCTGATGCTTATACAAACCTAAAGAAGATTGTTGGAGCCACCTTTTTCAACAAGTTTAAATGTATTTTTTAAAAATTCAAAGATTGGACTTTAAGTTGTCTTTTACTTCATGACCTTACCCACTAAAAATATCCGTAGTCTTGATATATAGAGCGGTGATGGTTGTTATACTCTTAAGCCATTACCTTTTAACCGTTGAGTGAACTTTTCCACTTTTCTTTACCTCGGGATATCGTGTTTCGGGAGTTACGAGTCAGAATGTTTACAAGCCCCGATGCGCGAAGTTGCGATTTTTTTTTTTTTTTAAAGGCTTACCTCAGCTTAAAGCCGAGAGTAAGGTTCCTTAAACCCTAGTCAAGAGCTATCGGGGTTTCGCGTCTCAGAATTCACTCTCTCCAATAACCTTACCGTCATAACTCCGATAGGCGAAGTCACGAGGCATTTACGTAAGTTACCCAGGTTAGTGTCAGGGATGGATATGTTTTTAACCATAGTTAAACTCTGTTGGGATTTTGCGACTCGGCATATGCGCCTCCCAGAAACTATACCTTCGAAACCCCGAGTCGTGAAGTCACGATATTACTTAAATATAAATTAATTAAAACACTTAATCTGGTTTACCTTCCGGCTTAACTGGATCATATCATTTCGATCTCAGAATTTTGTGATTCGGCATACACTCCTCCCAGAAACTATACCTTCAAAGCCCTGAGTCGCGAAGTCGTGATATTAATTAAAACATGATTAATTAAATGCTTAATCCAAATTACGTTATCGCTTAACTAGATCGTGCCATCGCGATCTCAGGTTTTAGGGGTTCAAAAGGTTAGAATGAAAGCTCCCAATACGACGAATGTTGAAAGGATGATCAAAGTTTAAGAAAGCCTGATTAAAGAAGCTAAGCCAGCTTAATCGGTGTTTAATACAAATAATAATATGCACAGTCTACGAGGCAAATTTAAATGTTTCTTGCGCCAACTTGTGTCACGAACCGTCAAAATTTATGGCATTAATTGGAAATGAGGTGAAGTGCAAGTAAGGATATGGTTTTTGTTGCTAAATTTGTCTCTAAAAATGATTTAACTGTTCTATTCATAAGGACATCGAGGTTTTAAATGGTTGAAGATATAGATCTTTTTCCTTCTGTTCTGTTCATAAAGATAATTTCTATTTTGCACAGAGAATCTTTTCTCAGCAAGATGATTTCTGTATGTATACACATTTTTATTGCAGGAGAGCTAAGTCACAATCCTCTGTCATGGCCCCATGAAAAGCGTCCAAGGCAAGTGCTGAGATTTCAGGACAAGGCTCTGATAATGTTTCTGATACTTCACCATGAAGCGTTGATTCTGTCCGAACCTGGTCATACATCTCCGAGGTTCTGCAATCCGATTTGGTGAACTATTTAGATGATTCCAGTGACAACGAGAAGGACGAATTGGCCACCAAATACAAGATCGCCGTCCAAGTAGAGATGCATAAAGTAGCGGCTAGGCCTCGTCTTCTTCCTTACTATGACATGATCCGATGGGCGATAGATCATGTAGATGTCCCAACCAGAACCATCATCAGTGAGAAAAAGGTCACTATTGGGACCTTTAGACTAGAAAACTTACAGGCAATGTACAAGTTGCCACCCACGTCGAAATTCACATACAATGTCGAGTTTCTGGAGGATTTTAAATAGAAGGAATGCGAGAAACATGAAAAAAGATTATCTGATTTGATCAAGGATTGGGTCTCACACCCCGCGAAGTTCAGGGAAGATAGAAACAAAGTTTAGTCCATATCTTTTTTGGAACCACAATTCAAATACATTGCAATGATGACCTGTAGATTGTATGGGAGGGAAGACACCACACATTTTTTCCTCCCATGGGTGCCTCTGATGCATACAGTCATGGAAGGTTGTTCCTTCGACTGGGACAAACAATTGTCAGATAGTCTAACCAGTCGGATTACAGAATATCAGATGCAGAGGGTGAGCGGGAAGGCCACTTCATTTTTTATGTCCGCATACATCATGGACGTCATGTTTTTCATGACGCCTTTTCCCTTAATGAGCTGGAGCTGGGCTTCATCGGATGCTGAGCCTATGCATGTCTACCATTCAAATCTTTGGGAGGATAAGGCCTCAGATTTCATATATGATATTTTCAATTGGGTAATGGTACCGATGCATGTCACCATCTTCGGTAATCCACCGCCCAGGATCTCAGATAGCATCGCTGCCAATTTGAGCAGTGTGGTCGACTGGTATGTGGAGGAAGAATTTTCATACATTAGAGTTTTCGGCGCTTCTGTCCCTCTGCATGCTCTACCATTATTTATACCCGATAGGCTGGCTTGTTGTGAGATCGCCAGGCAAACCATGATTGGTGGCATAAGCAAAGAGCTAAAAGTATTTTCAAAGAAGGTATGGCCACCTTTCCCCATTCATTTAAGTACCTATTCTTTATTAGATTTCGGGCATGCAAAGGCCGAGGCAACAACCTTGGAAGATATTAAATTGGTCCACATTGAATTCAAGAAACACAACCCACACAGGGTCGTGAGTAATCACTTGGCTAGTTGTGGCCTTAAAAGATTTGAGCACGAGAATTCGCCTCATGATGACATTTTCTGAGGCACGAGATCTTATGCTGAGGTTTTGGATTGGATACAAGCCCTATCGCCCGAAGAGATGGACGATGTTTTCAAATTCCAATAACATCGACAGAGCTTCCTTCCCCCAGTATTACGGGGTGAGAATCCAATGACCATAGAGGTGTAGCAAATGGAAGACGAAGGCTCCAAATATTCAAGACTCAGCCAAGAAGAACACCAGGACAAGAAAGAGAAAACCAGGGGCCAGAAATAGGAAGCCGAGAATTCCAAGCCTCCAAGAGAGCCAGTCTCGGTTGTTACTCCAGGGAAATCATCTAAGCAGGCCGACAATCCCATCGTTTCTGTTACCCCCCTACAGTCCACGAAGGGGGTGCTAGACGCAGGTTGGGTTTTTGGCAAAGAATTAACGCCCATAACAATGGAAGAGCTACCTCCGAATGAATTCTTCTTCGATAAGAAGAGAAAGGCTATCGTAAAACAAGAACTCTACCAAGAGGTGGGTACAGTATCAAAGAAATTTAAAATTTTAACTGATGGGAGAGCTATGAAAAAGGAGGAATTTGCAACTCAAATAGTAGGAACATTAACGACTTTCGCTACAACCAACCAATATTCAGTCGGGACCCTAAAGGATTAGCTGAAGTGAAAAAATCGTTTGATCAAAACATTAGAGGCTAAACTAGCTACAGCAGAGGCCGCTGCCAAAGATCAGGCGAATACAGGTTTAGAACAAGCTAGAGAAGCTGATCAAAAGGAAATCGAGCGGCTCAAAGCCGATCTCGAATAGACAAAGCTGATGGCTCAGACAAGTCAGATACAAATAGGCTAACAAGGAGAATTGATAGAGTAGATACAAGCCAAATTAGACTTCGCCAAAAGCCAGGTAATCGATATCGGGATATTTCAATCCCAAGCTATAGAAATCAGAAAAAGAGTGTCGGCAGCTCAACAAGGTCTACTTGCTAAGGTGGAAACGATTCAAAACAACTGCCAACTCATTAATCGAGTATTGGAAAACCTCACTCTTAGAGAAAAATACGCTGGGGCGGCTCAGGTTGCTTTATAGGAGGCTATTATAGCCATGATGAGAAGGGAAACAGACAATAGTTCCAGGTTTTCTATCTCTGAGAAGACCTGAGGTAACATCCTTTTGAAAGAATGGGAGTGTAACATATCCGAAGGCAAACAACGAGCTAAAGAGGTAAGAAAATCTTGTGAAGAAACCTTCAGTTTTCTAGATGGGAGTTGGTTGGGTTCCGATGATGAAAGCATCACTGAAATACTGGGCTAGATCAATACAACCAAGCATCTGCTCAAGATCAAGGAAAATGAAGAAAGACAATTTTGCTGAAATATCACAAATAGCCCAGGTGGACATAGTCCAAATAGATAAATGGCTAATTAAACCGAGTGTACAATTATGTTCTATCAATGACAAACACCAATAGGTGGAAGGAAAGTTGCCGCAATTGGTGAAGGATTGTTACACTTTCGAGGCCAATAATCAAGCAGAACCTTCTAAGTTGATATCCCAACTGGTGGAGAAGTGCGTCATTTGCACATAGCATGTGAAGAGGCAGGTTTCTGGTACCAAATAAGGACAAAGACAAAGAATTGAAACGTTTAATCTCCTTTGTTGTAACCAAAAACCTCTGGAACGATTGAGGTTCCAGAATATAGAAATTTGTAGAAATATACATTTTGAAGAAATAACAAGGGTTGGACCTTTTTGGTCAATTGTAATAGAGACTATCTCCTTTTTTGAGAATTAATACAAAGCAATCCGAAGACTCCTGATTCCGTCATGACTACGTTATGAGTTTGTTTTCTCTGTAATTTCATATTTAATTTCATGTCGCTTATATATGTCTGATGAATGTTTCATTGCAATTTAGTAAAACCTCTACTATGGTGATCAATTTTTAGCCATCTATATCATTTACAATTTTTCCTCTGTATCGGCTATTAGCAGGTACAAGACCTGTGAGCCTTTTAGATTGCCATATTTTATGCTTCGTCAGATTCCATCTTATCTTATTTGCTTCTTCTGTTTACAGGGTGAGATTATCCCTTGATAGGAGCCTTGCTTTATAGACAACTTAATGTTTTTCTCATATTTCACACATCATTTATTTAAAATATAACTCAGTTACAGAAAAAGGCCTTTGGTTTGCATTTTAACTTTGATATTTAATCAAATAGTTCTCTTTTATACGATCAAATTGATACAACATCAAAAACTTCGAACTCACTTTTAATTTACTATGCCTCTATGACTGTTCCCGTTGCAATACAACCTAATGTTGAACCCAGTTTATCGGATCAAACCCATATCGCCTTAAACCTTTTCGATACTATACTGAAAACAACCAACACACGGATAGAACTTAAACATTCATGGGCAGGGATTGAACGAGGTATAAACATTCAAGAATAGTTGGAAGCGAGACAACGACCACCTGGAAATCAACCTTAGCTTCCTTTCCCGAAGGTTGAATTTTCTCCTTATTTTATCCTTTACTCACTTTCGGATGCCTAGACACTATACTTTCTTAATCCTTAAGTACAGACTCTGGAACAACATCTTTTTGGCGTCGTTGCCAGGGATGAAGTTATGAAACCTTTTCCCTAGGAAGAACGACATTCTTGCAAGTTTCACCCTTTGATAGTGAACAAAGAGTGAAAAACCTCTAAAGGATTTTCTTATCTTTCACTTGGTGACTCCATGTTTAAATAAACTGGCATCCGGTCGAAGAAATACCAGACAAAACCCAGAGAGAAAATAGACCACACCTGTTTCCAATCCCGAAAAAATACTGAAAACTAGAGGTTCCCTTAAGCCAACAACTATAGTCTATCAACTTAAGTACCCACAACCCAAGACCAAAAGTTATTTTGAACCTTCAACTTTGCACAGTTTCCCTCCCGAAACCATCAATCCAATTTTAGCTAGCCCTGAGGTTAAAATTGAAGTCCATCCGAAAACCTCTATCATACACAAAGGTAAAAGCCCCGCAGTGAATTTATCAGTGATCGATGTCCCACCGACTCTTCATTTAGATTTCACGACCTTGCTGAGTCTCGAAGAGTATACCATACACTCATATTCTATGCCCATGGGTTCCCCTGATTACATTTCTTGCAAGTCCGAAGAGCCAAGTCCTCACATCCCTTACCACCCGTCTTTGGTTTTCTCATCTTACGAAGAAGCTAAAGATTCACTTTTAGTGTTCCAAAACCCTCTATACAATACATCGTTTCCCTATCCAACTGTACCGATGGCAGCCACCGGAGGAGGAGGAGGAGGGGTTTTCAGAGGTGGAGGGGATCCAAGAGGAAGAATGGGAGGCCAAGGGCCTCCCCCGCCTCTCAGAGTTTTTGCTAAAGTGGTTGCGAGATATGCACCTCTGGTCCTACCTGTCCCTCTTCATGACCTTCCTGAAAATTATATAAAAAACTTACCAAAATTTATAGGGGAGGGAGACTTAACCGCAACCGAACATATAAACTTCTTTGATCAGTTCATGGATATCCTAGATCTTGAGCATGAAGACGTGTATTCGAGCCTGTTTGTTTAAAATTTTGAAGGACAGGTACAAACCTGGTTTCAAAGCCTACCCACAGGATCGATATTATCCTACGATGCCCTAGAAGACTCCTTCCTTAGGCAATGGGGCGAAAGGAAAGACCACTTGTATTATTTGACCGAGTTCAGATATTTAAAGAAAAAGAATTCAGAAACAATTATGGAATTTATTCAAAGGTTTAATAAGCTGTATAATAAAATCCCAGCCAAAGTTAAACCATCCCAACCTACATCCAAAGTAACCTTCACGGGAGATTTCGAACCTGATTTCACCCTTCTCTCAAGAGAAAGAAGAGGGGCTACCTTAACCTGAATGCAGGATGATGTTGTGGAAATCAAATCTAATATGATGGCTTCTGGCAAGTTGAAAGCTAAGGTAGAAATGGGAAACTGAGAAACCAGACGTTTTAGAGAACAAGCAGGACCCTCAGGGTCTAATAGATCCGCAAACGACAAATTGGATGATATGGCTAGGATAATTAAGAAATTTTCATATAAAATTTCTAGGATGGAGCTGGATCAATCTAAGGCCGATCCTTTCACTAAAAGGGAATTAAGGAGAAACCCCAATCTTCAAAATCAACAAAGACCGACTAAAAATGAAGATCCGAAAATTCAAACCCCTTTAAAAAATGAAAATTTCATAGGAGGAAATGACCTGGAAGATTTCGAGGGTGTGGAAGAAGATGTGACAAATTTGGGTGATGACTGCACTCAGCCTTATGTAACTAAAGAAGATTATGAGAAGTTTTTAAACACACATCAATCATCAAATGAAGATGATGATATAAACAATACTGATTTCGCTATATGTCAAGAAACAACCGATTTTGTAATGGTTGAGATCCAACCTAGGTATAACCTGATATCTAAAAACAAACCTACATTGATTCCTCAACCCAAGAAAATTCTCCCTAGAGGTGAAGTATACGTGCCAGCCCCAAAAGAGACCGAAACATCTACTAACAAAATAAAAGGGGCAGACTTGTTGGATCCTAAAACGAAGGAGGTTGAAACCCAAACAAGGGAAATAAAGACAACTGAGACACCCACACCGGTAAATAAACTCACGAGTAATAAATTAGCTCAGATGAATAAGTTGGAGAAGAAAGAGTCCGAGGTTTTAACCAGAGAAACAAACAAAGGTAGTGGCGATTTTAGTTTTGAAAATGAGATAAATAGGATCAAAATACCAATCCCTCTGGTTGAATTAACAAAGAATCCTGCATATCAAAAACAAATAACCAAAGCGATAGGTTGTTCAGATCAAGAAAGTCAATCTGACGTGTTAAACTTGGAAGATGATAAGCCCAATATCACTTTTCGTCCACATTTTGAGGGTGTCAGAGACACTGCCACTCCTTTCTATATCACCCTAAATGTGCATGATCGATTGCTACATAACTGCATGCTAGACTCTGGAGCTTCACATAATGTGATGCCCAAAACTATGGATAGACTAGGCCTCAAGATCACCAGGCCTTACGAAGATCTCTACTCTTTCGATTCAAGAAGAGTTAAGTGCATGGGTATGATAAAAGATTTAGTAGTCACCCTTGCACAAGTCCCAGTCAAAAGTGTCCTGATGGATGTAGTTATTGCTGATATCCTCCCAAAGTATGACTTACTACTATCAAGGTCATGGGGAGCCAAACTTCGGGGGTCCCTCCAATTGGACATGACATACGCCACAATTCCTGTATTTGGTGGGCAACTTACTCGGTTATATAGGGAAACAAGGTTAGCCTATACAGTGAGCGATCCTCAGAATCCTAACAATTTTCCTGTTTACATTGCTGATCAAGATCTAGGAAATTGTATTTTGTCTTTTGATGATGGTATAGATAGCTACACAGAAGAAAATTACACAGATGAGAAAGAGTCTGAAAGTACGTATAGCACTGGGATCGGGAATTTTTTTTTGACATTGCCCTGTCATGTGAAGGAGCAGGTGCAGGGGTATGTTTTGTGGCACCTAAAAATAAATTTGTTATTCTCTTCTCTTACAGGCTTCAATGGGATATAGATTACACCAACAATGTATGTGGATATGAAGTTTTAGTATTAGGATTGGAAGCTGCCAAGAAGCTGAACATAAAGAACCTGGAAGTATATGGAGATGCAGAGTTGATAATCAAATAGATGAATCGAAAATACCAGGCCAAGCACCCGAGATTGAGATCGTACAAAAATTGTGCCTGGGATCTAATAGAAAATGTCTTCTCATCTGTAAATATCTACTTCATCCCACGAGCCGAAAATTTACAGGCCAATTCGTTAGACAAGGCAACCTCGACATTCGCTCCCCCTACAACTTTTAAATTAAAATACCACATAGAGGTAAGGCACATACCATCCATCCAGAACAACATACAACACTGGCAGGTTTTCAAGGATGATGAACATATCAGGAAGTTCCTCGAAGTAGTGGGTGACTTCTCAGAAACTCACATTGACCAAGAGAATCAAAATGATCACACATGGATCATGCAAGAAGGAGAGGACCCTCAAGAGTTCTAGGAAAAGATTGCAAATCATCGCATGCTAGTCCTAATGAACAATTAGATTCCAAAGGGACTAATCCCCCTGGAGAGACTTTTCGATCACAATGACTTGCCCTTAAAATCCACTCTGCAACCCCAACCAGAAGAGGTTGAAGATTGTGATGTAGGGACAAAAAAGGAGCCTAGGATGGTGAAAATATCAAAGTACCTTCCTCTTGAGGTAAAAAACAAGTGCAAAGATTTTCTCGCACGATATAAAGACGTTTTCACTTGGTCTTACGAAGAGCTTAGAACATATGACACTACTTTGATCAAACAAAAGATACCTCTGAAGCCTGGTATAAAACCCTTTAGGAAAACAATTAGAAAAATCAACCCTATCTTATTACCCGTAGTTGAAAGGGAAGTTAAAAAGATTTTAGACGCGAAAATAATAGTACCACTGAGATACTCCGATTGGGTAGCAAACCTGGTCCCAGTTAGAAAAAAGAGTGGGGAGATTAGACTGTGTGTTGATTTCAGAAATCTAAATAAATCTTCCCTCAAAGATAACTATCCTCTACCTAAAATGGATCACGTTTTAGAAAAGGTGGTTGGGGAAAATAGGATGTCAATGATCGACGGTTTCTCTGGGTACAATCAAATTGCTGTAAATGAACAAGATAAAGAAAAAACAACTTTCACTACACCCTGGGGTACATTAATGTATGATAAAATGCCTTTCAGTCTAATGAATGCAGGTGCCACCTTCCAACATGCTATGGATATCACTTTTGTCGGTGAAAGAGACAAGTTTGTGGTTATCTATCTCGATGATCTAACCATTTTTTCTAAGTCTGACGAAGATCATTCAATACATCTCATACAGACTTTTGAAAAATGCCGCAAGTTTGGTCTGTCTTTAAACCCCCAAAAGTCTCACTTTGCCATGCGAGAAGGTAAACTCCTGGGCCATACTGTGTCCCGAGATGGAATTAAAATTGATCCTAGCAGGGTTCAAGATGTAGACACAATAAATATTCCTAGAAATGTAAAGGAAATTCAATCATTCTTAGGAAAGATAAATTTTTTGAGGAGGTTTATCCCAAACTTTGCTAAAATTGTGAAATTGATCACAGGTATGTTAAAGAAAAAAAACGAAGTGAAATGGACAACAGAGGCCAAAGAATCATTTACATGTATCAAAAAGGTTATAAGAGAGGCACCTGTACTGGAAAGCCTTGACTATCTAAAGGATTTTCTCATTTTCTCGTTCACCTCCGAGCATACAATTTCCACGGTGCTCCTCCAGAAAATGGAGGAAGGTTTCGAACAATCGATAGCTTTTTTCAGCAAAAGTCTCAGAGACGTGGAGTTCAAATACGATATAATGGAAAAACAAGCATATGCTATGGTAAAGGCATTAAAGGCTTTCAGAACTTATGTATTTCATTCCAAGATAATCGTGTATGTACCTACTAGCTCTGTAAAAGACATTTTAGTTAAGCCTGACAATGATGGAAGAAGGGGATGGTGGCTCGCTAAAATTCAAGAATTTGATCTGGAGATAAAGCCGACGAAACTAGTAAAGGGTCAAGGTTTGGATAAACTCTTAGCTGAATCAAATTTCAGAGCCCTAGGTATAAATATCCTACATGGATTTGAAGAAGGTAAGGATATGAATGAGCTCTACGAGCAAACAAATGAAATCAGAATCGGAGAAAATTTTACATCCTCGGATTGGTACAAAAACATAGTATCCTACCTACTGACTTTGAAATGCCCAAGTGATTTATCTCCATCCAAAGCCAGAACGCTAAAATTGCATGTGGTTAAATACTGTATATCTGAGAGTCAATTGTATTGGAAAGACCCACTTGGCTTCCTATTGGTTTTTTTGGTTGAATCTGAAACATAGAAGGTCATAAGTGAATTCCATGAAGGAGTGTGCGAGGGACATCACGCTTGGAGAGAAACAACTTATAAAATCCTGAGGGCAGGGTATTATTGGCCTAAACTCTTCTCGGACGTCAATGCCAAAGTCAGGGCTTGCGACCCTTGCCAATTGTTCATGGGCAAGCATAAACTCCCAGTGCTACCGTTAGTCCCGGTCAAAACAGAGGCTCCTTTTCAGCAGTGGGGACTGGATTTTATACGCGAAATTAACCCCCATTCCAGCACTCAACACAAATGGATCGTAACCGCCACAAATTACTTCACTAAATGGGTGGAGGCTATTCCTACTAGAAGGGAAACAAATTCGGTGGTAATAGATTTCCTAGAAGAAAACATTTTATCTAGATTCGGCTGCCCCTGAAAGATAGTCACAGATAACGCCTAGTCTTTTAAATCTATGGCTATGATCAGTTTTTGCCAAAAATACAATATCGTGCTTGACCATTCCACGACATATTATCCCCAAGGAAATGGACTGGCCGAGTCTTCGAACAAGATTCTGATCAATATAATTAAGACGGTGTTGAACAAGAACAAAATATCTTGGCATGTGCATTTAAAATACGCATTATGGGTGAATCAGATAGGCACAAAAAAATCCATCGGCACCTCTCCTTTCCAGATGGTGTATGGGACTTACGTGGTATTACCCTTAAATCTGGCGCTTCCTGTAATGAAACTATGGCAAGATGAGAAAGAATAACCGAATCATTTCACAAGAAGGATAAATCAGCTAATCGAAGTACAACAACATAGGGTCAAAGTGGACGAAAGGTTGCAAAAATACCAATTTGACATGAAAATGTTATTCGACCGTAAGGCAAAAGACAGAGAGTTTCTCCCTAACGATTTAGTCTTGAAATGGGATGTCAGAAAGGAAGATTCGGTGAAACACAGTAAATTCAATCATATATGGTATGGACCATTCAAACTCACAACTCTCGAAGGAAAAAATTCGTTCCTATTAGAAAACCTGGACGGTAAAATCTTCAACGCCCCTGTTAACGAGCGTTATTTAAAACACTACATGAAATAATTGGTTCCCAAAGATTTCCATTGTATATACCAGTTTGTATTTTCTTTCTATCTCATGATTGCTTTGAGGTAAGTTTATTTTCACTTTAAATTAATTAGGTCAGTAATTTTGTAGAAGTAGAGATATGCAATTTTCAATACATTCAACTCTTTTAAAAGACCCTCTTTGCGTTTACAGGATTTCGGCTTGCGACGTAAACGAGCGAAAGGAGAAAATAGAAAGTCATATATCGGAGACTGAATTCGCTGAAAACAGGTGATATAAAAGGTTTTCGGTTATTTTAAAATGGTAAGGCAAAGGTACAAATTCCTGAGAATTCTGTTCTTTAAGAAAGAAAAGGTCTCCAAAGCATCGTAACGGTCCCATCAATCTAATGTTTTTGCTTGACTGTTATTAAAAAGAATAATTACTTGCTCTGGGTCCTAAGAATTTAACTTAAAATAAACATAGGTGGTAGTTAAAATAAGCAGAAAAGTAAAGCATCTCTGGGAAAAGGTTTTCAAAAGCTTGTTTTAATTTTCGACCCCTGTTTCTCAATGTACAAACCTTTATCCGTCACCTTTCTTTTGGTATTTAGATTTACCGTCTTAAAAATCCAAACATCTTTCCGGGTTTATATACATGGGGATAAGAGATTACGTTTTAACTTTGACAGATGTAAAGCATATTTTGAAAAGTAAGCTAGTCTTCACAACTCCTCAGTCTCTTACTAAACAAAGTGATGCATAGGTTGATCCTGACTATTCTAGGTTTTTCAACAGTTTCGAAAGATTGAGGCTTGCTCGAAGGAAGACCCCTAGAAATAATTTTTCCCCTTTTTCCCTGCGGGCTAAGATGCGGTGAAAGTTAAGGGAAGGTTGGTACCGAGTAATCAAAGTAAGTTGACAGACCTCCATTTCAAAATATTATGCAGATATCACCCATCATACAAAATGATTGCCCCCACTTCGTGTTCTAAAAAGTAAATTATAATACAGATGGTGAAAGGAAAGTCATATTTAATTATCCATCTAGTCCTAAAAGACGATGAAAGGAAATTCATAAATGATTTCCCTCGTCTCAGCATTTAAATGCATAAATATATTCTAAAGTGGTGAAAGGAAATTTAGCAAAAGGGCCAGATAACTTCACCGGGGTACTAAACAGGCTTGCTGGCAGTGAAGAAATATCTGAGATATCTGTAAGGCTGTTATACATGAATCACACTCTACTCTGGTAATCAATTCTCTCGAAACTGGATCTACATCTGAATTTCAGACCGGGCTCCCCGATTAAAAACATGTAATAAAATTCGTTTGATGCAAACCAAAAGCCACAAGATCTGTTGGATTTCATAGGACTGTCTTGATTGTCTGAATCTAGACCTAAATTCAGTAAAGAGAGAGAGAAAGTCGTGAAAGGGATTGTAGTTGAGTGTGAAACGTATTTGAGTGTTGAAAAGCTTTTCAGAAGTAAAATATGAAATCTCTTCTTCCCTCTCTATCCATTTTTCCTTAATCAAGTCTCGCAAAAGTAAAACCAATGACTCCATTTACCCAATACAGGCACGTGGTCTACTTTTCTCCCCGTCTCACAGGGAGACGGGATCCCTAGTTGGAGCCTATGTTGGAGCCTCCTTTTTCAACTAGTTCAAATGTGTTTTTAAAAAAATCAAAGATTGGACTTTAAGTTGTCTTTTAATTCATGAACTTACCCACTACAAATCTCCGTAGTCCTAATATACAGAGTGGCAATGGCCGTTATACTCTTAAGCCATTATCTTTTAACCGTTGAGCGAACTTTTCCACTTTTCTTTACCTCGGGATATCACGTTTGGGGAGTTACGTGTCACAATGTTTACAAGCTCTGATGCACAAAGTTGCGATTTTTCTTTTTTAAAAGGCTTACCTCAGGTTAAATCCGAGAGTAAGTTTCCTTAAACCCTAGTCAAGTGCTATCAGGGTTTCGCGTCTCGGCATTCACTCTCTCCCATAACCTTACCGTCATAACTCTGATAGGCGAAGTCACGAGACATTTACATAAGTTACTCGGGTTAGTGTCAGGGATGAATATGTTTTTAACCATAGTTAAACTCTATCGGGATTTTGTGACTCGGCATACGCGCCTCCCAGAAACTATACCTTCGAAACCCTGAGTCGCGAAGTCGAAATATTACTTAAATATAAATTAATTAAAACACTTAATTTGGTTTACCTTCCGGCTTAACTGGATCACATCATCGCGATCTCGAAATTTAGCGACTCGATATACGCTCCTCCCATAAACTATACCTTCAAATCCCCGAGTTGCGAAGTCGCGATATTAATTAAAACATGATTAATTAAACGCTTAATCCAAATTACGTTATCGCTTAACTAGATCATGTTATCGCGATCTCGGGTTTTAGGGGTTCGAATGGTTAGAATGAAATCTCCCGATACGGAGAATGCCGAAAGGATGATCAAAGTTTAAGAAATCCTGACTAAAGAAGCTAAGCTAGCTTAATCGGTGTTTAATACAAATAATAATATGCACAATCTACGAGTTAAATTTAAATGTTCCTTGCGCCAACTTGTGTCACGAATCGTCGAAATTTATGGCATTAATTGGAAATGAGGCGAAGCGACAACTAAGGATATGGATTTTATTTCTAAATCTATCTCTAAAAATGATTTGACCGTTATGTTCATAAGGACGTCGAGGTTTTAAATGGTCGAAGATATAGATCTTTTTCTTTCTGTTCTGTTCATAAAGATCATTTCTATTTTTCACAGAGAAGCTTTTCTTAGCAAGATGATTTCTGTATGTATACACATTTTTATTGCAGGAGTGCTAACTCACAATCCTTTGTCATGGCCCCACGAAAAGAGTCCAAGGCAAGTGATGAGATTTCAGGACAAGGCTCTGATAATGTTTCTGATACTTCACCACGAAGCATTGATTTTGTCCGAACCTAGTCATACATCTCCGAGGTTCTGCAATCCGATTTGGTGAACTGTTCAGATGATTCCAATGATAACGAGAAGGATGACTTGGCCACCAAATACAAGATCTTCATCCAAGCAAAGATGCATAAAGTAGTGGCCAAGCCACGTCTTCTTCCTTACTATGAAATGATCCTATGGGCACTAGATCATGTAGATATCGTGACTAGAACCATCATCAGCAAGCAAAAGGTCACTATTGGGACCTTTAGAACAGAACACTTACAGGTGATGTACAAGTTTCCACCCATGTCGAACTTCACATACAATGCCGAGTTTATGGAGGATTTTAAACCGAAGGAATGCGAGCAATATGGAAAAATGTTATCTGATTTGATCAAGGATTGGGTCTCACACCCCACGAAGTTCAGGGCAGATAGAAACAGAGTTTATTCCATATCTTCTTTGGAACCACAGTTCAAATACATAGCAATGATGACCTGTAGATTGTATGGGAGGGAAGACACACACATTGTTTCATCCCATGGGTGCCTCTGATGCATACAGTCGTTGAAGGTTGTTCCTTCCACTGGGCCAAACTGTTGTCAGATAGTCTAACCAGTCGGATTACAGAATATCAGATGCAGAGGGCGAGTGGGAAGGCCGTTTCATTTTTTATGTTCGCATACATCATGGACGTCGTGTGTTTCATGACGCCGTTTCCCTTAATGAGCTGGAGCTGGGCTTCATAGGATGCTGAGCCTATCCATGTCTACCATTCAAAGCTTTGGGAGGATAAGGCCTCATATTTCATATACAAAATTTTCAATTGGGTAATGGTACCGATGCATGTCACCATCTTCGGTAATCCACCGCCCAGGATCTCAGATACCATCGTGGCCAATTTGAGCAGTGTGGCCGACTGGTACATGGAGGAAGAATTTTCATACATCAGAGTTTTCGACGCTTCTGTCCCTTCACATGCTCTACCATTATTTATACCCGATAGGTTGGCTTGTCACGAGATCGCCAGGAAAACCGTGATTGGTGGCATAAGCAAGGAGCTTAAAGGATTTTCAAAGAAGGTATGGCCACCTATCCCCATTCATTTAAGTACCTATTTTTTATTATATTTCAGGCATGCAAAGGCCGAGGAAACAACCTTGGAAGATATTAAATTGGTCCATATTGAATTCAAGAAACAAAACCCACACAAGGTCATGAGTAATCACTTGGATAGTTGTGGCCTTAAAAGATTTGAGCACGAGAATTCACCTCATGATGACATTTTCCGAGGCACGAGATCTTATGCCGAGGTTTTGGATTGGATATAAGCCCTGTTTCCCGAAGAGAGGGCCGATGTTTTCAAATTCCAAGAACATCGGCAGAGCTGCCTTCCCCCAGTATTATGGGGTGAGAATCCAATGACCGTAGAGGTGCAGCAAATGGAAGCCGAAGGTTCCGAAGATTCAACACCCGAACAAGAAGAACATCAGGACAAGAAAGAGAAAACTGGGGTCCTAAAACAGGAAGCCGAGACTTCCAACCCTCCAAGCGAGCCAACCTCGGTTGTTACTACAGGGAAATCATCTAAGCAGGTCGACAATCCCATCGTTTTTGTTACCCCCCTACAGTCCACGAAGGGGGTCCTAGACACAGGTTGGGTTTTCGATGAAGAATTAATGCCCATAACAATGGAAGAGCTACCTCCAAATGAATTCTTCTTCGATAAGAAGAGAAAGGCTCTCGTAAAACAAGAACTCTACCAAGAGGCGGGTACAGTATCAAAGAAATTTAGAATTTTCACTGATGAGAGAGCTATGAAAAAGGAGGAATTTGCAACTCAAATAGCAGGAACATTGAGGGATTTCACTATAGCCAACCAATATTCAGTCGGGACCCTAAAGGATCAGCTGAAGCGAAAAAATCATTTGATCAAAACATTAGAGGCTAAACTAGCTACAACAGAGGCCGCTGCCAAAGATCAAGTGAATAGAGGTTTAGAACAAGCTAGAGTAGCTAATCAAAACAAAATCGAGCGGCTCAAAGCTGATCTCGAATAGACATAGATGATGGCTCAGACAAGTCAGATATAGATAGGCCAGCAAGGAGAATTGATAGAGCAACTACAAGCCAAATTAGACTTCGCCGAAAGCCAGGTAATCAATATCGGGATATTTCAATCCCAAGCTATAAAATCAGAAAAGGAGTGTCGATAGCTCAACAAGGTCTACTTGCTAAGGTGGAAACGATTCAAAACAAAGACAAACTCATTGATCAAGTATTGGAAAACCTCACTCTCAGAGAAACAGACGTTGGGGCGGATCGGGTTGCTTTCTAGGAGGCTATTGAAGCCACGACAAGAAGGGAAACATGTAGTAGTTCCAGGTTTTCTATCTCAGAGCAGACCCGAGGTAACTTCTTGTTGAAAGAATGGGAGCGTAATATATCTGAAGGCAGACAAAAAGCTAAAGAGGTAAGAAAATCTTGTGAAGAAACCTTCGGTTTTCTGGATGGGAGTTGGTTGGGTCCCGATGATGAAAGAAACACTGAAATACTGGGCCAGATCAATACAGCCAAGCATCTACTCAAGATCAAGGAAAATGAAGAAAGATAATTGGTTGACATATCACAAATAGCCCAGACGGACATAGTCCAAATAGATAAATGGCTAATTAAACCGAGTGTACAATTATGTTCTATCAGCGCCAAAGACCAACAGGTGGAAGGAAAGTTGCCGCAATTGGTGAAGGATTGTTACACTTTCGAGGCCAATAATCAAGCAGAACCTTCTAATTTGATATCCCAACTGGTGGAGAAGTGCATCATTTGCATAGAGCATGCGAAGAGGCAGGTTTCTGGTACCAAATAAGGACAAAGACAAAGAATTGAAACGTTTAATCTCCTTTGTTGTAACTGAAAACCTCTGGAATGATTGAGGTTCTAGAATATAGAAATTTGTATAAATATACATTTTGAAGAAAGAACAAGGGCTGGACCTTTTTGGTCAATTGTAATAGAGACTATCTCTGTTTTTGAGAATTAATACAAAGCAATCCAGAGACTCCTGATTCCGTCAAGACTACGTTATGAGTTTGTTTTCTCTGTAAATTCGTATTTAACTTCATGTCTCTTATATATGTCTGATGAATGTTTCATTACAATTTAGTAAAACCTCTAATGTGGTGATCAATTTGTAGCCATCTATATCGTTTACAGTTTTTCCTCTGTATCGACTATTAGTAGGTACAAGACCTGTGAACCTTTTAGATTGTCATATTTTATGCTTCGTCAGATTCCTTCTTATCTTATTTTCTTCTTCTGTTTACAGGGTGAGATTCTCCCTTGACAGGAGCCTTGCTTTATAGACAGTTTAATTTTTTTCTCATATTTCACACATCATTTATTTAAAATATAACTCAGTTACGGAAAAAGGCCTTTGGTTTGCATTTTATCTTTGATATTTAATCAAATAGTTCTCTTTTATACGATCAAATTGATACAGCATCAAAAACCTCGAACTCACTTTTAATTTGTTGTTCCTCTATGACTGTTCCCGTTGCAAGACAACCTAATATTGAACCCAGTTTATCAGATCAAACCCATATCGCCTTAAACCTTTTAGATACTATACTAAAAACAACCAACACTTGGGTAGAACTTGAGAGTTCATGGGCAGCGATTGAATGAGTTATAAACATTCAGGAACAGTTGGAAGCGAGCCATCTACCACCTGGAAATCAACCTTAACTTCCTTTCCCGAAGGTTGACTTTTCTACCCATTTTATCCTTTACTCATTTTCGGATGCCTAGACACTGTACTTTCTTAAGCCTTAAGTACATACTTTGGAACAACAAAGATGAAGGAAACTTCTTGGCCATATATGTAAATCATGGAAAAGGATGGAAAGAAGGGTTTTCAGGTCTAAGGATATGAATCGATAGTAGGGAAATAAGGGCTTGCATACAAGGTGGGAAATAACCAACATAATTTTGGTTCAAGTATGATCCTCCTCTCCTCATGGCTCATGCTCAATTTATACCATCTCCAAGTGGTTGGAGTGGTTGCATACAATTGTATACAAGTAAAATGGAGTTAGGAAGCTAAAAAACATGTAACCCCGAGCATAATTATGAAAAATTATTTTTTTTTGAGAAAAAATGAGATGTATTCGAATTTCAATGGTGAAATATGTGTATACATGCCTTGTATAGTTGTTAGATCGGGTACATGTAAAAAATAACATTTTTTGAAGAATCTAGAGAAGGTAAAGGAGATTAATTTCTGCAAGTAGGACATGGAAAATCCTAAAATGTCATCAATGCATATGTGGTGTCAATTGATTCTATAACAAGGTTTGACCAAAATTTGATTTTCCAAATGGAATATTTCCCAAAGCTTGTTGTTTTGGTCCTCTTCCAAAGAACACACTTGTACAACATGCCACGTATCCATTTTTGTAAATATGATTATGAAATTTGTATCTAAGGTACTTTTGTATGTCTCCTCTGTTCTATGAAATTTTCACATTATGAAGAGTATTGGAAAAGAAGTTATAGTGAAAATTCCAAGTTGACCTATTTGAAACTAATCTCGAGACCATTCAGAAACCCTAACTTCCATAGAGCGTATCTCATAAATTGCAGTGAAAAAAATTTGAATGTTTTATCTGAGGTACCTTTGTATGTCCCTTCTATTCTGTAAAAGTTTTACAATCTAAATAGTCCCAAAAAATAATTTGTAGTGAATACTCCAAATTGACCTATTTGAAAACGATTTCAAGAGAATTCAAGAAACCTCACTTTTGCATATCATATCTCAGAAAGTAAAATGAACCAACATATGAAATTTTTACTTGAGGTAGTTCATATGTCTCCTCTATTCTGTAAAACTTTCATAGTTTGAAGAGCCCCCAAAAATAAGTTATAGTGAAAATTTTAAATTGTCCTGTTTGAAATTGATTTCAGTAGCATTCAGGAACCCTAATTTCCACATGGAATATATCCAAAATCATAGTGATTAATAATTTGAAAGTTTTACTACATCTACACCAATATCTTTCCTCTATCTCTTCAAAATTCCAAAGTCTGAAACATCCTAGAAAATAAGTTATAGAGAAAGTGCCAAGTTGACCTATTTGAAATTGATTTTAGGAGAATTCAGGAACCCTAACTTCCACAGGGCGTATATTTAAAAGTGTAGCGAACTAGTACTTGGAATTTTTACCACATGTACACCAAGATATTTCCTCCATACATTCAAAATTTCGAGGTCTGAAAAGTCCAAGAAAAATTGTTATCATGAAAATTCCAACATGACCTGAAATGGATTTCGCAACTCTTCCCTTTTGGAATCATATTCAATCTTTACTCATCCACTTCTTCAATTGTTACTACATTTTTCACCCACACACTTTCTCTCAACACTATATATTCTTAGATGTTTTGATAACCCTTCATGAAGGGACATGTCCATTAATTAAATAATTAATTCCCCTCTTTTATTTTACTTTTCCAAATACCATGAGAAAATACCCCAAACCAATGGGTTTGAAACTACCATTTAACTTTTTACTTTTTCACATGCACCCATTTTTTAATATACTTGTAAACCTATATATATAAATCAATATTGAAAATGATGTGTGTATTGTAATGACATCATTAATCCTTTGACATCAATGACAATAATTGCAACAAGGACTGATCCCCTCATCATCTAATGCGATGGGATGAATCACAATGGATTCTTTCTTAACATATATTAGTGGGATATTGTCTCTCACACCTATTCCCATTACATCTGATTTTTCCATTTGGGGAATTCCACTAGTCACAATGTTTCCTTCCATAAGTTTACCAAGCATTAGTTTTCCCATTGTATCCACATTAGTTCCCACAACCAGATTTTTTTTTGGTGGGGAGGGGGGGGGGGNCCATGGTTTTACTGCCTGAAGTGGATTTCCACCTATTTTTGGCATTCCTATATGTGGATTGACAATAATGAATTCTATCTTTCCATTTGGTTATAATGTCAATCCTAGGTTTGGTCCTACCTCTAGTGTTTTTACTAGCTGTAGGGACAGTAATGTTTCTTGAGGGCCTTATGTCTGTGGGGGTAGTCATCTCTCTGGGGGCACTAGTGTCTATGGGGATAGTAATGTTAGTGGAATAAAAGGTCCATCTATATCACAAGCCATGTATTGTTTCTATTATAACCCATTCACCAACACAAGGTTACCTTTCCTGGCAACTTTAAATCTTCCTAATCTATCTAGGTTGAGAATCACCCCAAATAAAACCACCCTTTGTGGCCAGAAATTCCCACTAAATTTCCATTTTATATTTTGAAATTCTATGGTAAACCTAGAGAATACCCTTCAACACACATCATGTCTTATCACCTATGGTGTTTTTCAAACTCATTAGTTGATGATACTATACAATTGAGACTTTTATAGTGTACATTCACTAGAAGTGTTTTTAAATGGTACATTTAGATACCCAGTGCTTCATAAAATGACTTTGCTTCCTTGGCTATGTTTCTTTTAATTCATTTCCAACTTCCAATTTGATATGAGACCAAAATTGATATTTTGGTGTCATTACGTATAAACACTGCCACATATATCTCAGATCATATTCAAGAATGGAGATGGTGGTGTAGGCTCATCAAAACCAAAATTTTGAACCAACTGTTAGTATATTAGTCTAAGTTGTTACTACCACCCATTTCCAATGATGTTTGTATATTAGGGGAAGTTACCAAGGAGTATTTAATTCTACATGATCAACATTTATATCTGATATATTCTCAGTTTGGCACAATATATGATATAATTTCTCATGTTCTGAGGCTGTCAACAGATCCTCCCAGAACCAACCTAGGACCACATGTTGATGACATGGTCGGTTATTTTTCCAATGTTTCAGTTGGCCAGTTAAGGGGACAATTCATTCAAATGTCAATCTCTACAAATACACTTACTATTGCACCAAGAAACCAAAGTTTCACACCCATTTTCATACCTCCAAGGTTCTTTTTACTAGTTTACACAACCAAATAAATATCAACAACCTGGAGGAAAAAAGAAAAAGAATAAAAATACAAATTTTAATGCTGAACAAGGGACCAAGTAAACCTCAAATGTCGCAGAAGGAGGTCAACAAGGGAAGAGGAAGTTGAATTTTCCATGCAATATATATGGTGGATATGATCTCTCTCACTAGTGTCCCTAGATGGATGACATTCATCGATTTCTGTAAACTCCCTATGAACCCTCCATATCGACAAATTCATTCTCACCCCATTAGTATCAATAAATGGTTGCACCAAATCCTACATATCCGCAAGGGGGTATGAAAGGTGACCCCTATAAAGGGATAAATCCATTGAATGCAAGTGTATACATGTGTTATCAGACGATTAATTTTCAAACTTGATCTTGAAATTATGAGAATCTCGAGACTAGTTCTTCAAATATAGATCCTTCTCCCTCTCAACCTAGTGTCCCTCTCCAAATAGAGACGACATCATTTGACATAGTGATTCACCCACCTAAGGGTGTTCTTCATAGATCAATGCATTATCCCAATGCATGGTCTACACATAATTACAATATTATGAAAGACCTAGCCCATGCACTATTTTCCATTTTTTCCCTCAAAGTCCTCTAAAGATTCTCAACACAACAAAACTAAATATTTTCTGCTATAGGAAAATTTGACCTTGTGGATAATCATTTGATTACATTTGAAATAAAATAAATTAGGCCTAGGATCCCACGCCAAATTGATTTTCAAATCCAAGTAGTTTTTCATGGGATTAATATCCTTTGCACAATTGTTGATGAAGGAGCCTCCACTTGTACTATGTCCCTTTTATTTTGGACATCCCTAGGTTCTCCAAATATTATACATTCGAACACCATGTTAAAATTATTCAATGGTCACACTTTTAAGCTTCATGGAATCATTTTTTCCCTTCCCCTGGATTTGGGTGGAAAAATTGTTTCAGTCAAAGTTGAGGTAGTTGACACCACATCAAACTACAATTTGTTTATAGGGCATAACTAGTTCTATGCAATGATGGTTGTAGTCTCCTCGTTATTTATGTTCCTTCTCTTTCCCCGTGAAGGGAAGGTGGTTACTATCGATCAATTGGAATATTACATGCTCAATTATATATCCAATAACAGAACAAATGTTCCATTTTTCAATGGTTCACTGAATGCCTATGACAATATTGGCATGGGCATGTTCAAGGATTCATCATTGATGGGTACATTTACATTTCCTCTTATTTTTAGCACATACTTATACTGAGATGGGGTGTGAATCAATATAATACACACACACTTATACTAATATGGGGGGTGAATCAATATACAACAATTTTTTCTTATTCAAACATTCATCAACCATAAGAAAACAATCACATATGAGATTTATTAACTGTAGAACATGGAACACAATATTTATGTGGAAACCCTTTTAGGGAAAAACCACAAACATTATCTTTATAATTAATTTTATGCATAAAACTATTGTTGCAAATATGTTTAGGCACCAACCTACTATAGAAACGAATCCCCATTGGTACAAACCCTACTAGGCACCAACATACTCTTATAGATTTTCAGAAACCCCAATCTACTGAAGACACTAATCCCCACCACTAAGCACCAAATTAGCAAGAGACACCAATATCTTTGTTTGAGAAACACCAAAATACTCTTACTGATATTCATAGACACCAATATATTGGAGACACCAATCCCCACCACTAAGAACTAACTTATCAAGAGACACCAATATCTTTGTGTGAGTTGCACCAACCTTCATTCCACTTTCTACTTTTTCCTTCATCTTGTGTACTCATTTCTTCTACCTTCACCAGGTCTTATCACTACTTCTTCCTTTACCAGGTCTAACCAAAATTTGAATTTCCAAATGGTAACTTTTCCAAAGCTTGTTTTTTTGGGTATCTTCCCAAGAACGAACTTGTACAACATGCAATGTATCCAATTTCGAAAATGTACTTTTGAAATTTTTACCCGAGGTGCTTCTGTATGTCTCCTTAGATCCATTAAAATTTCACAATATGAAAAGTCCTAGAAAATAAGTTATAGTAAAAATACCACATTTGTTAAGCCCTAATATTGGCTCATTACCACTTAATTGGGGCATATTAGATTAGTAATGTTATTTTATTTATGTCGGATTTAGGCCATTAGTTGTAATTTAGATTAGTAATGTTATTTTATTTATGTCGGCTTTAGGCC
>ML779698.1:2051002-2090500 GCA_009831015.1 Picea engelmannii | reverse complement strand
TCATCTTGGACTTGAACATTTAAGTGGGGTAAAATGAGGTTGCCCCCTCGAAGAGGCTTATTATCTGAAATTATCTCTTTTTCAAGGCGTTGAGTACTTTTTCTGAGGTTTTTCTATGCTATATTGATATTTGGTTCTTAACAACATTGATCTGTTTGAAACTGATATGAGGACCATTCAAAAACCCTAAATTCCATGAGCATATCTCACAAAGTATATCGAACCAAAATATGAAATCTTTACATGAGGTCATTTTGTATGTTCTTTGTTCTCTGAAAATTTCACAGTCCCAAAAGTCCCAGAAATGAAGTTACAGTGAAAATTCCAAATTGACTTGTTTGAAATTGATCTCAATACCTTTCATAAACCCTAAATTCCATAGAGCATATCTGAGAAAGTAAAAAAAAAACATCTAATTTTTTTACCTAAGGTACTTATGTAAGTATCCTTTGTTCTATGAAAATTTCATAATCCGAAAAGTCCTAGAAACAAAGTTATAATGAAAATTCCAAAATGGCTTGTTTGAAACTGATCTCAAGATCCTTCATAAACCCTAACTTCCACACAAAATATATCTGAACGATTAATGAAACAATATCTGATTTTTTTACCACATGTACCCAGAGATATCACTTCCATCACCTCAACGTTTCATGGTCTAAAACGTCATATAAAATAAGTTATAGAGAAAGTACCAAGCTGACCTGTTTGAAACTAATTTTAAGAGCATTCAGGAATCCTAACTTCCACAGGGCATATCTCCAAAATTATAGCGAATCAACATCTGAAATTTTGACCACATGTACCCAGAGATTTCACCATCATCTCCTCAAAATTTCAAGGTCTTAAAAATCCCATAAAATAATTTATATCAAAAGTTCCAAGATAACCTAGAATTGATTTTACAACTCTTCCCTTTTGAAGTGATATTCAATCTTTATTCATCCACTTCTTCAAATGTTACTACATTTTTCACACACATGCTTTCTGTCAATACTTTCTCTTTTTATATTTTTTCATAACCCTTCATGAACAAGAATGTCCATTAATTAAATAATTAATTCCCCTTTTATTTATTTATTTTACTTTTCCAAATACCCAAACCCATGGGCTTGAAACCACCATTTCACTTTTTACTTTTTCACATACATCCCTTTTTTAATATACTTGTAAACATATATCTATAAATCAATCTTGGAAATGTTGTGTGTTTTGTAATGTCGTAATATGAAATTAATGACAACATTGATCCTTTTCCATCCATGATAATAATTCCAACAATATCCCCCTTCATCATTTATGGAAATGTTGCAATGAAACACATAGTCCACCAGACATATAAATAATTATCCCTTTGTTTGCAAATCTCCCCCTTTGACATCAATGGAAAAGGGATGCTCCCCCTCAGCTTGTGATTCTCCTTAAGAACTTAGTGATGAGATGGATATTAATCCCAATTCATGTCTGAGATATTCAAATGTCTATTTGGGAAGGGGTTTTATGAAAATATCCACACTCTGTTCTTTGGTGACAATATATTCGAACTTGAAATTCTATTCTACTACTTGTTCTCTTAAGAAGTGATACTTGATTGTAATATTCTTTGTTTTTTAGTGCATAACATGATTCTTTGAAATATTTATTGCACTTATGATGTCAAAAATTATTGATATTAGATTATAATATTCTACCTTAATATCTTTTAATGTTTGCTTCATCCAAAGAAATTGTGTGCACCTTGATGTTGATGTTATATACTCAGTATTGATTGTGAATAGAGAAATTGAATATTGTTTCTTGCTCAACCAGAACACTAGATTGTTGCTAAAAACAAATACTCATCCACTTGTACTTTTCCTATCATCAACACTGCTTGCCCAATATGCATCTGTACATGTTGTTAGAGTAAAATATTCACCTCTTGAGTACCAAATCTGAAATCCAAGGTTCCCTTTAGATATGTGAATATTATTTTCACTCCTTGCACATGATTTTATTTTGGTGAACTTAAAACCATGCAACCAATCCTACTGCTTGCATATTGTCTTGCCTTGATGTCGTTAGATATAGTATGCTTCCAATCATTGGCTTGTACAATTTTTTATTTTCTTCTAGAGATTCATCATCTTTGCTAAATTTACAACCTGTGACCATTTGTGTGTTGACTAGTGAAGGATATTCCATTATGAACTTCTTGAACATTTCCTTGATATAATTGGTTTTTTAAAAGAATATGCCTTTGTCAAATTGAGAATCTGTAAACCAAGAAAGAATGACAATTCACCAAGCATAGAACATCAAATTCCTTTTGCATTTATTTGCAATCTCTTGGCACATTTTTCTCATACTGCCTCCAAAAATGGTGCCATCTACATAAACCACAACAATCAACTAATTTTATCCTATTGTCTTGATGTAGATATTATTGTCATAAATTCCTTTTTTGAAGCCTTTTTGTTGTAGATATTTTTCAAGTCTTGAATATCAGGCTCTAGGATCTTTCTTTAGCCCATAGAGTGATTTCTTCAATATGCATACATGATCCTTATTTTATGATAATAATAATCCTTATGTATGTTCAATGTATACTTCTTCCTCTAAATTTCCATTGGGAAAGGAAAACTTGACATCCATTTGATAGACTTTGAAGTTCTTGAAGCATGCAAATGCCAAAAACATTATGATAGCTTCTAGTCTTGCAATTGGGGAAAACGTTTCTTCAAAATCAATACCTTAAAATTGAGCATAGCCTTTACACACCAATATTTCTTTATTTCTTATTACTTGTCCATATTCATTCATATCGTTCCTAAAAACCCACATGGTACCAATCACATTTTTATCTTTTGGTCTTGGAACAAGTTCACATGTCTCATTATTATCAATTTGATTCATCTCTTCTTCCATGGCATCACTCCAATGCTTGTCTTCACTAGCTTCCGTAAATTTCTTAGGCTCTATTTTAGATAGCAAAGGGAAGTTTGCATTTTATGGTGCACTTGCTAGTCTTATTCTAGTATTAACTCTTGTATCTTTATCACCAACAATTAATTTTTTCGAATGATTTTTTCAGACAAATATAGATGATGTCTTTGTATCTTGACGTTTTGATTCTTCTTCTTTATTTTATTCTCCTTCTTATTTTTATTATTTTTCTTCTTTGCAGCTTGGATCCTTTGTTTGAAAAAGTGATTTCAGCTTTTGATTCCCTACTTCATCCACTTTCACATTGGCACTCTATATGATTTTTCCCAATGCTTTATTGTAACATCGATAAACCTTGCTTATTAATGACTAACCAAGAAAGATACCTTCATAAGATATGGAGTCAAATTTTCACAAATCCCCATCATATCTCTTTATGTATCACTTTCTTACGAAAAAATTGAAGTATTTAACTATTCTCAGTCTACCCTTACATAATTCATAAAGTGTTTTGTTGTTGTTAACTCTGATTTCCCATCTATTCAAAATTTAGACTATGGTGTTGATTGTTCTCTTCAAAACTTGTCCGATATATTATCTTCATTCAACATTTTTCTATCCATATATTGTATAGTTAAACTCTTTCTTTCTACCCCTCCATTCTATTGTGGAGTTCTTGTAGTCAAAAACCGTCTCTTTATTCCATGAAGACCACAAAATTCTTCAAATTCATTTGAGATAAACTCACCTCCTTTGTCTGATCTCAAGAACTTGGTTTTCAAATCAGTTTCATTTTCAACTAAGTCTTTGAATGCTTTGAAATTCTCAAATTTAATATTTTTGTTTTAGAAATGTAACCCATGTAATTTTAGACTAATCATCAATGAGCAACATGAAGCAATTTTCACCTTGTAGACTTTGTGTTCTTGTAGGCCCACAAAGATTTGTATGAATGAGTTCCAATGGATTCATTGTTGAGTAATCCTTTGATTTGAATCTTTCTCTTATATGCTTCCCATACTAATATTTCATGCAAAGTGAGTTTAAAGGTTTAGCAATCTTTGACATATCTTTCACTACTTATTTGGTGCTGATTTTTACTATATTATCAAAGTTTATATGACCCATTATTCTATGTCATAACCATATCTCATCTATTTATTGCATATACAATTTTTCTCCCTTGATATCATTGAGGATATATACATTATCTGGGGTTCTATATGCATTCTCCACTAATCTTCCTGAGCCTTTCTTCCTTATCTCACAACCTTCAGAATAAAATGTGAGAGTGTGTCCTTGATAATTTTTTTGATTAATACTAAAAATATTATGTTCCAAACCTTCAACACACAATAAATTCTTTGTTTTAGTATTTCCATTATTAAGACTAAGAGTTGTAGGGTTAAATCACAATCCAAGACCTAATTGTGAAAAGGAAATACTACACTAGCTAATTGGAAAAGAGAGAGGAGAGAGACAAATAGAATCAATCTTCACACATAAGAGACTAAGAAACCAAATATAAAGACAATGTATTAATCCTTGATAATGAGTACAATATATAGGACTCTCCACATGAGGAGTAATGCACACTAGGTTGGGATTTCCATGTGCATACTCAAGTAAAAAAATAACTTCTCCCTATCACAACAATTAACTAAAGTCAAAAGTTGCTAATAATTAGAAAAGGTAAAAAATATAGGTGCAAACTTAGTGAGAACTCTACATGAATTCAACATGCATTCCATAATATAAAAAATCTCCTAGAATAAGACTAGAGTCTAAGAATGGAACTAAAGTCCTAACTGAGTGAGAATTTGCTAATTATGGAATGTTAGTACATAAGTGAATTGAGTTAACTCCAAGTATTATATGGGTAATGCACACTTCCCTAGGAGGATAATATTCTTAGTAAAGTGTGCTCTATAGCCATGAAATAGGAAATATATTCTAAAATTAAGGAAATATAAAGTATCTCCTAAAAAATAGAAATTTTCCTAATGGTGGCTAAAAAATAGGAATGGGCCTAATGGTAGCTAGTGTTATCTCTTTGTAATTTCATTGGCTGAGGAGGAAATAGGTACAAGAGTAACCTAAAAAACAAATTGGGGCTGGAGGCTAGCCCTTCCAACCAGAGAGGGCTCTCTCTCTTCAAATAAATCATTGAAAGGAATGATTTGGTTTAACTCAAAGGATATATCTCTAAGATAAATGAATTTATAGGTTTGGTGGCAATATGAACAGAAAGTACATTGGGATATTGAGTCACTAAAGTATAAAGTCAATAAAAGCTTGTTGGATACCTGGTAGATTTAATAAAGGACTGAACAGAGGCAAGATAAAAAGTAATATTCTAATTCAAATAGATATGTTGTAGAAAATAGGTTATAGAGAAAACAATAATCCTTCAAGGCATCTAACAAGGATGAATCTCAAAGAAATTATAACAGAAGTACAAATCGAAATACATGCAACAAAGAATATGATAAAGATGAGTTATGATACATATATTTCACATCAACATAGAGATGAAACCCTACCATATCAAGTATAAAACATGAAAACAAAGACCGATGAAACACATGCATAAAATATCACAATCACATGTATCTTTGTGGTCAAAACTCAAGGAATTCAGATCCAACAATTTTTTATTAATAGTAGGGAAAGATTACAATATGTTCAATAGTATTCCAATACACACTTGCCAACCCATTAGTTCTCATGGCTTCCTGAATATATTATACAAAAGAATATGTCTATAGTATCAAATTCAGATTCAACTATGATAATACAACAATTCTAACAGTTGCACACAATCAACATGCGATATTTAACGAACTGCTAAAAAGGAGTCGACTTGGACTCATTTAATTAAACTATAACGAATTTGATATGACAATAATTGAAACCTAAAATTGTGATTTCCACTACTGATGTTCATTGGAGATGATATGTCACACTTGTCTAACCATTCAAGCTGAGTTGGAGGTGTTCTGGTCATTCTGTCAATGTTGCGCAACAAGTTCGCTACGTAATCACCACCTATAGGCAAAATGCAACAGATTTTTTGCAACAACAAGTGGTCTGTCATCTTGTGTTTACTTTCTATATTTGACTGATAGTTGATACTATCTAAGGGTTATTTCAATCATACGAAGATTATGTGGTTCCATATAGATATTTAGTACTTCTTTAAATCTCCCTTTGTTTTCCAAATAATCCAACCCTATCATATATCAAATTGTAAATATGAGCCCAAAATTTCCTCTGACTAATGAAACTTTTCATGGCCACTGCATCTTTAGTTTTCTCTAGCTTTCTATCCTAATGATAACATTTGAGTAAGAACTAACAGTCAAATCTCTTCTTGTTGATTTGAAAATAAGACTGTCATAGTTGTGCAACAAAGTCGCTGCACAACTGTAATTCTGTGTTTTTAAGACAAAATAACATAGGTAGAAAAAGATCTCATCACCAGTAATAATGCCTCCTTGATAGAATAATGTTCTTATATATGCGAGCCTTTCCAAAAAGACGTCAAAATGAAAAAATGAAAAAAATGTGTCAACTAAGTTTTCAGTGGTTCGTTTCTCTGCTGCTTCAACTAGCAAATCAAGTTTTCCTTTCTTTCCAATCTCCACCTAATGCAGGATTTTCTTGAGGGTCTTATTATCCTTCCTGAAAATGAGGTCATGTTGATAAAAAATATTCAACTGCCTGTGTAATGGTAGGGTTATTCTCACCATTGACGTAATGTTGTTTATTGTAGATCCACAGTCTCTTAGATGTTCTGCGACCTTTATCTTGAATTTCCTATCCCTCTCTCTGAGTTGAACTATCACATATTGTGCTTCTCTGAGCTATTTGTCCAACCACTTGAAAGTGAACTTTCCTTCATCATCTTTCCTTTATGCTGGCTGATTCTGTGTTGGGATTTCCTCTTGATGCTGCAACTTTCTAGTTAAGGACCTTGTTAAAGGAACACTAGGCTTAGGAATATCCTTTACCTTTGGAGTCTATTCTACTGCTTTCCCTTTACTCCTTGTTTTGGAACCAGTTGGAGTTGATAGTGCTGACCTTTCTCCTATCACATAGGTATCTTTCCTGAAAACCTCTTCTAGAGACTTCTTCTTCAGTTCTCTATTTTCATGTTGCAATTGTGCTATGACTAGTGATCCTTCTTCAAATGTTCTTTCAATTCAATAATTGAAGTGTTTTTGTCATCTGAGAGGGTTGGTTGTATGAAGGTTTCTGGAGTCTCACTAGATTCTTGTGATGTATGTATAATCAACATTCTCTTTGCTGCAGACCTGGTGAGTGGTTTTCTAGGAGCTTTAGTCACTTCTGGAGAGAATACGAGTTTCTTCCCTTTCTTTTTAGCTCGCTGACTTGCTACAAGCTCTTCAGTATCTTTTTCACTTTTATTAATAGAACTCTCATGGATTGATATTGCAGTTCTTTCTACTGATGAGGGTGTATTTCTCAAGATTTGTGGGATTCCTAGGGAATCTAATGCTATGCTTGATGAATTTAGAAAATACTCCCAGTCTTGATTTCTCTTTCTCAGTTCTTCTAATACTAATAGTTTGATCAAAGAAAAATAGAAGAGGCTAGCATATCCTTTCTCTTTCCTTAGTTGTACTTTGTCGGCCATCTTTCCTAAAGTTATGAAAAGGTAGTATGGTATATTCAAAGGATTCTTACCAGTGAAGTGCACTAAGAGCCTGATATGATATTGGTAAACCCCATTAAATCTCCCTTAACATGTAAAAAACCTCCAGATAACCCTCAACAAATCACTATGAATTTCCAATAAAAGCTCTCTGGGTATGGTAGCTCCAAATTTAGTATTTCTAAATTTAGACTTCATAAAATCATGATAGTAAGAAAGATCTAACTGCATACCATTGAACCACTATTCTCCATGACTAGGGTTTTTTTTGCAGCATCAATGCTATCTTTAGAAACATGCAACTAGAGGTTTCCCACCTTAGCCTTAGCGCCATCAAAATTCTCTGCAAACTCCCTCTCCACCGATCTGTTGTACCCCTGAATTTTCACAGAACTTGATGCAACCCACTTGTTCAAAGGATTCTTTGATTGTTGGGTCTACGTTTACCAAATTTAAACCTTGTGGCTCAAACCTCATGATATCACCACCTTTTACATTTTTTCTTTTATGTTCTAGAATTTTCATGATGCTAATATATATCAACCCTGTGTGAATTTTAACCGTGTGCAACAATGATTAGAACATGTGCAGATCAATAGATTGTAATTTTCAACTTGTTGTGTCAAGTTAACACTTCAAATTATGATACTCTGGATCCCGTGCATAAAAAATGAGAGCAATAACCTCTATGCAGAAAATGAGAGAAATAACCTCTGGACATAAAATGAGAGCAGTAACCTCTGCGCAGAAAACGAGAGAAGTAACCTCTACACAGTGTGAAACAATGACCAGAACAAGGACTTGTGCGCATCAAATGAGAGTAGTGTCTTTTGTGAAACAATAAACAACATCGACCTATGCGACCTTTTCAAATCCGTAACCTCTGTTTCCTTTGTGAAACAACAAACAACAATAACCTCTGCGACCTTTTCCCAACAAAAAACAACAACGACCTTTGTGCAACAAGATTGGCCAGGAGGTTTTGAAATTGAGGATGAAGAGAAACGATTTCTTGATGATTTCTTTATTTGGAGGGAGGATAAATTTGAAAAATGACTTCAATTAAATCATGAATCATTGCCATCATACCTCGTCCTACCTCCATACACAACATTAGGATGTTGTACAACAACTTGCGCAATGGTATTCTTGATGATGCCACATGTCCTTGATAGATTTGATTTCGTGAAATCATTAGAAATTTTGACAATACTGACTCCGTCTGTCTTGAAACAACATCATGATCCTTTATAATGACCCTTTAGTGACACGACAACCTACATATTGGCACAAAAAACCATAAGTTACATGGTTAAGAAAAGAAAACCCTTCCCATGATAAACAAACCTATGACTTATGATTTAATTAAAAATCATACAATGTTCTTATTTAAACCATTACATGACTTTATACTATAAACTTATTCAAAACTTAACAACCTATTTATAGGACACTAACAACTAGAAAATAAGAATTTTCCTAATGTTGGTTTATGAGCCCATGACTTTGGAAACCCATGGTATTTTCCCATGGTATTAAAAATAGGAATCCACTGGCTAAAATAAACCTTATATAAATAAACATGTTATAGATAGAAATCCTCCTAAATAGTAGGAAAATGGAAAAAACAAGTATGTCACTAAGTATGCAGTTGAGAATGTACCCCAACGCCCCCCCTGAAACAGAACCAAGTGTGAAAAATGATGAGTCCTAAAAATATGAATCCATTTTAGGTACTCATGTACAAGTAAAGATGCATAACAAATGAAACAAATTTAGGTAAAGAGGCAAAACCCAGTGACAACAACCCCCCCCCCTCAAAATATGTTGCTAATAAGAAAAGAATGCTAACATGTTTAGATGCTAAGATGATGTGTCCCTCACTCCTAGAATGTTCCTCAATGAGACTAACTTTTGTTCAGTGAAAGGATTTGTGAATATGTCTACCACCTGATCTGAACATGGACATAATTGCATATCAATGACTCCATCCTGAATCTTCCCTCAAATAAAGTGCATATGAACCTCGATATTCTTGGTCCACTTCCTATGAAATGGTTCTCTACATATCTTGAGAGTACTTTGATTATCACACCATATGACTGTCAGATGATGAAAATGAACTCCCAACTCCGTAAGAAAGTGTTGCAACAAAATAGCCTGATTAGTAACATTCACTGCACCTCGGTACTCTGTCTCTGTTGATGATAAAGCAATTTATTGTTGCTTCTTAGTTTAAAGATAGATAGGTCTTGATCCAAGGTAGAGGGAATATCCTGAAGTGGACTTGCGATTAATGTTATGACCTTCCCAATTTTATTCTGTGTAACCAAGAAGATCCAAGGAAGATCCTGCTGCATAGTGTATACCAAAATTGGTAGTCCCCTTGAAATATCTAAGAATCCTCTTTGCTGCCTTCCAATGAAGCTCATGAGGCTCATGAGGCTCATGCATTTACATGGAAACTGATCCAATTGCACAAGATATGTTTTATAGATATTGTTTAAGGTAGAGAAGAGTCGCCACAAACTGTCAATATCAAGTACAATCAACCAAAGGTGATGCACCGACATCCTCTAGTGTAACCCATGACTGAAAGGGTGTTGGAGATGGCTTGCAATATGTCATATGAAACATATCAAGTAGATCTGTTTCATACTTGGACTGAAACATATTGATTCCTGAATCATTCTAGCTGATTTCAAGACCAATAAAGTAATGTAATAGTACCATATCTATCATAGAAAACTTGTCATGCAAAGCAGTATTCACTGTAGAAATAGAGGAGGTTGAGCTCCTTGTGATGAGTAAATCATCTACATATATAAATATTAGTATAATTGAATCTGTTTTCCTCATTATATACACATTAGGATCTGATATACATCTAATAAAACCTCTAGAGAGAAGATACAATCCCATTTTAGCATACCATGCCCTGGGGGATTGCTTAAGTTCGTACAATGACTTCCTCAACCTGCAAACTAATGATGGATTCTGGACATATCCCTATGAATTCTCCATATATATATCCTCATTAATATGTCCATGTAATAATGAATTCTCCACATCCATATGGTGTACCTCCCACTTTCTAGCTATTGTAATAGCTAGATCTAACCGAATGGAATCAATCTTGGCAACTGGTACAAAAGTATCCTCATAGTCAATGCCTTATACCCATGAGAAACCTTTAGCTACTAACTGAGCCTTATAATTTGTAATGTATCCATCAACATCCCTATTTGTCTTGAAAATTTACTTACATCTAAAAATCTTCTTGTTGGAAGGTAGAGGAACCAACTCCCATGTGATGTTCTCTATCAAGGAATTGCACTTCTCTTTCATAACTTCCTCCCAGTGGGAGTGTCCTTTAGCCTCTGCATAAGACTGAGGATATGATACAAGTACCATATAACAATAAATAGGCAACACTGGCTCCATGGTAGTAAAATCTTGCGGAGGCTCCACAAAATGAGATATGGTTCTTCCTGGATCAACAGGATCACCCACTAGATTACATGTTGCCTAAAGAGTTAGTTGTGGCCATCATGGTTAATGATATATACCTGAAATTTATTGATTCTGATCAGAAACATAAGACATATCAGATACTTATATCTAATCACAAATCTTATCGGAATAAGTCTCACGAAGTTCTGCAACTAGTGGTGATGGAGATGGAGGTGTGGACTACTTCAGAAGTACATGTGAAGGACACTCTTCAAACTTAAAACTCCTTTTAATTAATAGTGTATATGAAGTAGTATATAATAAATTGTATGCCTTCACTCCCTCTGGATATCCAACACAAATATACTCCTTACTCTGGACTTCCATAGTTTTCAACCTATCAGAAGGGATCCTAGCCCATGCACAAGAACCAAAAATTCTGAAGTGAACGATTTCTGGTTTCTTCCCACTCCAAGCCTCATATGGAGTGACTCCCTTGAATGATTTATGAGGAAATATATTCTAAATGTATTATTCATATTTGATATCTTCATCCCATAATTGTAACATCTCCACTATAATCCCCAGTTAAATTAATGCTTATGTAGATATAATATGTGGCTATGACCAATCGATGTAATATGCAAATTGTATTTCCTTGTTTTATTAATAAAAATGTGATGCCAGTTTCTAATGGGACATGGAAAATAGATGGGATATTAATTAATCCGCAAGAGGGGGGAGTGTCTAATATAATGGGAAAGAGGGGTCCAAGGGGGAAATACCCATGTATATTAATTTAACCCATTTTCCTAAATTTGCTAATCGTATATGAACCTTCCCATTTCCGATTGAGTATTCCCAAAGCCAATAATTGAATACAAGTAAGAGGGTGGGTGTGAGTGCTCACATCCCAAATTTATTAGTCACATGGGGGTTGAGTACAATCATCTTGGGGAAGAGTGTGAGTCAATAAAGGCAAGCCAAAGAGAGGAAATTTGTATGGGTTGGGACAACAATTTAACACATGGATTTTTGTGCATAGGAAAGAAGGGAGAGAAAAAAAAAACAGAGCTTGAAGATGATGTAACCATGGAGGGTGAATTCTAGATCATGTTGGAGCATAATTAGAGAAAATTGAAGCTAGAAAACTGAAGATCTAGGTTGTCAGGCATGAAGAGTGAACTCCTGTGTGAGTTTCACTAAAACAACAAGTGTTTGTTGTTTGTTTGCTGATAGTTTTCCTAACAACAGTTTCCCTTGAGTTCCTAGATGAGAGATTCATAGATACATGCGCCAGAGATACCTTCATAAATGAATGGGATTCCCAAGGGACTGATATCAGTGAAGGGGTACATTCCTTGGTTTGGATAGGTCAAGAGGAAGAGAGTTGGTGGAAAATCAGGATAGCTCTAGGATAATATAAATTGGGTTGAGAGTTTTATGAGGTGGGAGTGGACTATTAGAGACCACCCTCTTTTATGGATTGCTAGAATTAGCTTGGGGTTCACTGTCTATTGAGATTTGGAACAACTAGTATATGTTTGGGTGATATGTCCATCCCAAGAAACTAGTTGCACAACTCTTGTTTAAAGGTAAGTGTTTTATCTTGTTGCCATGCTATTTACATGTGTTATTATTGTGCACGAACTCTGTGTATTTCATAATGATTTATATGTTGTTGTGTCAATGATTAAGCTGCATTTCATGTTGATTATTAGCATGTTGTAGATGCATATTTTTTATGATTCTAGACAGTAGATAAATCTATTTTAATTTGTAGTTGAAATCTACAGGAAATTGGATAGCTGTAATGAATTCACTTAGCTAGAATAAATTTCATTTTTATGTATATTCTTCATCGTAATGTCCCTTGGTTGGGATGGTGGACATTAAATTGTGGTATGAGAGCTCTGGTTCAAACATCGATCTTGTATGGGCTCAAACCATAGTGAATTGGTGAAATTCATTGTTGGAGATTTTGTGTATGATTGATTTGGGGGAAAAACAAAGATTTTAGAGGGAAATCCCCATTTCCATGAGAGAAATATGAGTTTTAATGACTTCAGACGGTTTGAGAGGGTTAATGGAGTAGAGTGGTGAACATGCAGACTGAAATTCGACCTGGAATGATAAGAGTTTTAATGGTCGCCTATAGAGTTACAGGTAGTTTGGTGGAATGACGACTGATATCTCTTTTGAACTCAATATTGACGACTGGAATTCACTATGATAAATTTTAAAATTCGTAATGTTTCGGCCGTTTGAAAGATTGATAAAATTGACGACCATGATTCATTTTGGGGGATGGGAAATGGATCAGATCGATGGTTTGTATTCATTGGGGGTTTGTTTTATAATTTTTTAGTGTGAAGTTCGACAATAGAATCCACTGACAGGCGATGGTCAGATTGACGAGTTTGGAAAAGTGTTGGAAATTAGCTAAGAGAAATCACCGACAACCGATGGATGGATCGACTGAAACGTCGAAGAGTTTGGGTCAGTCATAAGACATCTCTGACCGCCGATGGCCGACGGTCAGGGGTCAACCGAATCTAATAAATTATTTTCAGTTGCCAACGAACATTGTTGATGGCCAATGGGCTGATGGTCGGTCCTTGATTGATTTTGGTGAAGTGTTCAAGATCAAGCAATAGAAGTTGTTGATGGCCAATGTGTCGATGGTTCAATATTGGATGAAGTCGGAGAGGTGTCTGGGTTTTCCAAGAGAATTGGATGATGGTCGATGGGGGAAAAAGGATGATGACATCATCATTCACGTGTTGTGCCACATTAGCATCCACATGTCATGCTACATCACCCAAGTTGATACCTTAGGATGATGTGTCATGCCATGTTAGCCAACACATGCATGAGGACTAGAGTTATGGAAGATTCCCAAAGATCTTACAACCATGAGGAAGATATCATAGGTCTGCATGTCAGCATGGGGAATGCTGAGATAGAGTCAAATGAAAGAAGAGATAGGAAAGAGCTTGTCACTATGAGAATCCTACATAGGGAATTGAATATCTACAGGGATGATAATGAAAATATTATGAAGGCTCAAGAAGAGATACTTCAAATATTAAATATATTGCATAAGAAAGTTAACAAAGATTCTGACACCAAGCAAGCAACTGGTGTTATACAAGTATCAACATCTAGATACCATAGCAAAAGGGATGATAATGGAAATGATAGGAAGTCAAGAATCATGAGCAGGCACCATCATTCTCTAAGGTAGTCCACTAGAATAACTCATGCAAGTTCAGGGCTAGGGAGAAACCCAAGTGAGTCTCCTGTTCGGAGGCAAAGAAGAAGGCCCGAGTCAGACATCTTGCAAGGTGAAGTTAGGAAAATCAAGCCACCTGATTTCAATGGTGAGAGTAAGAAAGGAGAAGAGGAAGATGCCTAGCTATTGGAAATGAATAAATATTTTCAGTTGCATGATTACCCATCCCAGGTATAAGCTATAATTTCCACCTACCACTTGCAAGGAAAGACAACAATGTCGTGGGATTAGCTTAAGCAAGATAAGAACCTAGATGAGAAGAAGATATCATGGAGGAAGTTTAAAGGATATTTCCAAGAGATATATGTTTCCAAGCATTACTATGAGAGAAATATGAAAGAGTTCTTTGAACTCAAGTTGGGAACCATGATGATGGAGGAATATGAGAAGCGGTTCTTCGAATTGTTGAAGTATGTTGACTTCATCAAGGATGAGAAGGTTAAAATCCAAAGGTTTCTAAGTGGGTTACCCTCCTTCTATAGTGACAATATATAATATGATAATCCCAAGACGTTGGAGGAAGCCATAAGGATAGCAAGACACCTTTATCAACAAAGCAAAAGAAGGCTAGTTTTCCAAAAAACTTGGAATGACAAGATGAAAGGGAAAAAGGATCAAAGGCATAAACGTTTTAAGTCACCATTTTTAGAAATCAATCCAAAACAAACAAACAAGGTCAAGCAACCCAAAATGAGAAAAATAATGCAGATTCATTTTGGAAAAGGTGAATGCAACAACCTATTCAATGTTGGGGATGTGAGGGAAATCACTTATATAGGGACTTCCCTCACAAAGGTGAAAGAATGAGGACTGTCCACAACATTCAAGAGGCTGAAACAATGAAATACATGGGAGGGAGCATGCCAAGGATTTATGTAGCCTTGGACAACAAGAAAGAAGAATATCAATCCCCCATGATCGAAGTGGAAGGTAATATTGATAGCCAACCCATAACAATTTTAATTGATTATGGAGCTAGCCATAGTTACATAAATTCTAACATTGTTGAAATATTTCACTTGCAAAGAATTAAGCATAAGAAATCTTGGTTAGTTCAGTTAGCCACGAGGGTTGAGAGAAAAATCAACGAGTTGGTCAAATATTTACTGATAGACATGAATGGAATTAGCACAAAGGTAGATGTAATCATCATACCGTTGGGCTCATATGACTATATAATTGGAGTGTACTCGTTGGAGAAACATCATCCCATCCTAGAATGTTACAACAAGACAATAACATGTCTTGATGAAGAAGGGAAACAAGGCAAGATTCAACGCATTATAAGAGATGTAGTTGTTAGAAAGATTTTATCTATGCAGTTGAAGAATAGCTTTAGAAAGGGGTTTCAGATGTTTGCATCCCATATGGAGGAGGCATCGAAAGACAAAGTGGAAAGCATTGAAGACCATCCAGTCTTGAGGGATTTCAAAGATGTTTTTAGAGAAATTCCAGGATTTCCACCAAAGAGAGACATTGATTTCTCTATTGATTTGGTGCCAAGATATGCCCTAGTTTCTAAGGCCCCTTACAGAATGGGAACATCAGAACTAAAAGAGTTGGATATGTAGCTTGGAGAAATTTTGAAGAAGGGGTATATATGACCAAGTGTGTCACCTTGGTGTTGTAGGTGAATCCTCCTGTGGACAAGCAGATTACCTCTTGGTCTCTAGAATCCTAAGGCCAAGACATAAAAGTTCTTAACATGGACACTGACATGCTTTTAGATATAATCAAGCTATCATACAAAGGAGAAGAAGAAAGATATGTACCTTATTAATGATGTTTGTCCTTGCAAAGTCCAGGCTAAGCTTCAATCCTGAGCTCCCTGATAGATCCTATAGAACAAACAAAGATACAATGGACTTCTTACTCTACTGAAATTATCTAAAATATAGATCCATCTACTGCAGACAAATTCATGTGGAATGAACATAAAATTGAAAGAAACATGCCAAGCATTGATTATTAATGAGAACAAGTAAATGTGCTTACAATCCTTTGACGAAGGTGCAACAACTTATTCCAGTTCTCCTTGTCCAACCCTTTGCTCAAGTAATCTACAATGATTACTTTGATGACATACCACTTGTAGGATCATAAGTTTTGTATCAATCTCTAGTCTCCAATGTTTCTGTATGTTGCCTATGAGATCATAGGTTTCATACCTCCAATATTTTTCATGTCACCTTTCACCATGAGAAGGCCTCTTTATATAACCTTGGAGAGGCCCAACCACTTGAGAGATATTTGGGATAAGTTGAGGATTCCTCTCCTTCAGTTGATGATCTTCCCTAAGATCATGCCTTGACCCAATATTCGAACCCAACTACCTTCATATATTGAGGGGATTGTCCCCTGATTTCCTCCAACAAACCAAAAATTTGCTCAGAAAGGGTAGAGCTCCCCCAAAAGGGTGCACAGGGCACTCAAACACTCCCCCAAAGAGGCCCAGGGAGTGCTAGCACTCCCTGACAGTGGGTAGGGGAGCGCTCCTCTCGAAAATCCATTTTTGAGTGGTTCTTTCAGTGGCAAAAGGTTTGTACTCCTTGTCAACTGATTTCTCTTCTTCAAAACTAGTCTTTGAGGTGTCTTAAGTGTCCTTATGATGTCGTTAGAGGCATCACATAGGAAATATAGCAGTATGATGTTTTTGACACTTGCAACAATTGTGGTCAAGATGCGACACTTACAACACTTGTAATGACCACACTTGCGACACTATTGAAGTGAGTAATTTTGAGGTGTAACAAATTGCCCCCCAAAGTACGAAGTTAGGAGATGATGATGAATGAAGTAATTTGTAGACTTTTTTGAGCAAGGGTAGGGACGCAGAGAGACTGGAAAAAGATACACACAACCATCAAACAAACATTATGAAATGTTTCAAACCCAAGGCATGCATACCTATGCTTTAGTGATAAAGTCGTTTTAGGTATGGCCACCATAAAATACATTGTGGATCCATAATTATATTGACAAAATGGTATAGCCAATGAAGATACAATGTGGATCTATACTTCTATGACCTGAACTGATCGTAGCCATGAAGAATACATAGTGGATCTATGATATGACAAGACATAGCCATGACCAATGCAAATTGGATCTATGTAACAATATATGTGTCATAGTTAAAAAAGAACTCCTTCGCAACTTGGGCAAAGTATACATAAGAGTGATAACTCAACCCAGGGTATTCTTACTGATCCCAATGTAGTACAAATATAACTATGTGAATAGATTTCCTGATGTAGAACATGGAAGAAACCACTTGATTATCGACCAATGATGTAAACCGTTAACAAGCGCGAGGGAGATCATCATTGATGTCAATGATTCCCAAGGTACTCTAGTACATTCCAATGAATGTGAATGGATGAGTTGAAGTTGAACATCCATGTAATCATGTGATCAGAGGTCAATGATGTAAACCCACTGTCAGGCACAAGGAAGCCTGCTATTGAGGCATGCAAGTCTCAAGGTACTAATTGGTTTCTAAGTCTAGTTCCTGGATAATGTGTTAAAGTCGACAGGAATAGACTCATTGAAGGAGGTCCTTGATGTATCCCCCATCAACGACATGAAACTAACATAGAGATGTAATTGGTATATCAAATGAACATGGACTGACATGGGTATTGAAACATGATATTTGTGATGGCTAACTCCCGAGGCAAATACTTCCCTTGAACACTGAGGCACAATAGCATAAACTTGACATGGACCAAAACTTGATGATGCAGTGGGTGCTGTGACTTTCGTTAGGTGACCCAAAAGAGTAAAAGAAACTTAGAGGATTGGCTTGGTGCATAGGTTCAATGGATTAAAAATGCGTGCAAAGACAAAGTGCCATGTTCAAGGGTGACCATAAGAGTTACTGGTAGTGTTCTCAAAAACTGCTTGGCTTGCTTCCTTCAATTTTTCCCCCATCCAGATAGACGAGTACCTCTTTTTAATTTAACAAGCACAAGGAGGGTAACACATGCTCGATATAACTCACCTTCAGTAAGTCCCTCTTCCTTTGTTTAATGAATTGGAAGAAGTAAGGGTTCGGTCCCGTATGGGCCCTTCAATGTATGATTGTTTAACGAGTCCAAAGAAGGTAAACTCGGTGGTTTTTCATATTTAGAGAGTCTGAAAACAACTTAAAGACAATCCCAATGTTGTCATTTTTTGTAATGTTAGTCTCATGAGGCCAAAAAAGAGATAAATTATCATTCAAAAGATGCCCTTTCAAACCTTTTAATGAGTGGGAAAGGAAGCAAGATCACTTGGCAATCTTTTTACGGTTAGAGAGTCTGAAAAGAGCTTAAAGGAGACTCCAGGGGGTTCCTTTTTTGTATATCCATGCGAGCCCGAAAAATAGATAAAAGGTTGCTCAGTTGCATTCTCATGTTTTTACGAGCGTGAGAAAGAACAAAGACTAAGCTCGATACTCTGCCCATAGCTTGAAAGCTAGTGGCTTAACTCCGGAATGATCATCAAAGGCTGGAGACATTCTCCTCAAGCTTCAATTCATTCACTGACTTTGAGGTTGTCACCAATTTTTGTACTAGATGGAGAAAAAGGATACAAGTGGATGAAAATAAGGTTCAAATACAAGATCTAACGAAATATTTGACTCGACATCTACAAGATCTGGTGAAAGACTCGACCTGATAGGAGAGGTGACTGTTTCATTTTTTAACAAGCTTAACACAGGAAAAGAACTATGCTCAAGGCTCCAGGTTCAATCGCTAGATTTATGTTTCATTTTTTAACGATCTTTCTATAGAGAAGAAAACTATGCTCGTGGTCTCTGTTTCATTTTTTAACTAGCTTTCTACAGAGAGGAGAAACTATGCTCGTGAATTTTGTTTCATTTTTTAATGAGATTCCTACAGAGAGGAAAAAATGTGCTCGTGGAATCTTCTTCATGATGGATTCCAAGCGAATAATTCTATGGAAGGACATCATGTCAAGGGACAAAACTCGATCAGGTATTCCAAGAGATCTTCACTGGATGGAAGAAAATCACTCTCGAAGGAACACCTGTCGAGGGTCGCAATAGGGGTAAGGAGATCAGGCTCCAATAGACCTACCGAAGAGATCACCATGTCAACTACTGGATCCAAATCATCAGAAGTTGAAGTTATGGGAGACAACGACAGATAATTGACATGTGGAAGGGGCGATATTGTCTTCATATAAGAACCATTTAGGGAGGTAATCCAGTCAGGACCTGTTAGCACTGAAAGTCACACTTTGACTGGTAAAGTGTAAGCTCAACACCCATCAGAATGTAAAATATAATTTTGGTTTTGAATAGGTGGATCAATAAGATGGATAGAGAAAGATAAAGGGCTGCAAACTATAGATCAGTAGGCTACACCAATGGGCAATGGAGTCACAAACATCCTACTCATCGAAGGCACAAACAATGCTCAATAGAAAACAAGATTATATGTTGATAAGTGGAAGAATGAGGAAGGAAAACATAAGATAGAATTTTCACTAAACAAATATCCTCTCAATTTAATGAATCAACAAATACTTGAATATGAACAATAAGTAATGGGAAAAATACAGCAGATCCTTTGCTGCTTAGGGATCCATAAATCATCGATAGCCTTTGATCCTCAAATCTGCAATGTATTCAAATAAGAAGAAATATAAAAATAAGAGTTACAATCTGAAATCACATCTCTCATGAGTCTCCAATAGATTTAATGCTTACAATCATAAAATGCCCATAGGATTACAAATGAACACACACATAAAAACCGCCTACTCCTACTCTCTCTAACCTCTCTTGGCTCATCAATCCCCTCCTTCAAGAGATATTTCCTTCTTTAAATAGAAAATATCATCCAAATTAACTAAGGAGGTAGAATCCCATATCCTCCATTGGATTCTAAGCCTTGGAGATAGGTGGCAACAATCAAAGAGACAAAAATCCAACAAACTGCTAATTTTCAGGAATTTGTTGGAAGTCATTAATAAAATGTCTCCACCTCATTGCATGAGGCCTTTTCTGGAGCTAAATATTAGGTGCAGGTGTCCCTTGACATCTAACGGATCCTTGAGAATCCATTCGAATCCTCCTTGATAGGTGGAAACCTCCCAACAAGGAAAATATCAAAATTCGTGATCACTATAGGAAATTAGGTAGCGTCGCTGTGCAGAGTGGGTAACGCCACTTCTATATACAATATATTTCAAACCATAAAACATTTTGAAAAACTGAGAGATGTTTTTTTTATTTGGAATGTTATGAATACAAATCTCCTCCAATGTTCAAAAATACCTTCTCAATTTTTCACAATCAAAGTTTTAAGTTGATGACTCAAAACTGGTAAAATAAATCTGCACAATTCGTTTTCTGCCAGAATATTATGCAGCGCCTGTAGGTAGCGCCCGACTGTGTTTCACTTGTATGCAACTTATGTTCCCTATGAAATATTATGTAGTGTCATTACGTAACACTACTTATGCTGCGTCTGCATACAGGTTTGGGTAGCATTGCCAAAACACAACGTCTTTCAATCTTGAATATGTACAGAGCAATGTGTGTTCTTTCATGATGACAAAACCATTTTAGTTAGGTGCCTTGGACATACCATAGGTAGTGACTTTTACCACTGTGTGAAGTTAGCACTTAGAAAAAAATCAAAATCCATATAGGCACCTTAACCAATCTTGTTCTAACATAGGCTCCATGGGGGATAGAGTCCTCCCTGTGAGGCTCTAAGAACTCTTGTAGTTTCAGTGCATTCTCCTTTGGGCTTGTGGAGTCATTCTCTCAACCTTTAACCTTTGCAATATGCTTTGATCTATGAAATTCAGCTGAAACTAAATGAAGATGAAAACTAAAAGTGACAAAAACAATGAAAACGATGCTTGTTCAACAAGCTTATTGCACACACCTACTCTAATTATTGGGAAAATGAAGCATTCAAGTTACATGAAACAACCAATGAAGCCATTTCATCATTTTTTCAACTGTTTGAATCTTTGAAATGTGCTTCCTTAAGCACCAGGTATAATTCTTACTTGAAGGCATGTCAAAGAAACATTTGGCAATTAACTTTCCATTGAAGAAATCAATGAGCCTAGGCCCACTTTCTCCATGTAGACAGGCTGGAAATGGATCCTGAAAAACATCATCAATACTTTCTTTGCAACATTTCTTTGTGTACAAAGGAAAAGTATTGCATTAGGTCCTTCCTCCACTGTTCTTGGTTGTTGTATGGCTTGTTGATTTTCTGATTCATCCTCAATGCATATGGCCTTAGTCCACTCATGATCATGAGGTGTATTAGGAAAAAGGCTTAGTGATGCTTGTCTTTATTTAATTTCAGCCTTTCTCATCTGATCACATGGCATTTGATCTTGGCTTTTTGATGAAACTAAGCTTGTGTCTTTAAGAGGAATAGGGGGTTTATAGGGCATTTCATCACAATTATAAGTGCTTGGGAAACTACATTCTTCTATCTTATCTTCTGATTGTGAGGGATATTCATCATATCTTGGTTTATGGTCCCAATTTCTCATTTTTTTACCTTCTAAACTTAGATTATCATCTTCTCCTTCTTTTTCAACAACAAAAATATGACATGAGGGTTGAAACAAGCTATTGTTTCTTTGATGGGAAGGGTACTTTTCTGATATAAGGTCTTCAACAAATTGTTCATGGAAATCATCTTCATAATCATCATACAAAGGTGAATCAATGACCATTTGACTATTAATGGATGAGGGTATTAGTACAATAGCTGGGACAACTGGTTGTTCAGTGAAAACATCCTCATGGTCATCAAAACTTGGCAAATCATGGCACACTGGTTGATTAACAATAGGAGGGATTACAAAAACAACTGGTAAGCTATGAATTCGTTACTGACAAGATGCAACATTATTCTCATGATGAAATAAATCTAAACCTAAGATGACCTCTTGACTTAAAGAATCAAGAAAAGGAGGAGAAAGGGAAATGATGGATTGCCCATATTGATCATTCTCTTGGGGACCTAGATTTTGATATGAATGATGCATTTGTTCTTCAAATTTAGGAAAAACATTATTAAACTCATCATCTAAGTCCTATTCTCTATAATCATCCCCTTCATCATCACTACTAGAGGAATCACTTGTTGAATCTTGAATATATGATGCATACCCCTCACAACAATTCTCAAATAGTCTTTCAGTTGGATAAATTATCTTGTAATGCAAATAAAAAACATCATGAAATTCCTTCAAAGAGGAAATACTAGAAGCAGGGAGTGTTCTATACCATTTCCTCACATCGCCTTCCAATGAATACATGAACATTTTCATTAATATATCTTCATGATGGATCTCAAGCTACTGCATCAAAGCATGAAATTCATGAACATGCTCAAAAGGGTTGTCATCATCACCTTCATAAAATCTAGGCAACATATCTTTCCATTCATCAATTTGAGGCACAATATGTGGATAACCATCTATGGCTGAGAAATTGAGTGGGGCAAACCTCCTGGCTAGTATAGCCTTCATAGCCATTTGATTTGTCTCATCCCCAGTGGAGTCACCAACATATTCTGAATAATGGAGTCACCATGGTGAATGTGCAGTCTTGAAGGTTTCCAACTTTAGTCACCATATAAAGCTAGAGTTGTGCAGTGTCATTCTTCCCCGGGAGCTTTTCAATCTGCTCAAATCCATCCCCAACAATGACGCCAAAAAGGTTAGCACTGAAAGTCACACTTTGACTGCTAAAGTGTAAGCTCAACACCCATCATAATGTAAAAGATAATTTTGGTTTTGTATAGGTGGATCAACAAGATGGATAAAGAAAGAGAAAGGGTTGCAAACTGTAGATCAGTAGGCTACACCAATGGGAAATGGAGTAAAAAACATCCTACTCATCGAAGGCACAAAATATGATCAACAAAAAAAAATATTATATGTTGATAAGTGGAAGAATGAAGAAGGAAAACATAAGGTAGAATGTTCACTAAATAGAGATCCTTTCAATTTAATGAATCAACAAATACTTGAATATGAAAAATGACTGATGGGAAAAATACAACAGATCCTCTACTGCTTAGGGATCCATAAATCATTGACAGCCTTTGATCCTCAAATATGCAATGTATTCAAATAAGAATAAATATAAAAATAAGAGTTACAATCTGAAATCACAGCTCTCATGAGTCTCCAATAGCAGTAATGCTTACAATCATAAAATGCCCACAGGCTTACAAATGAACACACACAGAAAAGTTGCCTACTCCTACTCTCTCTAGCCTCTCTTGGCTCATCAATCCCCTCCTTCAAGAGATCTCTCCTTATTTAAATAGACAATATCATCCAAATTAACTAAGGAGGTTGAATCCCATATCCTCCACTGGATTCTAAGCCTTGGAGATAGGTGGCAACAATCAAAGAGACAAAAATCCAACAAACTGCTATTTTTCAGAAATTTGTTGGAAGTCATTAATAAAATGTCTCCACATCATTGCATGAGGCCTTTTCTAGAGATAAATATTAGGTGCAGGTGTCCCTTGACATCTAACTGATCCTTGAGAATCCATTCGAATCCTCCTTGATAGGTGGCAACCTCCCAACAAGGAAAATCCATGATCGCTACGAGAAATTAGGTAGCGTCGTTGTGCAGAGTGGGTAGCGCCACTTCTATATACAATATATTTCAAACCATAACACATTTTGAAAAATTGAGATAGGTTTTTGTTATTTGGAATGTTATGAACAAAAACCACCTCCAGTTTTCAAAAATGCCTTCTCAATTGTTCACAATCAAAGTTTTAAGTGAATGACTCAAAACTGGTAAAATAACTCTGCACAATTCGTTTTCTGCCAAAATATTACGCAGCGCCTGTAGGTAGCGCTCGACTATGTTGAACCTGTATGCAACTTCTGTTCTCTATGAAATATTACACAACACCTTAACTTAGCACTACTTACGCTACATCTACATACAGGTTTGGGTAGCATTGACAAAACACAATGCCTTTCAATCTTGAATATGTACAGAGCAATGTGTGTTCTTTCATGATGACAAAACCATTTTAATTAGGTGCCTTGACCATACCATAGGTAATGCCTTTTACCACTAGGTGAAGCTAGCACTTTGCAAAAAATCAAAATCCATATAGGCACCTTAACCAATCTTGTGCTAACAGGACCGATGAACGAAAGTTGATCAATAGTCACCATTCTTCCATCGTGTGGGAAATATATCACACGGAAAAGAGTGGACATAATAGCTTTCATGGAATAGACATAATCCCGCCCAAGGAGTAAAGATAAATCCAAAGGGTCTCGGACTACCATGACATCAATAAAGATAGTTTTCCCTCCCAAAGTTATGGGAAACTGAGGAAGGGTCCCTAAAGGTTGACTAGTTCTTCTGTTAAAATCTAACAGATTCTGTGTAATCGGTGCAAGCTGAGGACGACCCAAAGCGTGCCAAGCAACACAATACAAAATACTAACGGATGCACCTTCATCTATCAGTGTTTGAGGAACGTCTTGACCATAAACCTGTACTGTAATCTGGAAAGTAATGTGAGAGGGAAGACGAGATCCAATTAGCACACCCCAATAAAAAAGGATGGCCTCATTTCTTGGAGGGGGTTTCGCGGGAGAAGGAGGAATGCCCCCTAGCACGATAGATTTTGTATCAATGAGAAAAACATGGGCAGTATTGGGTTTACTCTCTAGAGGGAGAGTAGGATCGAAGGATGATGGGATCAGATCGACCACGCTGACACTCTTCATAGGAAGGGTTGGATTGACCGATTATGTAACCAGAGAAATCACTTTGGCACTCTTCGGATGAAGGGTGGGACTGACCGAGGAAGGGACTGGATCAACCACGTTGGCACTCTTCAAAGGAGGAGTGGGATTAACTGATGATGGGATCGGATCGACCACTTTGGAACCCTTCAGATGAAAGGTGGGACTGACCGAGGAAGGAGCTGGATCAGTCACTTGGGTTTTACTTTTCACAGGAAAAGTGAGGCCGATCAAGGAAGGGACTGTAGCAGTCACTTTGGTGAGTGGTTTTGTAGGAAAATCTCCCCGTGGACAGGTAGATAACCTCTAAGGCTTGACCTTAACCCTAGATAGAAAAATGCTTAACGTGGACACTGACTTCCTTTCAAATCTATCTAAACTAATGCATGAGAAGGGAGGATATCATAAGTACCTTTCAATCGACGTTTGTCCCTGCACGCTCCGAGTTGCGCTCCAATCCTTTTTCTCCTCGCTGAGGTCTGTGGAAAAAACAAGATACGACCACTTCCTACTCTATTGACATTAGCTTGAAAACAGATCTATCACTGAATGATAAGTTCATGTAACATCAAACACAAACTAGAAAGAAACAGGCCAAGCGTGTCATATTAATGAGAATAATGACAACAATACTTACAATCGTATATGCGAATGCGACAGCTTCGTCAAGTCCTCTTCATCTAACCCTTGCCTGAAAGATCCACAACCTGGATAACAACAGCTTCCTTGATCACTCTCCTTTGGCTGACTGTCAATTTCCTCCAAGATCATAAGTTTCATATGTTCAGTTCTTCCCCCTTTCCACCATCATAGAGCCTGTTTATATAGGTTAGGAGGGGTCTAACCTCTTGAGTTATGTTTAGAACCATTTGGGGACCTTCTCCTTAGATCAGGGATCTTTTGATGAAATCGAGAATTCAAGCACAACTGCCTCCTAATCTCGAATGATCTCCCCCTTATTCTCCTCAACGGGCTAACAATTGACCCAGAATAGGGAGCACTCCCCCAAAAGGGGTATCAGAGCGTTGGAGCGCTCCTGGTGTGCCTTGGGAAAGTGCCAGTGCTCTTAATATGATCAACGCTCCTCCAGAAGGGCCTAAGGGGTGTTATAACGCTCCTTGAATCATAGTAGAGGAGAACCAACGCTTCTGCAGCTATAGTAGGGGAGCGTTGCCCTTCCAAATCAATGCTTCAGGGTCCCTTTCAGGTGTCAAGAGCTATTTGATTCCAGTAGACCAGTTCTTGATCTTCCAATCAGTCATATGAGGTGTCATAAGTGCCTCCTTAGTGTCGTTATCATGGAATCATGTCTGAATGTTGTTTGCGACACTAATGATCAACTTGCGACACTTGCGAAAGTTGCAGGGAAGATGCGACACTTACGACGATCGATAGGGATAATGCGACACTTATCCATCTGAGCAATTTTGACGTGTAACAGAATGCCCCCCAAAGTATGAAGTCAGAAGATGCGAACTGATGACTGAAATGATTTGTAGACGCTCAAGCAAGGGTATAGACTCAGAGAACTTGACGAAAGCTGCACACAAACATCCAACAAATATCATGACATGTTCCAAAACCCAAGGCAGGCATACCTATGCTTGGATGATCAAGATTTTCAAGATATGGCCGCCACAAAATACACTGCGGATCCATAATCATATTGGTAATAAAGGTATAGCCACTGAATATACATTGTGGATCTATACTTTGATAACTCAGACTAATCGTAGCCACGAAGAATACACAGTGGATCTACGAGATGACAAGACATAGCCACTACCAATACAAAGTGGATCTATGTAACAATGTACGTGTTATGTGTCTAGAACTCCGTCGCAACCTGGGTGAAACATATATCAAGGTGAATTACTCAACCCAGGGTCTTCTAACCAATCCCTACGTGATACAATTCTAACCATGTGAATAGATGTCTTGGTGTCGAACATGGCAGAAACCACTTGATTACCGGTCAATGAGGTAAACCGTTAACAAGTGCAAGGGAGATCACCATTAATGTCAATGATTCCCAAGGTATCTTAGTACATTCCATCAAACGTGAATAAATGAGCTGAAGTAGAACATTCATGGAATCATTCGATCAGAGGCCAATGATGTAAACCCACTGTCGAACGTGAGGAGGCCTGCCATTGAGGCATGCAGGTCCCAAAGTACTACTTAGTTTCTAAGTCTAGTTCCCGGATAATGTGTTGAAGTCGACAGGAATAGACTCGTCGAGGGAGGGCCTTGATGTATCCCCCATCAACGACACGAAACAAACATAGAGATGTAATTGGTGGATCAAAAGAACATGGACTAACACGGGTTTTGAGACAAAATATTTGGGATGGTTGACTCTCGGAGCGGATACTTCCCTTGAATACTGAGGCACAACAGCAAAACATGACATGGACCAAAACTGTGCAATGGATACTGTGACTTGTGTCGGGTGACCCAAAGGAGTGAAAGGAAACTCAAAGGATTGGCTCAGTGTAGAGGTTCAATGAATTATGATATGTTCAAAGTGACAAAGTGCCGTGTTCAAGGGCGACTCTAAGAAGTGCTAGATGGTGTTCTGAAGAGACTGCTTGGCTTGCTCCTTTCAATTTTTCCCCCATCCAGATAGATGAGTACCTATTTTTAATTTAACGAGCTCGAGGAGGATAACACGTGCTCGATATAACTCACCCTTGGTAAGTTCCTCTTCCTTTGTTTAACGAACCGAAAGAAGTAAGGGTTTGTTCCCATATGGGCCTGTCGATGTGTGTTTTAACGAGCCCAAAGACAGAAAACTCGAAGGTTTTTCGGGATTATAGAGTTTGGAAAAACACTTAAAAGAGAACTCTCTCAGTTCCTTTTTCGTATAGTAGTCTATCGAGACTGAAAAAGGGTTAAACTATCGCTCGAAAGACGCCCTTTCTAACCTTTTAATGAGTGTGAAAGGAAGCAAGATCACTCGACAATCTTTTCATATTTAGAGAGTCTGAAAAGGGTTTAAAGGAGACTCCAAGGGGGTTCCTTTTTCGTGTGGTCATATCCGTACGGGTCTGAAAAAGAGATAAAATTTTACCCAGTTGCGTTCTCATATTGTCGAGCTCGAGAACGAACTAAGACTGTGCTCGTAAATATGACAAGGTGGAATATGTATTAGAACTGCCAATAAGCCTGTAATGCCAAAAACTAAAAACCCGGGATTAGTAGAGCCATTTTAACCATTAGAGAAATCCAAAATGACCATAGCTTATGAAAATGAAATTTTATAAATATGAATTGATTTGGAAAACTCATTTACCATTTCATTTGCAAGGATTTTGTGGAGTGTTGGAGAATCTCAACTGGAGCAAAACTTATTCTCCTCGTTGCCAGAGCTACGATTGATCGTTTTGCATGCCGTTCGAACCAGGTAGGTGTTCGTTCTTTGCTCTTTCAATTGTATGGTTCCAAGTTGGTCTTTATAGCATTATTAATTTAAAACACAAAGCCCTAGGTCGTTCATTTTGAACCAAATCGGCCTCCTTTTAAAAGTTAATAAAACGGGGAGAATTGTTCACAAAAATGTATTGGGAAAGGGTTGTTAAGTTGCCCACACCCTAACAAATGATTAGATCGACCATTTTGACCAAAGAATTTTGCAAAAACTCCCCTCATGGGCCCACCCACCCCATCAAAACGTTTTTCATTTTTATCACATTTTGATCATTGTTTAGTGAATGTTTAAGGGTGTGGTGGTTAAAAATGATGATTGGTTAACTTTAGATGTCATGGGCATTTGTTTTCATGTTTTAAAATGCTTTTTGAAAATTGCCGAAATCACAAAAATGTGGGGAATGATGCAAATTTTGAATTTTTGTTTTGTAGATATATTCGACAATCATGATCGAGTGGAAAGAGAGGGAACATGAGATGGATGACATAGCCACTCTACGGAGTCCCCGTACGCGGGCTGCTTTGAGGGCCTGCGGTTTGCTCAAGTTTTTCAAACTGCAAAAAATGAAAAGCGAGGTTTTACTGCTTGAGCACATCATTGGTCTTTGGGACATCACGGAACAAGGATTCCGTATTGGTACACAACTCCTAACCATCGAGTTGGAATATGTGTACTTTCTGACCAACCTCTCAAAAAGAGGGGTCCCCGTAGCTTTTACAGGGCAGAGGGCATTACCTGAGCAGGTGGACGTGTATTTGGCATGTCATTGTGTTCCGGGAGCAAGGTTGGTAGGGGGAAGGATCCCTATCAAGGATATCCGGGATCTGCCTCTTCGATCCATATTGTTTTCTATCACTAGCGCGACAGGTAGCACTAGTGCTCATTTGGCTTCGAGGTCACAGGTGGCCTATGGTGTTCAGTGTTTAGAGCCAACACTGTTCAACTGGAGTGCGATGTTCCTTCGGAATGTGAAGGAACAAATTTCTCGGTGCAGGAACGACCAAAATAAGTTTGTCTATGGCTCATTCTTAGTCTCGTTTTTCTTGGAGCGCATCCCTCAGATGCAGCCTCAGATCGCGCTGGCAGTATGACCAGTGGATGAGCCTCGGATGGAGAGGTGGACTAGCCTATCCCCGAGGTTAGTTTCGGAGTCCGAGTTCCGTTTTACTGGTGATGGCTTTACCTGGTTGAGGCGGCAGTACCTTTGGATTGAGGACTTCCTGTATGCTGATGTGGACTTCCGCGAGAGTATGGATTTGATTCTGCCCGAGGGGGAAGATTGGGACGAGTCAGGTAAGAGACTAAGTCGTACCTTATCTAGTTTGTTTTTATGTTTTTGATGTATATGTATTTTTTTGGGTATGTAAGAGAGTGTTTAACAGATGTTTTGTCTTCAATGTGCAGACAAGGGAGCAGTGCGCCCAGCGGACATACCAGTGCCAGGACGTCGTGGCGGTGCCCCAGTTGTGGCAGACCCAACAATACCGGTGGTGGGCCTTCGGGAGGTTGAGAGGAACCTCCAAGGCCTTACGATGGGTATCCCTCCTCTGTGGAGGGGGGACGTGCCTTTGCATCTGCAGCGACACACTGTAGGGGTTCCAGAGAATATCAATTCTCTGTTGAGACGTGTAGTACGCACAATATTATGTTACTCACAACACAACGTACTGCGGGGAGATTAGAGTTTCCCCGGGATCATGTTTTTTGTACGCCTTGTCTGGCGAAGTTGTATGGGTGGATGAGCCCAATATTTTGTTCTCTTACAGACTTTTTGATGTATATGTAAACATTTCAATCACGCCATATATATATATATATATACAGTTTTGAGTTTTTATGATGCTTATGGTTTGTACATGATGATGTCTGTGGTGTGTTTTAATTTATATGTAATGTACAATTTTTGCTTTCCTTGAATCTTATCTATGGGCTAAATACCGATCCATGATGTAATTGGCTAACGAATCTGAAACACTATTAAGTTCTCTTGGAATGTGTCTATATTCAATGTAATCGAACATTCATTCGAGAAGGCGAACTTGCAAGTGTAGACGTAGCAGGATAGGACTACGGATAGCGTAGATGTGGTTGAGTTGATTAACCACGAGTTGGGAGTCTAAGTAGACAATGATACGAGAAATACCTAGGGAGGAGGCTTGGGTTAGCAGTCCAATGACAGTGTGATATTCTGCCATATTGTTGGTTGCTGGTCCTAAATAAATGCCTCCTGAACTCACCACCTCGTCAAACTGATAAATAACCCATGTTGCCGAAGCAATGTTCCGGGTATGTCGGCTGGCACCATCCATGAACCCAAAAAGGATAGGAAAGGCAGATGTCATCTGCACATGAAAACACATTCATAGTCATGAGTGGCAATGGTAAAGACTCGAGCACGCGAAAGAAAAGGCACACCAAACTAAAAATACACTAGTGTACAAAGCACAGACGCTAGGTGATCTAGGCATAGTACTTTTTAAGGTAAAGCCCGTTTCAGGGCTCTTCCAAGGAAATTCCATCATGATCTACTATTTCGTAAGCACCTCTGTGTAAAACACGCTTCACGATGTAAGGACCGTGCCACATAGGTTCTAACTTTCCTGTTCCCAATTTATCGTGTGCTTGGTCATAAACGGGGACTAAGTCTCCTTCTGCAAAGGATCGAGGTTGGACGGATTTGTCATATTGAATCTTGATTCATTTCTGATGTGCCTCATTAATGAGAGCAACATCACGGCGTGTTTCGTCCAGCTTGGATAGGTACAAGAACCGTTCTTCTTCCGCAGAAGTATGGGGCAGGAGTTCTACTTTCAATTTGAGTGACAGAATTTCGCACTCGATTGGTAAGACGGATTCAATGCCATAGACTAACTAGAACAGAGTGAATCCAGTTGAGGTCTTCACAGACATGCGATAGGCCCAGAGAGCGGAAAACAGTTGTAAATGTCACGATGTCTTGTTTTCCCCTACCATGCATTGGATCATGGTTTTTAGGACTTTGTTGATGGCTTCGACTTGTCCATTCACTTGAGGATAGTAAGGGGATGAGTTTTCATGGAGAAAACCCAATTTGACGTGTAATTCGCTCATCATTTGGTTTTTGAAGTGTGCACCATGGTCGGTGACAATGGAATGTGGTACGCCAAAATGAGTAATGATGTGGTTGAAGAGGAATAGAGCTGCAGTATGACCATCGTTCAGGAAGGTAGGCATAGCCTCAGCCCATTTTGTGAAATAATCGACGACGACGATGATGTAACCATGCCCCCCAGCTGAGGTAGGCTTACATTGCATGAAATCAATACCCCATTTGGAAAAGGGGTCGATGGAAATAATGGGATGCAACGCAGTAGGGTGGGTGCGTGCCTTCTTGTTGAAGATTTGGCAGGGTGGGAATTTTTTGACGGCCTCGATGCAATCTTTGAAGATTGAGGGCCAAAATTAGCCGGCATGTAGGATTTTTTGGGCTGTGGCCATCCTGGAAAGGTGACCGCCACAAGCACCAAGGTGACAATCGTTCAAAATGCATTCAGCGTCTTCGCGAATCAGACATCGCCGAAGAATGGTGTCAATACCACGACGATACAAAGTATCGCTGAGGATGAGGTAACGACGAGAGTGGCGACGGATGCGTCGACGCTCTTCTCGAGAGATATTTGGTTGAAAGCGCTGGGTTTGAAGGTAGAGGAGAATGTCTCCATACCAAGGGTCAGAGGTGCTGATGAGGAAGAGAGACTCATCAGGAAGAGGGTCTCTGGGTTCAATGTTTTCATCGGCACTTGGGAGAGCATAGATGAGTTCGGCAAACACCAGGGATTTTTTGGCTTTGGCCTTTGTAAACTCAAGATCGAATTCTTGGAGAATCACGATCCATTTCGAATATTTKCCCCCAAGTACTTGACGTGTTAAGATGTGGTACATGGGGTTGGAGTCTGCGATTACCGTGGTGGTGTGTAATTGGATGTAGTGGCGGAATCGTTGGATAGCAATGACAGCTGCCATAGCTAGTTTCTTGACATGCGAATACCTGAGTTCAGGTCCGGATAAACTCTTGCTCAGATAATAAATCACGTGTTCTTCGCCATTAGCGTGTTCTTGAACCAACACCATCGCAATGGTGGAAGTAGAAGCGGCCAAGTAAAGGATATAAATCTTTGTATATTCGGGGGGATGTAACAAAGGAGCGTGGGTCAAAGCGTGCTTGAGGGCGTCGAATGACCATTGGGCAGTGTCATCCCAGATGAAAGGGACGTTCTTTTGCAGTAGTCGCATAAATCCTTTAGTGATCTCGGCGTAATTGCAGATGAAATGACGGAGAAAATTTGCTTTGCCTTGCAAACTTTGAAGTTGGGTTAAGTTGGTGGGTGGGGGTAAGGCTAGAATGGCCTTGATCTTCAAGGGATCCACCTTGATCCTGTCTTTGGAGATGATGAAACCAAGGAGTCGGCCAGATTCGATGGCGAAGATGAATTTATGTGGGTTCAGGCGAATACGATAGAAACGACATGGAAGAAAAATTTCCCGCAAGTGACCAATATGATCGGGTCGGTTGGATGAATGGGCAGGTAAGTCATCGAGATAAGGTTCCGCGATATGCTTGATGTCGTGGAAAGCGTACGACATGGCTCGTTGGAAAGTAGCACCAGCATTTTTAAGGCCAAAAGGTAGCTTTCGGTAAGCGAACGTTCCCCAAGGGAAGATGAAGGTTGTCTTATGTTGATCAACAGGTAAGATTTCAATCTGGTTGTATCCATAAAATCCATCCATGAAAGAGAAGATCACGCTTCCCGCGCAATTATCGATGATTTGATCGATAAAAGGTGTAGGGTAGTTGTCCTTGGGACAAGATTTTTTGAGATCACGATAATCTACGCAGACACGGATGGTCCCTTGTTTCTTGGCAACCGGAACGAGGTTGGAAAACCATTCCGTCAAAGGGACGAGGTAGATAAAGCCAAATTTTAGAAGTTTTTCAACTTCTGCCTTTATAGCTGCCAGTTTCTTGGGGTGAACCAGGCGGAGTTTCTGTCGAACCGGTTTTGCGTCATGGTAAGTCTTGATTTCGTGTATGACAATGGAAGGGTAAATCCCTGGCATTTCCTTGTAGCTCCATGTGAAGACATCGCGAAATTCCTTGAACAAAGTGGTGTAAGAAACCACTTCGTCGGGCATGCAATTAGCACCAAGATTAATGTTTTCCACGACACCTTCTTTGACTGAAATGTCAATTGTGATTGTAGTAGAGATGTTACCCATGTTCCCCTCAGAGAAAGTATCTTGAGTGAGGATAGGGGATTGTGGAGCATCAGTGACATCGGGGGGGAAGACAGATTGTATGTCTTGCACTTCTTCCAAAGACGGAAGAAAAGAGGATCGATGGTGGTTGTCATCCCAGGGAAAATCGTCAATGCTAAGCATTTCCATGATAGATTCATCTGAAGGAAAAATGTGGGAAATGTAATCAATGGCAGATGATAGGAAATTCAACCACGAGGGCACCAAGTAAGTGTCGGGTGCCAGTGAATGTGAAGTGTTCGAAGAGGGAGAGGCAGATTGAATAGCTACGTATGCGGCCTCGGCTGGGCTGAGTGGCATGGTGTCACTGAGTCCATCGAATTCCAAAGGACTAGGCACAATCCAAGGGTCAGATGATTCCAAGGATTGATAGGGAAAAGTCGAGATCATATTGACGGCGGAAATATGAGGTGTAGTAGGTGGAAGTGGTGTAGGGAAGGTACCCATGAGGCTAGAATATTTCAATAAGCCAACACCAACGCTTTCATACGTAACTAGGTGATCTCCCAAAAAGGGAATATTGTTGGTGGTAGGGATGCGGGCGTCGGGTGTACATAAATCAAGTTGATCGACGGTGACAATTTTGCCTTGATGAGGGAATTGTACACATTGAAACACCGACGAGGCAACAACAGTCATAGCATAGAACCAACTTCTTCTGAGTAATAGGTTGTAATCGAGGGGAGCGTCGACCACTTCGACATCAATGGTAACAGTTTTACCGCCCAATTGAACGACAAGGGATTGCAATAATCCATGAGGATGAAAACCTCATCCATCGAAAGCGTGTAACATCGTGGGGGATTTATTAAGGGCAGGTGATTTCAAACCTTTCCAATAGCATAAAGACATGACACAGGTGGAGGCTCCCTCATCCAAAATGGTTCGATGGATTTGTTGATTATGAACAACAACATCGATTTGGAAAGCTAGCTGGTGGGAGAGTCGTGGTTGATGGTCATCCAGATTAAACGTGATGTAGTTAGATGACTCGGGATCAAAAGCACCGATAGCAGCTAAGAGTGTCCTACGTTGGTTAGGACAGTGTTGTAAAACTTCCAATGCAGACATGGCACATGGAGCTTGGGCCAAATCTTCTACAATATTGTAGTTTTGGGTGGCTCGTGAATTAGGATTGAAAGTAGATTTCCGGATGGTGCTCTTAGGAGGGCGTAAGATGGAGTCAAAAGAAGGTTTGTCAATCTGAAGTGGCCTGGATGGAGGGCTAACAGATGGAGGATTGACAGCAGATGGTAAGGGATCTGGCGAAGAACCGTTAGCAGTCTTCGGCTTATCAGGTTTAACTGGCGTGTCGTATGTCATAGAATGAGTGGTTAGATGAACCCCGTTAAACATGTAAATGTGTGTGCGTGTTGAGGCTTCATCATGGGGTTGGTTGGAACTGCCCCCCAGCGTGGGGGTTTGCGCAACCAAAGATTGTTTTTGCGGAAAAGGCTGAGTGAGCATAGCGGGTTGCGAATTTACCTTAAAAATTTTAGCCACCTCATGGTGATGTGGGCAGTCTCGAGTGTAGTGATCGTCACTACAAATGAGACATGGGAATTTCAGTTTTTGCTGTGGTTGTTTTCCAACAGCAGGGGCTTGTGGTTGGGTCTTGGGTTGTTCATTGTTATTGTTCTTATTTGTTTTGTTTCTCGCTTTCTTCTTTCCCCCGGGTTGTTGTGAAGGGGTTGATTGGACCACATTCACATCAGAGACTTGAGTTTGGGTGGGGGAAGGAGAGGGTGCAGTCGAGCTGGGGGCAGCCGTGGAAGCGGGCTGCTGGATTGTTCCAGTAGACTGAGTAGTAGATTGAGTTTTGACGGAGCCAATAACTCCATCCGCATGCGAAGCAGTTGATGGTTTGGATGGATCATTATTGGGACGGGTAGCGTTAGGTATCAACTCATACAGAGTACCAGATTGTGAATAGACTAAGAATAAGTACTGAGCTCGGGCGATGGCTTCTTCCTCGGTGACCACTCCACCCATGGCAACATCACGAGCGATCTTGGGTAATAATGATTTCGTGAACCATTCCGCTAATAATTGGTCAGGGATGAGTGATTTGATTAGCCTTCGTCGTCTTCTCCATTCATGGATATGATCGGAGATGTGTACGGAAGTTGTCTGACAAAGAGAGGTTAATAGTTCAGTACCCTTCTCGTATCAGATGGGCAGTTGGAAGTGTGTGAGGAAGGACATGGTGAGGGAGTTGAAATCGTAAAAAGATGCGCGTGGTAATTCAATGTACCATTTTGCTGCAGAACCCGTAAGTGTCCGTTGGAAAAGACGCAAACGAATAGAATTGTCCATGAGGGAGTTGGATGAGCACCACAAATGGAAGGTCATTACGTGGTTTTTCGGGTCTTCGCTGGATTTTCCGTCGAATTTTGGGATATCAGAAGGGAGCTTTGCTGGAATAGCTGGCCAAACCGCAGAATGATGAAAGGGATCATTCGTTAACCGAGACAAGTCTGGAAGGTCCAAGGTGGCTAGAAAAGGTAGTTGTCGGTTAACCTGTGGGTAATGCTGGTGCGACAGAGGAACACCAGTGGGGCCTAACACTGGGTTATGTGGATAATTATAACTCGTGGGCCCTCTCATGTGAGGTTGGTTTTGACTAAGGTACATAGGATTTGAAGTGTTTTGAGAAGCCTGTGTGAGCGGAGGATAACCGGATGGGTTTTGAGGGTTATGGGTTGATTTGGGCATTTGTCCATAAGGAGGTTGTTGCGGAGTCTACGAATTTTCTCCTGCCGGGAAGTGTGGGTTTCCTGAGAAAGGAACGTTCCATGGGTTAGATGCGGCAGGCACAGTTTGTCCCGTGGAGGCATGCGGATTTCCTTGGAAAGGGACACTCCACAGATTGGGTGCAACAGACACATTTTGTCCTTGTGGTTGATGGTGGACTCTGACTTGAGGTTGCCCCCCGAATGGGATTTGTCCTCTGGTGGGAGGATGCCCCCCAGTTTGAGGTAGAGTTTCTGGGATTTGAGGGCCAGACGTGAAAGATTGACCAATGTTGCCGATTGGGTTAGAACCACCAAGGACAGTCCCTCCGGGTTGTTGGATAGGTATGGAACTTCTCGGTACAATTTGAGTAGTGGTTTGGGCATTGGTAGTGGCAGATGCATTCAGTGCCCTAAATCCAAAAGGGAGATTTGGTCTTGGTGTTACGGGTGTGCCAATCGGAGTTTGATTAACTACCGCATTACCGGAAGGGATAGTCGGAATGTGTGGGGTCAATGTCTAATGGGCTGTCTGGAGGGGAATAGTAGGTCTCGGGCCGATGGACGTTACGTTTGGGCCAATAGGTGGTGTGCTCGGAGCAATGATTGGTGTGGCTGTAAAAGTGGTAGTACCGGTGAAGTGATTTGGGGGTACAGTGTAGGAGAAAGGTACGTCGGCGCCTTCCCCCATTCCATAAAGATCTCGCACCAAGCATGGTGGACTCTGAACAATGTTTTTAGTCCAAAAAGGGTCATTGGGTAAAGGGTTTTGGGGAGACCCGACCAGAGCATTAGAAGGGTTTATGACAACAAATTCTCCAACGGAATTTAGGTGGAGGAGCTGTCGTTCATATCCCTCCGGGATGCGATAAGCTTTCGGGGATTCTGAGACAATTCTAAAATTCTCCAAAGGGATGGGAACTTCTTCCTGAGGAGTTGTAGTGTTTTGAACCTCGCTCTGTTGAGGAGATTGCTCCGTAGAATGAGGGGGTAAATGGGCGTCTCCTTCCATATTTTCTAGAGGAAGTCCTTGTAGCCTCCACGAGCGTTGTGGAGGGTCGATGTTGGCGGAAGAAAAGAGTCGACGAAAGAAATCTATGGCCAACTAGCGAAAAGAAACAACACACGCTAAAAAATCTAAGAATCACAACCAAGCAAACAGGACCTTCTTTTGATGACCGTACCAGTTGGTGATGAAATCCAACGTCGCGTGATCAAGTCCAGAAGGGGAGGGGATAGGGTGGAACAGTTATAATGGTGACCTGCTTAACGGACTTAGGCCTTGGTGCAAGCTTCCACGCAGTAATTGTGGATTTACCCTCCAAGGAGCCCGAGTGAGTTTGACCAATGTCTGCTCCAGGTACAGTGAGACTTCCCGTCATCGTCACCTTGTGTAAGAACCTAAAGATTATGGCCACTAAGGTTACCAATTCACAGTCATCCCCTGGGCGGGAATAGTCGACAGTTCGATCCGAACGTATGGGTAGGGTATCAAGCCCGAAACCAACTAAGAAGCTTCCACGCAGTAATTGTGGATTTACCTCAAAGTGATCCCCATAATACGATCCGACCACCACAATCAGTTAAACCACGGAGGGTTAGTCCCCGTAGCTTACCAAAATGCAACCTCGTGCGTAACCCCTGTGTGAGAGGGGGATCCCAGGCAGACTTATATGATAACTGGATTTACTCTCCCTAACTCAGGATGTTAATGTTCATTTTGACAACTTTGGAGAGTTATGCTCACAGCCTAATCCAAATTACTACACCTATTCTACTGTTGGTGGAGGATTCTAGCAAAGAAAAAGTTCTAGATAAGTTTTAGTTAGCGTTGATTTTAATGGCTGTTCTTTATGCAAAGGGGTGCATGGAAGTGAAACAAATGGAATTATGACTCAGACCGAAAGAATGCATTGATCATGATAAACAGTCATTTCCTTTCGATGAATGTCTATCTAAGGGAGAGAGAGAGTTCTTTCACTGACAAGCACAACTATGGAATGCCCTCAAACAATTCTTTTCTCAATCAAATCCTAACGTGATGCAAAACTTTTAAATGCCTTCTAATATGCTCAATCAATCATGAAAATATCTTTAATTGTTTGCGTATGGATGATGATCGATACAACACAATGCTTATCTTTGCCAATTATCTTCTTGGTATGAATGAAAACCAAACTAGCATAAGCAAAAGTCACGCAAACAATACACCCTTCATAGTAATCAAACGAAAAACGAAAGAAAGGAAACAATCAAAGAGAAAAACAAACTTCACACCCAAAAAGCAATATTTGAAGAACAATGACCTCGACTGAAGACAAGATAAAGAGGTCTGTAGACCTTTGATAACCTTCACCGGAGTTTTACTCAATTGAAGAGAAGAGAAAAGCAATGCATAGGTTTCAAGATTCACTCAACCGGAAAAACTCAATGCAAAAAGGTGAAGAAGGTTACAAGATCCAATCAACAAGGTGTTTATTCTTCAAAAAGATAGATGTCAAAGCTGAAAAGGAAGAACAATTGACTCACTAGATCACTCAGCAGAAGAGCCACAGAGGCAAACCCTGAAAAATGCAATTGTGGAGGGTTTTTTGGCCAAAAGGGGGTTGGCGCTCTGTTTCCAAGGGAAAAGAGCGTTATAGCGCTCTTTGTAAGGCTACTAGAAGCGCTGGCGCTCTGATAACACTGGGTCAGGGGCGCCAGGGTCTAAAAGTCCCAGAAATGTCAAAAAATTTCAAAAATTGAGATCTGAGGTTGGAAAGTATGCTGAATGTGACAAGGTAAGGAGCCAATCAGCTCATGAAACTAATCAAAGAGGGGTGAACCAGGTCTGAAACAATCAAGGGACAGAACAAGGTCAATGAGGAGAAAAATCCAAACAAGAGGTTTCGATTCGAGGCTA
>ML779698.1:2027877-2045339 GCA_009831015.1 Picea engelmannii | reverse complement strand
CCCACTTAAATGTTCAAGTACAAGATGATTCAAAATGAAAATGTCTCCTTGGTATATATAGGAGACTAGGAGGTTTTAGTGGCCTAAAGCCGACATAAATAAAATAACATTACTAATCTAAATCACAACTAATGGCCTAAATCTGACATAAATAAAATAACATTACTAATCTAATATGCCCCAATTAAGTGGTAATGAGCCAATATTAGGGCTTAACACAACAATACTTACAATCGTATATGCGAATGTGACAGCTTCGTCAAGTCCTCTTCGTCTAACCCTTTCCTGAAAGATACATAACCTGGATAAAAACAGCTTCCTTGATCACTCTCCTTTGGATGACTGTCAATTTCCTCCAAGATCATAAGTTTCATATGTTCAGTTCTTCCCCCTTTCCACCATCATAGAGCCTGTTTATATAGGTTAGGAGGGGTCTAACCTCTTGAGTTATGTTTAGAACCAGTTGGGGACCTTCTCCTTAGATCAGGGATCTTTTGATGAAATCGAGAATTCGAGCACAACAACCTCCTAATCTCAAATGATCTCCCCCTTATTCTCCTCAACGGGCTAACAATTGACCCAGAATAGGGAGCGCTCCCCCAAAAGGGGTATCAGAGCGTTGTAGCGCTCCTGGTGTGCCTTGGGAAAGAGCCATCGCTCTTAAGATGAGAAGCGCTCCTCCAAAAGGGCCTAAGGGGTGTTATAACGCTCCTTGAATCATAGTAGAGGAGCGCCAACACTTCTGTAGCTATAGTAGGGGAGCGTTCCCCTTCCAAATCAGTGCTTCAGGGTCCCTTTCAAGTGTCAAGAGCTATTTGATTCCAGTAGACCAGTTCTTGATCTTCAAATCAGTCATATGAGGTGTCATAAGTGCCTCCTTAGTGTCATTATCATGGCATCATGTCTGAATGTTGTTTGCGACACTAATGATCAACTTGCGACACTTGCGAAATTTGCAGGGAAGATGCGACACTTACTACGATCGATAGGGATAATGCGACACTTATCCATGTGAGCAATTTTGACGTGTAACAAGTGGTTCAACTGAGGATGAAACTAGATTGACCACCTGATCAACCGGATTGACCGAAGATGGAACCATATTGATCAATCCATCAACTAACAATGGGTTGGGAGAAAGATTACAATAACCTTTTGGAAGTTGAAGTTTTTCCAAAAGAGAAGAAGCCTCATCCATACGAGGACAAAGGTGAGAATAATAATCACCTTTGCATAACATACAAGGAAATTTGATAGTTGTCTTCTTCTTACCAACCTTGACTTCACTAGTTGATGGGGTATCACCAGCATGTCCAACAGAGGTAGATGACGTGGAGGACCACATTTCTAAGACCTTGGGAATACGAGGGAAATCTCTTAGAAAGTGGTCACCCTTACAAAGATTGCAAGGGAATTTGGGTTTTAGATTCTTCATTTTAATCTTGTTGACCTCATCAACATTCCCAGTACTATTAATAGTAGCTGGCTACTTGGATCCAACATTTGATGTTGTTGGAGCCTTGGTCCTTTTCAGGCTCTTCTTCTTCTTCCCTTTCTGTTTCTTCTTCTTCTGATCAACCTGACTACTTGCTTTAGAGCTTTCACTAGGCGGAGAAAGAGAAAGGGAAGGAGACTTAATGGTTGAAGAAGGAGAAAATTCACATGAGGTTGATGTGTGGGTGGTATACTAACATCTAAAGTATTATGTGCAGTCGAAAGATTGGGAGGATTCAAGATCACTGGAGTGTGGAATAGAAAAACTGGTAATCCGATAGTGAGTCCCGAAAGACTCAGTGTGGCATTGTATGGAGGACCAAAGTTTCGAAAAGAAGGAAAGGTGTAAGGCTTCCTGGGACAAGAGTTCCCTCCATTGGTACTCTCAGGATTTGATTCCATTAACACTAACTCGATCTAAGGTCCACTAAGTAATACAAACAACACACGCTATGAATCTGAGAAGAAAACAATCAAACAAACCTTCCTACAATGAAACCACTAGTTGGTGATGAAATCTAATGTCGCGAGATCAAAATAGGAAGGGGAAAGGATAGAGCGGGTGGATCAGTTACGTTGGTGACCTGCTTAATGGACTTATGCCTTGGTGCAAGATTCCACGCAGTAATTATGGATTTACTCTCCAAGGATCCCGAGTGAGTTTAACCAACGTCTGTTCCAGGTACAGTGAGACTTCCCTTCACCGTCACCTTGTGTGAGACCTTAAATATTATGTCTACTAAGGTCACCAACTCAGAGTCATCCCCTGGTTAGGTACAGTCGATAGTCCAGTTGGAACATATGGGAAGGATAACAAGTCCGAAATCAATTCAAGAATCTCCCACACATAATTGTGGGTATACCTTCAAGTGACCCCCAAAATACGATCCGACCACTATGAACGGTTGAACCACGGAGGGATAATATTCGTAACTCTCCCCAACGTGAACTTATGTGTAATCCCTCTGTGAGAGGGGGATCCTAGAAATCCTATATGACAATTGGATTTTCTCTCCCTATTGTAAGATGCTAAGTTTGTTTGATAGCTTTGGAAAGTTATCCTTTCAACCTATTCCAAATCCCTACACCTTAAACTAATGTAGGTTTGCTAACAAAGATGTAAAAAGTTTGATAAATTTGAGTTAAGCATTGATTTTAGTGGTTTTTGTTTACTTAGAGGTGTATGAGAGTGAAAACTTATGATATTGTGACTCAGTTCCCAAAACATGCATAAGAAATGATAAGCAATATTTTCTTTCAACGAATGTCTAGTTAAGGGAAGGAGAAGGATTTTCCTTTCACTTTCAAACACTAAGATGAAATAAACTCATGCAATAGTCCTCAATAAGGAATCCAATGCAATGTTAAAATGTTTATATGTGGCCGATAACCAGTATATGTAAATATTCCTATGCTAATTGAACTTCAAGAGTTGTGGGATTTAAGCAATCTGGAAGCAAACTTCACATAAACCAAAAGACACCCTTGTTGTGATCAAACAAGAAACATAAAACCAAAAACTCAAAAGGAAGGAAAAAGAGCTTGGATAAGATAACTCGAAGATCAGAAAGAAAATTACAAAAGACCTTTGAAACTCCTTACAAAGTTTTCACTCATTCAGATAAAAGAGAAGAAAACGACAAATTGACTCCAAATCGTGAAGGACAAAGAGTTATTGCAAAGTAAGGACAAATGTCAAAAAATCCAAACAAAAAGAGATCAATCCTTAGAAATCAGAGTATTGAAGGCCAAGATAAAGATAAAATGAAATGATAAGACCCCTGGGCAAGTGCTAAAAGCAAAAATTGAACTCAGAAATTGAAAACTTAGAATATTTTCCACAGAAAAGGGGGTAGCGCTCTTGTGTAAGGGGTACCAGAGCACTCCAAAACTCTGTGTAATACCAACATGGAGTGCTGGCACTCAGATAACAAGGGCATGTGAGCGCTCTGCTTCAAAAGCTCAAAAAAATGCCTAGAAACTAAAAAAATCAAGGAAATTCAGTTAATCAACTTGATTTTGATGAAATCAAGAACCAAACAATCAGTTCTAGGAATAAAAAAAAATATGGAGAAGGTCAAAACAATGGTCAAAGGGACAAAAAAATATCTAGGAAAGGAAAAAAAAAATCAGAGCTCCTCCCTAGTGGAGTCGCCAATTTCTATTGTAGGTGAATCCTCCCGCGGACAAGAGGATTACCTCTTGGTATCTAGACTCCTAAGGCCAAGATAGAAAATTTCTTAATATGGACACTGACATCCTTTTATATCTAATCAAGCTATCATACGAAGGAGAAGAATAAATATATGTACCTTATTAATGACGTTTATCCTTGCAAAGTCCAGGTTGAGCTTCAATCCCGAGCTCCCTAATAGATCCTCTAGAACAAACAAAGATACAATGGACTTCCTACTCTACTGAAATTATCTCAAATATAGATCCATCTACTGTAGACAAATTCATGTGGAATGAACATAAATTCGAAAGAAACAGGCCAAGCATTGATTATTAATGAGAAAAAGTAAATGTACTTACAATCCTTTGACGAGGTGCAACAACTTATTCTAGTTCTCCTTGTCCAACCCCTTGCTCAAGTAATCTACACTGATTGCTTTGATGACATACCACTTATAGGATCATAATTTTGGTATCAATCTCTAGTCTCCAATGTTTATGTATGTTGCCTATGAGATCATAGGTTTCATACCTCCAATCTTTTTCATGTCACCTTTCACCATGAGAAGGCCTCTTTATATAACCTTGGAGAGGCCCAACCACTTGAGAGATATTTGGGATAAGTTGAGGATTCCTCTCCTTCATTTGATGATCTTCCCTAATATCATGCCTTGACCCAAGATTCGAACCCAACTACCTTCATATATTGAGGGGATTGTTCCCTGATTTCCTCCAACAAACCAAAAATTTTCTCAGAAAGGGTAGCGCTCCCCCAAAAGGGTGCACATGGCACTCAAACACTCCCCCAAAGAGGCCAAAGGAGTGCTAGCACTCCCTGATAGTGGGTAGGGGAGCGCTTCTCTCCAAAATTCATTTTTGAGTGGTTCTTTCAGTGGCAAAAGGTTTGTACTCCTTGTCAACCGATTTCTCTTCTTCAAAACTAGTCTTTGAGGTGTCTTAAGTGTCCTTATGATGTCGTTAGAGGAAAGACATAGGAAAGATAGAAATATGATGTTTGTGACACTTGAAACACTTGTGTTCAAGATGTGACACTTGCAGACAATATGCAACACTTACAACACTTGTAATGATGACACTTGCGACACTATTGAAGTGAGTAATTTTGAGGTGTAACACTTGGGGAGCCACGGTTCTTTTTGTGAATATGAAGGATGGAACCTTAAGGTTGTGTATTGATTTCAAGTAGCTCAATAAGGTTACCATAAAGAATAAGTATCCTTTTCCCATATTTGATGATTTATTTGATCAGTTGAAAGGTGCAAGAATATTTTCAAAGATTGACTTGAGATCAAGCTATCATGAAGTAAGGATAGAGGAAGAAGACATAAACAAGACAACATTCAAAACATGATATGGGCATTATGAATTCATGGTAGATCCATTTGGACTATCAAATGCCCCAACAATGTTTATGTGTTTGATGAATGGAGTGTTTATGGAGTACCTGGATAAGTTTTTAATTTTGTTCCTAGATGATATCCTCGTCTACTCTAAATCATAGGAGGAACATGAGCAACATTTAAGAGTGGTGTTGCAAGTTTTAAGAGAACATAGATTGTATGGTAAGATAAGTAAGTGCATATTTTATCAAAATAAGATTCACTACTTGGGGCATATAATATCATCAATAGGTATAGAAGTTGATCCCAAGAAGATAGATTCCATTAGAGGATGGCCAACGCCAAATAATGTGACCAAGATTTGAGAATTCATGGGTATTGCCAGTTATTACCGAAGATTCATAAAATATTTTTCAAAGATTGCAAGTCCAATCACTTATTTTCAAAAGAAGGGAGTGAAGTTCGAATGGAATTCCAAGTGTGAAGAGAGTTTTCAACAATTGAATCGAATATTGACAACTGCACCAATCTTGAGGATTGCAAATCCAAATGAATATTTGTTTTTGTGCACCAATGCATGCAAGGAAGTACTTCATGGAGTTCTCAGTCAAAGGGACCATGTGGTATGCTATGAGTCCAGAAAATTAAAAGATCATTAGAGGAATTATGCTACACATGACTTGGAGTTAGCAACAATTGTACATGCATTGAAAAAGTGGAGGCATTACCTTATGGGTAAGAAATTCGAGCTAAGGACATACCACTATGGTTTGAAGCATTTGTTTGGACAACCAACACTAAATGCTAGGAATACTAGATGGTTGGAATTTATGAGTGAATATGACTTCAAAATTAAGCATCTAAAGGGAAAGGAAAATAAAGTGGCTGATGCACTCAGTAGGAGAGCTCATGAAGTGGATATTGTAGCCATCAACATGTACAAGACATATATGAAAGACAAAAATGTTGCAACAACAAATTTAGATCAACACTATTTGAGAATAAAAGAAGCATTATAGCAAGGTAATTTTCAGCAAAACTTTAATTATTATGAGCTAAAAAAGGATGGAATTCTCATGTACAAGAGAAAAGTGTATGTGTTGAATTTCAATGAGGTGAAAAATTCATTGTTGAAGGAGATGCATAATGTACCATACATAGGGCACCTAAGATATCAGAAAACAATTGTAGTAGTAAGAAGACAATATTTTTGGCGAGGAATGAAGAAATAAGTGGATAATTACATAGCTAGATGTCTAGAATGCCAAAAGGTAAAGACATAACATAAACGCCCAACATGTTTTCTATAACCATTTCCCTTTCCGCAATGGAAGTGGGAACTAGTCACCGTTGATTATATTATTAAGATTCCCAAAAAAATGAAGCAACATTATTCCATCATGGTGGTGGTGGATAAATTGATTAAATGAACACATTTTATTCCAGTAAAGACTACAAACAAGGCGCATAAAATATTGCAGATATCTACATTAAAGAAGTTGCTAGGCTACATGGGGTACCTAAAGAAATAGTTTCAGACAGAGATCCAAAGTTTACTTCAAATTTTTGGAAGGGTTTTTTCAAGGGATTTGGGACAAATTTAAATCTTAGTATAACATCTCATCAAGAGTCAGATGGGAAAACATAAAGGACTAACATGATAATTGAGGACATGCTTAAAATGTGTGTGATGGATCATCCATCAAAGTGGGAAGATTATATTCATTTAGTTGAATTTTCCTACAACAATGGGTATCATGCCACATTGAAAATGAGTTCGTTTGAAGCATTGTATGGCTAATGTAACACTCCAGTGAGTTGGAATAATCCATTAGACAAAGCAATTGTTGGGCCATAATTGTTAAAGGAAATGGAAGAGTAGATGGAAAAGATAAAGTAGAATTTAAAGGCTGCCCAGGATAGGCATACATGTTATGCAGACAGGAACAAAGTTTTTGGATATTTTAAAGTGTGATAATATGTGTTTTTGAAAGTGAAGGCAAAGAGAAGTTCACTAGGATTAGGAAGTGTACTGAAGTGGGTAGTGAGATATTGTGGGCCTTTCGAAATATTAGAAAGGATAGAGACAATTGCATACATGTTAGCTTTACCTACATCCATGAGAGTGCATAATTTATTTTATGTATCATTGTTAAAGAAATATGTGCCTGATCCTAACCACATAATTGCTTGGAATGTGATCTAGGTGGAACACGAAGGGGATTTTCTAGTGGAACTAGTACGTATCATGGACTGGAAAGCCAGAGTGCTCAGGAACAAAGAAATAGGGCTGATAAAGGTTCAATGGACCTGCTACAGTCGTAAAGATGCTACATGGCAGCATGAAGAAAACATGCAGGTAGAGTACCCACAACATTTTGACGGTTTTGAAGAATACAAAATGAAAGATTATGTTTTGAGCAGCTAAAATTCTGGAATCACATCTTAGAGTCCTAGCCAACTGTGTTGGGGACCTTGATAAAATATTGTCTCATTCCTTAGTTTAGCCTTGATAAACATATGGTAAATCCCTTGAGTTATCTCTAAAAAATTAATGGTGCATTCCTTGGGTCGACGAGTTGAGGGGAATATGAGATCTTGGTCGAGGTTGTTGTTGAAGTTGTTAAATTGCATAATTTTTATTTCTAAGTATTGTGATGTAAATTTGCATATATGTATATCGACATAGAGTGCAATGAGGACAAAACACAATTGTAGGGGAGGGGGAATGTAACATCCCCACTATAATCCCCGGTTTAATTAATGCTTATGTAGATATAATATGTGTCTACGGCCAAGCGATGTAATATGTGAATTATATTTCCTTATTTTATTAATAAAAATGTGATTCTAGCTGCTAAGGAGGGATGGACAAGAGATGGGAGCTGAATTAATCCACAAGAGGGGGGATTGTCTAGGACAATGTCTAAGAGGGGTCCAAGGGGGAAATACCCATGTATATTAATTTAACCCATTTTCCTAAATTTTCTAATTGTATATGAACCTTCCAATTTCTGATTGAGTGTTCCCAAAGCCAATAATTGAATACATGTAAGAGGGTGGGTGTGAGTGGCCACATCCAAAAGTTATTGGGAACATGGGGGTTGAGTAAAATCATCTTGGGGAAGAGTGTGAGGTAAGAAAGGCAAGTGAAAGAGAGGAAATTTGTATGGGTCGGGACAACAATTTTACTCATGGAGTTTTTGTGCATGGGAAAGAAGGGAGAGCAAAAAAAAACAGAGCTTGAAGCTGATGTAACCATGGAGGGAAAATTCTAGAGCATGTTGGAGCATAATTGGAGTGAATTGGGGCTAAAAAATTGAATATCCAAGTTGTCATGCCTGAAGAGTGAACTCCTGTGTGAGTTGCACTAAAACAACAAGTATTTATTGTTGGTTTGTTGCTAGTTTTCCTAGCAATAGTTTCCCTTGAGTTCCCAACTAAGAGATTCCTAGATGCTTGTGCCAGAGAGACCCTGACAAACAAATGGGATTCCCGAGGGAATGAGATCAATGAAGGGGTACATTCACTGGGTTGGATAGTTCAAGAGGCAGAGAGCTGGTGGAAAATTGGGATAGTTGTAGGAGAATATCATTTGGGCTGAGAGTTTTATGAGCTCGGAGTGGAATATGAGAGACCACCCTCTTTTTTAGATTGCTAGCATCATCTCGAGGGTGACAAAATGTTGATATTTGGAACAATTATTCTATGGTTGGGTGGAACGTTCGTCCCAGGCAGATGGTAGCACAACTCTTGTTTAAATATAAGTGTTTTATCTTGTTTCCACGCTATTTACATGTGTTATTGTTGTGCATGAACTATGTGTATTTGAGAATGATTTATATGTTGTTGTGTCAATGATTAAGATGCATTTCATGTTGATTATTAGCATGTTGTATATGCATCTATTTTATGGTTCTAGAAAGTAGTTGAATCTGTTTTAATTTGTAGTTGAAAGCTACAGGAAATCGATTAGCTGTAATGAATTCATTTAGTTAGAAAAAATTTCATCTTATGTATATTCCACACCATAATGTCCCTCGGTTGGGATATGGGACCTTACAATAACTTTGGAGGTATTTCTCTATCCTGCAACAAAAAAATGGCCATCTCTTTCAATGACCTATTGTTTCTCTCCGCTACCCCGTTCTATTGTGGAGTATATGGAACTGTGTATTGCATCTCTATACCTGATTATGAAGAAATATGCTCAACATCCTTATTCTCATACTCTCCTCCATTTTATGTACAAAGATTCATAATCCTCTTCCCTATTTGGTTCTCAACTAAATGCTTGAAATCTCTAAGACACTCAAAGACCTCATATTTTAATTTGAGAAAGTAGACCCATGTATATCTCGAAAAATAATCAATGAAAGTAAGAACATACTTATATTTACTAATCGATGGGTGTGGGAAAGGACCTATAATGTAATTTTGAACCAACTCTGGAAGTGATGATTGTCAGTGTTTCATGGAAAACTGCACAAGAGATCTAGCTAAAGCAAGTACAAACAAATCTTATCAAGAAAGGAAGAGAGATTCAATATGGAAGAATGAGAAAATATATTCACACTACTCCAATGAGCTGATGATTGATACATAAATCATGATCAATATGATACAATGAATGAGAGGAATGCACTCATATATAGGGAAAATCATTCCATAATTAAGAAAAGGAATCAAGCATTTAGCTTTCCTTAGGAATGCATGCATGCATAATAGTGATGGTAAAAATAGAAAGTCTAAAATAGAACTAGTCAGTTAACTCCCACTGAACTAGTGTGTCGAAAATATAAATTTCTCCAACACTCCCCCTGAACATCACTATGGAGTAAAAAATGAGTCTCGACTACTAGGCCATTTTAGGTACTCATGTACAATGCAACTAATGAACACTAAATAAAAGTGAGGAAAGAGGGAAAACCATGTGGGAACAAACCCCCCCCCCTCAAAAGATAATGTATCAAAAGAAGAAAATAACAACTGCTAGACAATTGTGTTCTTCACTGCAAGATGATCCCACAAAGTCTGAAACTTCTGCTCATTGAAAGTCTTCTTGAAGATGTAGAAATATTTATGGATCTGATGAAGTCCTTTGGAAACCTGTTGGGCCTTGTACTTATTGATCCTGTGGACCCATCTGCACCTGAAAATATTCCTTTCCGGTGGACATGGAACCAGATTCCAAGTCTGGTTCTGTAGGAGTGAGTCATACTCCTTCTGCATGGATTCTTGACATAATGGATTTCCCACAACCCTATTTTAGTTATGTGGATGATTATATTGAACCATATAACAATACATGGGCATCGCAGGTTCTAAAGATGAAAGTACATGAGAAGGCTCCTCATGTTGAGATAGAGTCATCCTCGAATCCAATGGATTCCCTGCAAGGTTGTCTACTCCTTGAAGTGTGTTCTTTGCCTTCTTGGGCATGTTTTGAAGCTTCGGTGTTGGCTTCTTATCTGGCTGTACTACCTACTTATTTCCATGTATATAATCTAAGTGTATGGAATCATCCCTGATGTCTGAAACTAATGGAAGAACAAGAGTATATGCATGTTGCACTAGAGGTCCATGCAAAATACTATCCTTATGTGTAAGTAGAATAGAGGAGTCATCGTTAGAAAACTTAGTGAATTTATACAAGCTTGACTTGTGATCCACCTCACCAATTGCAATGATGGAATTGTCATGCATGTCAATTACTGAAACTGAATTTGATGTAAATTCAACCTTTTAACCTTTCTGAGTGATTTGATCAACTGAGAGCAGATTCATAGAAAGGTTTGGAACATGTAAAAAATTCTCAAAACTACCATTGTGGAGTTCTACTCTCCCTTCTCTTGCTACTGCTACTAGAGTATCATCCCCCATTAGAATAGAGGGTCTTGAGCATGGACTCGAGGAAGAGAAAAATTCCTCTTTCGCTGCCATATGATGGGATGCACCAGAATCTATAATCCATGAATCAAATGAGGAATTAATTGCAACAAGATCATGATGATTACATTTCTTAGGAGCAAGATCTTCTTCTTTATGCTTATTGACTCCCTCTGGAATGAAGTTTCCAAGGTTTTTCTGCTGAAGTGCCTGTGCCATAAGATCGATCGGTTTCTTCATGCATGTGGATTCTTCATGATTCATTTTATTGCATTAAGTGCATTGCTTTTCCTTCTTCTTCTTCTTGGAATCTGAAGAGCCTTTGGAACTTGAAGAATCATTAGAGGGTTTGGAATATCCCTCCTTCCTGTTATGTTTGAATGACCCTTTTCCATCATGCATGTTGAGTGCATGTGCTTTGGGATATTTCATGAGGCCCGTCTGTATGAGTTTTTTCTGCTCTTGTGTAAGAGACTCAATGAACTGAGCCAATGTAGGCATTTTCCAATTTGTTCCAAAATGAAATCTGCCAGAATGGAAATCAGAGACATATACAACGTATTCTGGTCCTATCTTGGAAAATATTGTTAGAATACGTTGTTTCTCTTTTGTAGACTTATAAATACCACATTCACCCAAGCTCAATAGAAAATATTGAAATTTAGTAAAAAAATCTTGTATATTATCAAAACTTTTAGGGTCTAAGGTATTCAACTCTACCTCAAGCATATGACCTCGCATCTCATCCTTCTTTCCAAAGAGTCCTTCCAGGGTGGTCCAGATATTTTTTGGAGTCTTGCATGCAGCAACATGAAAACATAGATCAATGGAGATTAACTCAAGAAGTAGTCCTATGGCCTCATTCTTACGATTCTCCCATCTCATCTTCTCAATCGCTGATGTAGGTTTTGTTTATGTCGCCATTGTCAAATTATACAGTCCTTTCTTTCTGAGTTGGAATTCTACCTTGGGATTCCAATAAAAATAATTCTATGGTGTGAGGATTACCACCAAGTTTGACAATATAATAGTTTTCCTTTCCGTCTCTTCCATTGTTTCTAAAAACCCCTAAAATGTTTTCTCTCAATCTGCAAGTGAAACATTAAGAAATTAATATTTCGTATCAGTTTCAAGAGATGATATTCTGGCTTACTTTTTGAGAAAAAGGTGAGGAATCTCGCCAAATGGTTGAAAACCCACTTCCAAAATGTGTCGATATACTTCTCACGTGATTTACTTCTCACACAGTTCGTTTCCTCAAAAAATTAATATTTTTGGGAGCAATGAATGTAGAAAGGTACGACCACGGATTCGTATCATTTTCAGGAGGCTATCTTGCGGCTTACTTTCTGAGCCAACAGTGAATAATATCACCAAATGATTGAAAATCCACTTCCAAAATGGGCCGATTTATTTTCATCGCAGGCCGTTTCCTCCAAAACGTAATGTTTTTGGAGGAATAATTGTTGAAAGTTACGACCACGGATTTAGCTCACCAAAACCCCGATTTTCCTTATTCTTTGGCTTTTATGGCTTGCTCCAAGCATCATATCTCTGATACCATGTCAGTGTTTCATGGAAACCTTCACAGGAGATCTAGCTAAAGAAAGTACAAACAAAGCTTATCAAGAAAGGAAGAAAGATTCAATATGGAAGAATGAGAAAATATATTCACACTACTCCAATGAGTTGATGATTGATACACAGATCATGATCAATATGATACAATGAATGAGTGGACTACAATGATATAGGGCAAAGCATTCCATAATTAATAAAAGCAATCAAGAAGTTAGCTTTCCTTAGGAATGCATGCATGCATAATAGTGATAGTAAAAATAGAATGTGTAAAATAGAACTAGTCAGTTAACTCCCACTGAACTAGTGTGTCAAAAATAGAAATTTCTCCAACAATGATTCCCTCCATGATCTACCTATGTTGAACTTCTCCTCAATATGTTTTCCTAGTATGCAACCCTGGAAAAATCCATCTGTGTACTGAATGTGGGGTAATCCATCTACCCTTCCTCCCTTACTAAGATGATCTAAATATTTAAAATTCAGAGGCCCAAACCTCTCATTCCACAACCTGGAATATTCATTAGCATGTGTTAAAAGAGATACATAATAAAATTTATGAGTGAAGTGAGAGAAGGTGTACAACCTGGAATGGTGATTAACCTCACCAATGATATGTTTTGAGCCATCTAAAAAGTTGTAAATAATAACTAATTCAGGACTGAACTCCACCTTCTTCCCTAAACCTGAATGAGTGATTTTATATATGGAGAAAAGATTCACTAAAATATTTCGAACATGAAGTACATCCTGAAAACATCCATGGTCTAGATCAACTCTACCCCTACCACAAACCTCTATAGGAGAATCATCTCCCATGAAGATTGGTTTAGAACATGTATCCAAGTATGCGAAAATTCTATCTAATGAGGCCATGTGATGGGTAGCCCCTGAATCAAGCACACAAGCATTAGGAGAAGATAAAATAGCAAGTAATGCATGACCATTTCGTCTTTCTGATGATGGATTTTTCCTTGAATTCTTTGGAATACAATCCTCGAGGTGATGTTTCTCAAATGTTTGTGCCATGAGATATATGGTATTTTTCATGAAAGAAGTCTCAGGATGGAACCCCTATTACAATCTGAACACTTTTCCTTCTCCTTCTTTCCTTTTGATTCGTTGGAACTTGAACTCTCATCTATGAACTTTTGTTTTCCTTCCTTCTTGTTCGTCTACTTATTCTTCTTTGAACTTCCTTGAGTTGTAAGCACATGGTGATTGGAATTCTTAAGTGTCCCTATTTGGATAGAATATTGCATGTAGACCCCATAGCTAACCCGGTAGTATGAAAATAAGAAGTGTAGACATAATACTTTGGTCCTAGTTTTGTTAGAATTGAAAAGATTAATTGTTCATCTTTCTTATCAATTCTACAAGCCTTAACATGGGAAAGAAAAGTTTTAAAATTATAGAAGTAGTCCTATAGGGTCTCAAAATATCTTGGATTCAATGCATGTAGATCATTGTCCAACTGATGACCTCTTAGATTGTATTTCTTTCCTAGAAAATGCTTCAACTTTCTCCAAACATCGTTAGGAGTCTTGCAAGTATCGACATGAAAGAGGAGATATTAAGAGATGATCAAGAACAATATCCTGTAGGATTCATCCATTCTGTTGAATTATTTTTATTTCTCTATGGATAAAGTAGGCTCAACCTCTATCCCAAAAAGAAGGATAGTTCTTTATTTTTATTTCTCTATGTCTAAAGTCGGCTCAACCTCAGTCCAAAAAATTCCTTGTTTTCTTTGACATATCTGAAGACCCAAAAAGAAGGATAGTTCTCCAAGTAATGACATTTAAAATTCATTCTGCATATCCTTTGCAAATTTTTGGCTTAACCTATCATTAGTACTTCCAAAAAAATATCATCAACATAATTTTCAATTAATAAAATATTACCTTGAGTTACCTTGATGTAGAGGTTATTGTATGCGCTTCCTTTCCATAGTTCGTAGGGAGTTTTGTCATTGTTGTTTCTGAGCATTACTATGTTTTGAATGTGAACTGATGTATGGACTACATGTGTCCAAAAAATATCTATCAATTTAGAATCCATTAGCATTTTTCAAGCCATTTCCTGTGTAATTATTATCCATTATGATAATGTTCCTTTGTCTCTGAACCACTCTCTGAACCAATCTATGAATCCATGCTCTTGTCCACTATCATATATCTGTCCAAACCTACTAAGTGTTCTTACAAATCCATCTTTGTCCATACATTCCAAGACTCTACTTGCACAACTTTCCATAATGCTAACCCATTTATCACTATACTATCATGAAGTCTTGATTAATCTATCAAACTATACTTCTACTAACTAATTGCTCTGAATCTATCTTCTCAAACTCTGCATGTTGCTTGAAGGATGGTTCTTTGGTCTGTCACAACTATCGCATAGACTCTCCCTATCTAATATTCATATTACATGGGAGTCTCTAAGACGGATGGCTCTGAACAATTCCTGTTCTAATGTGTATTCATCATCATCTTCATTGGTAGATTCATCATCATATTCATTGGTAGATTCATTATATATCTAAGCTCTAACTTATTTCTTTTTGTCTGTGGATTCATCTTTCACTAAAATGCCTGAATGTACAATCTCTTGAACATGTTCCTTATTTACCTATCCTTCCTTTCTTTCAGTTATTTTCCAAACCTTTATGTATCTCACATCTTTTTTTTTCTCTGTAGAATTTTATTCATCTCATTTTATTTCCAATCTTGCGATCTCTAGTACCTGGTCTTTGTTCACCTATTCTTCTTGTTTTCTTATCCATACTTTCTTATATCTGATATCAATATTCTCTTTCATGGAAGTAACGATCATGATTCTATAATCACTGGATATGTGTCCATAGTTATGAAATTTGTAACACTCAATGTTACGTGCGACCACATAGACACTTCTTGCTTGAACATTTCTTTTAAAATCCATGCAATCTGCAACCTTATGTCCAAAGTTAGTACAATAAAAACAATGACCATAAAATAAATTTGCATACCTGGGGGTGAATGATGTTATTTGTGGCGTAGTCCTTATGAATTTTTTCCTTGACTAATCATGATCATGATTGAAGATTCTTTGTGGCTTGAACATGGATGGTCTTCTTGAATATGTATCTTCAATAGTTTTCTTAGATTTTGGTTGAACATGATTCCTTCCTTTGAGTACTTTTGCATAACTCTTTCTATTTTCTTCAACTTTTTTTGTAGCAACCTAGAGTGCTTCTCTTCACTCTCTATAACCGATGTTGATGTTTTTGTCTCTTCAATGTTCTTGTTAAGCTTGACGATTTTACTTCTCAATGTGACAACTTATTCTTCAATCTTCTCAACCTCTTCTTGCTTCTTCATTATCTGAGACTTCATGACTTCTTCTATTCTTTTTATGTCTTCAAGATGAATTTTTAATGTGATTATTTCTTCTTTAAGTCCTTTCTCTTCTTGACCAAACTCTGCCTCAAGCTAGTTTAGATCGTTAGTTCTTTCCTTAAGATGATCTATCAATATCTTCTCTCTCATTTCTGCTTCTTCCTTTTGTGTTTGTTACACCTTAAAATTACTCACTTCAATAGTGTCACAAGTGTCGTCATTACAAGTGTTGTAAGTGTCACATCTTGTCTACAAGTGTCGCATCTTGTTCGAAAGTGTCGCATCTTGACCACAAGTGTTGCAAGTGTCACAAACATCATACTACCATATTTCTTATGTCAGGCCTCTAACGACATCATAAGGACACTTAAGACACATCAAAGACTAGTTTTGAAGAAGAGAAATCACTTGACCGGGACTACAAACCTTTTGCCACTGAAAGAACCACTCAAAAATGGATTTTGGAGAGGAGCGCTCCCCTACCCACTATCAGGGAGTGATAACACTCCTTGGGCCTATTTGGGGGAGTGTTTGAGCGCCCTATGCACCCTTTTGGGAGAGTGCTACCCTTTCTGAACGAATGTTTAGTTTGTTGGAGAAAATCAGGGGACAATCCCCTCAATATCTGAAGGTAGTTGGGTTCAAATCTTGGGTCAAGGCATGATCTTAAGGAAGATCCTCAAATGAAGGAGAAAAATCCTCAAATTATCCCAAATATATCTCAAGTGGTTGGGCCTCTCCAAGGTTATATAAGGAGGCCTTCTCATGGTGAAATGTACATGAAAAAGATTGGAGGTATGAAACCTATGATCTCATAGGCAACATACAAAATAGTGGAGACTAGAGATTGATACGAAACTTATGATCTCATAAGTGGTATGTAATCAAAACAACCAATGTAGATTACTTGAGCAAAGGGGTTGGACAAGGAGAACTGAAAGAAGTTGTTGCACCTTCATCCAAAGTATTGTAAGTACTTTTACTTGTTCTTATTCTTGGATTACTGAGAGGGGGGGTGAATCAGTAATAACGTAATTATAATCCTTTTTCTTCAAATGTTATATCAATGTAGAAGTATTATCCAATAATGAGCAGTAATAAATAAACAATCACACACATGCACAATACACTAGTGTTTTACGTGGAAACCCAAATCGAGAGAAAACCACAGAATGCTTTTTCTTATATGTCTTGAAGAATTACATTCATTGGAAGCACCAACTTCCTTTGTTTTCCAGCTGCAACTAGAAGGAGGCTCCAACCCCCTAGTTTCTCAGGCTACAACCTGAGGGAAGCTCCAACTCCCCAATTCTCTGGCTACGACCAGAAGGAGGCTACAACCCCCTATGTTCTTCGGCTACAACTGGAAGGTGGCTACAACCACCTGTCCTTGCCCCGTCCTGCCACCCTGAAGTAGAATTAGAATGATGGAACCACTATCACACTATCACTGTGAGATATACCGTTGTAAACCTGTACCAATAAATCTGAACCATGCATCAACCATGCATCAACATGTAATCAACCTGTACCATAAACAAGTGCATCAACCATGCACCAACCTGTAATCAACCTGTACCAT
>ML779698.1:1998890-2014237 GCA_009831015.1 Picea engelmannii | reverse complement strand
TTTGGTGTAGAAGGTCCCTTTTTGGGTGGCATGTTGGCCAAATATCACTTTTGAGTCTTGATTTTGAGGTGGTTCTGCTAGACAATATTTATTCTGTTCTATATCCCAAGTTTCGGCCCTTCTGGGTATGAAACTTTCTTTTATGTAGTTCTCTGATATTTCTTCTTTGCAATGCCATAGGTCTGATCAAAATTGGATGTGCCAAGTTGAATTTACGGTAACTTCCTCACAACTTGCCGATTTTTGTCATAGAATTCCCCGCACAAAATAATTGAGATAAAATTCTGAAACTCGCACCCAAAATACTACAGACTGTCCACGATCCAATGCAACCAGTTTCACTTAATTTGGATACTCTAGCAAGAAGTTATACTTGTTTTTACCTAGAACACCTTCTTGAGACTAGTCAATAGGACTAGTTAGATACCCTATCTTACACAAGGTGTATCTACAAATTTAAGATGACCTAGAAGCTGAACTTTTTACCACATATACCTTACTAATTTATGTAAATGGCCTCTAGATTTCATGGTTTGAAACGTTCATAAAAATTTTTATAGCGAAAATTACGCAATGACTCATTTCAGGATGATTTTAGAACGCTATATTGTACAGGCTGTATCTCCGAAATTATAAGGCCTCATGAGCTGAATTTTGAACCCAACGTACGTTGATCCGTCTACTAAATACCCTCCAAGTGGTTCCTTCTGAAACATTGTAGAAAAAAAGTTATAGCAAAAATTCCACGGTGTCTCAAATGTAGCAGCGAAACCCCAAGACCTTGAGCTCTGATACCATATGTTAAGAACCAAACATCAATAAGCATGGAAAAACCTCAGGAAAAGTACTCAACGCCTTGAAACAGAGATAATTTTAGATAATAAGCCTCTTCGAGGGGGCAACCTCCTTTTACCCCACTTAAATATTCAAGTACAAGATGATTCAAAATGAAAATGTCTCTTTGGTATATATAGAAGACTAGGAGGTATAATTACAAATAATGGCCTAAAGCCGACATAATTAAAATAACATTACTAATCTAAATTACAACTAATGGCCTAAAGCCGACATAAATAAAATAGCATTACTAATCTAATATTCCCCAATTAAGGGGTAATGAGCCAATATTAGGGCTTAACATATATTTCTTCTTCTCTTTCATATGTTATCTTGATTAGATATAAAAGGATGTCAGTGTCCATGTTAATCACTTTTCTGTCTTGGCCTTAGGAGTCTAGAGACCAAGAGGGAATCCGTGTGTCCGCATGAGGATTCACCTGTAACAGAAATTGGCGACTTAACTGAGGAGGAGCTCTGATTTTTGTTTCCATTCCTAGATATTGTTTTGGCCCTTTTCCCACTCACTTGAACTTATCCATATTGTCTTTTTGATTCTTAGATTTGTTTGATTGCCTCTTTATTTCACCATGATCACCCTGATTGATTGAATTTGCTTGATTTTTTGAGTTTTTGGGAATTTTTTTAAGCTTTTGATGCAGAGAGCTCCCCTTCCCTTGTTATTAGAGTGCCAACACTCCCTGGTGGTCTTACAAAGAGTGTTGGAATGCTCTGGTGCCCCTTACATCAGAGAGCTACCCCCTTTTTTGTGAAAAATGCTCTAGGTTTTCAGTTTCTTAGTTCAGTTTTTGCCTTTTGCATTTGCTCAGGGTCTCATACTCTCAGTCCATCTTGGTATTGGCCTTCAACACCCTGTTTTCTAAGGATTGATCTCTTCTTGTTTGGGAATTTGACATTTTCTTTGCTTGCCTTGAAGTCACTCTTCATCTTTGTTGACCTAGAGTTAACTTGTTGTTTTCTTCTCCTTTATCTGACTGAGTGGAATCTTTTGTGAGGAAAACCAAAGGTTTGTGAACCTTTCCATTTGATATTTGAGGTCAGTTTTCCATCATTTCTCTTTTGTTTGAGGTTTTTTGGTTCTTTTTTGCAAATTTGGTTATTTTTGTCCTTCTTGTTTATTCACAACGAGAGTGTTTTTTTTTTTGCTTGTGTGAGGTTGCTTCTGTTTGTTTAATCCTGAAGTTTGATTGACATTTAGAAGTTTTAAATCTGATTATCATTCACATATATGCAAAAGGACATATTTTAGTGATTGGTTTGGATATTAGAAGACATTTATGAAATTTTTAGCATTGCATTGGATTTGATTGAGAAACAAATTGATTGAGGACATTGCATATTAGTGTTTGATAGTGAAACCAAAATTTCGCCTTCCCTTATATAGGCATTCATCGAAAGAAACAATTGCTTATAATATTTTATGCATTTTTTGGGAATTGAGTTGTAACACCATCAATTTCACTTTCATACACCTTTTGAGTAAAGAGCAGCTGCAAAATGAACTCTAATTAAAAATTATCTAGAACATTTTGTTTTTAGGATCTTCCACCAACATTAGACTAATATTAGCGCTTCGGATTAGGCTGTGAGTACAACTCTCCAAATTTTTTCAAAACAAACATTAGCATCTTGCGATAGGGAGAGAAAATTCAATTGTCGTATAGGCTTTCTGGGATCCCCCTCTCACACAGGGGTTACACACGAGGTCACATTCGGGAGAATTGCAGAGATTATCCCTTTGTGGTTCAACTGTTTGTAGTGGTAGGATCATATATTGGGGGTCACTTGAGGGTATACCTAGGATTATGTGTGGGAGCCTCTCAAGTTGATTTCAGATTTGTTATCCTGGCTAGACGTTCAGATTGAACTATCGACTGTACGTGCCCAGGGGCTGAATCCAAGTTGGTGTCCTTAGTTTCCATAATCTTTAGGTACTTACATGAGGTGACAGTGAAGGGAAGTCTCACTGTACTTGGAACATACATCTTTCAAACTCACTCGGGCTCCTTGGAGGGTAAATCCACAATTACTGTGTGGAAGCTTGCACCAAGGTGAAAGTCCATTAAGAAGGTCACCATTGTAACTGTTCCACCATATCATAGCCCCTTCTTGACTTGATCATGCGACATTGGATTTCATCACCAACTAGTACGATCATCGAGATAAGGTTTTATTTTCTTGGTTTTGATTCCTATATTTTATTAGTGTATGTTTTTTCTTTTCATTAGTTGGCCCTGGATTTTCAACATGTACTGTTATTCTCCAAAATTGATCCTGTAGATGATAAAGGTCTTCGTCGATCATGTAGGATGCAAGGGCTACCTCCTGAAGGCTACTGACCCTTACCTCCTAACCCTCCAGAAGAAAACTACCATGGAGAGTAGAAAATCAATCTGACGTTGGCAGTGTTGTTACTCCTCCATTAGAAAATCTAGAAGGCACTTTGGTTACGGTTGAGAATCCCACTCCTCGCACTACATCTGTGTCGGTAACCCCTCTCGAACCATGTTTGCTTCATTTAGACTCCCTTGGGAACGTCATAGACGAAAAGGTCCCACAATTACCTGAGAGATATTTTACTAAAACATATATGGGATCCATAGAACCAATATTTGGTGATGAGTATACGAATCTTGTTCATCCTACCACTACAGTAGATACAAATCCCACACCTGCTCGTTCTTTATGGAGGAATTCATCAGGACGCGATCTCTATGAGCATTTTGAATCCTTTCGACAACCCTTTAATCCTCATGACCCTCCTGTTGAAACGAGACCATATGGTCAAACTATGAATCATCCCATCGATCAAGTCATTAACTCTACTGTTACGTCAACACAATTCCATCCTAATGTTGGACTCATCACCTCTACTCATTCCAAAGGCACTTCGATCCCTACCCCAACTTTTACAAACTTTCACTCTATAGCTCCACATGTTCCACACGATTTTTCTGGGACATCTTTTCACCTGAGAATGCAGACCCTTGCCAGCCAAACACAACTGACTGGATGGAAACCACCATCTAGCGAACCTATCCCTCTTGGAATACCACCATCCTATGTAGGGCATACCCCTCCTGGGGGACAACCCCATTTTCATGTTCTTCCTAGAGGGAAACATCCCTTTGCTAGTCATACCCCGATCGTTAATCCACCGCTAGCAGGGGGGCAACCTTACTTTGCTGGAAACCATTCACAATCTTGGGGCGTATATTCTAGAGGCACATTTACCCAAACCCACGTTGAGGGGCACTCATATCATAACCCAAAAGAAGGAGTATCAAATCCTATTCCTTCCGGACCATCTTATGGACAACCTTATTTAGGCGTCCCAAACACCACCTAGAGTCCTCAAGAACAACAACCTTATCCTTCCCAAGGGCCTAATGTTTATCATCCTCCTAATGTGTATCTGCCCCCAGGATCTACTTCTTACCCTTCTTAAGGGAAACATGTTTATCCTCCTTATGGGAAAACAAATCACCCGGCTTATAACGCTCAAAACCCACCGAGTTATGAAAATGTTTCTCAGCCATCATCGAATCCTACTTATCCTGGTCAACAACAACCATATGTAGGAGGACCTACTGGTTACAATTATCCACCTAACCCAGTTTATGGTCCTACTAGTGTTCCTATGCCACACCAGTATCATCTACAAATTAACCAACAACTACCATTCCTTGCAACTCTGGATCTCCTTGACTTGTCTCGATTAACCAATGATCCTATCTTTCATTCACCAGTTTGGCCAGTTATTCCAACTAAACTTACTTCTGATATTCCAAAATTTGATAGAAAATATGGAGAAGATCTAAATAACCATGTGATGACTTTCCATTTGTGGTGTTCATAAAAATCCCGCATGGATGATTCTATACGTTTGCGTCTTTTCCAGTGAACACTTATGGGCTCAGCAACAAAGTGGTATATTGAACTACCACGTGCTTATTTTCATGATTTCAACTCCCTTGCCATGTCTTTCCTCACGCACTTTCAACTACCTATTCGCTACGAGACGGGTACTGAAATCTTGACCTCCCTTCATCAAACTGACTCCATGCATATATCTGACCATATTCATGAGTGGAGATGACGACGAAGGATGATCAACGTAATCATTCTTGACATATTGTTGGCGGAGTGGTTTACTAAATCAATTTTACCCTCAATCGATTGCGATGTCGCTATGGGTGGCACGGTCATCGAGGAAGAAACCATTGGTCGGGCTCAGTACTTAGATTTGGTTTATTCACAATCTGTTACCTTGTATGATTTTCTTCCAAATCCTACTCGAGCTAATACCGATCCATCCAAGTCGTCATCCTCATCTCATGCAGACGGTGTTATCGGTTCTTTCAAAACTCAATCTACTTCCCAGTCGACCATAGTCTCCTCTATCTCCCCCAAACTCAGATATTTGAGGTGAATGCAGTTCAATCTGCCCCTTCACAACAATCTGGAGGTAAGAAGAAGACAAAAAATAAATCAACAAATACTAATAACAATGAACAACCAAAAAATCAAGCTCAAACACCTGCTACTGAAAAGCAACCACAATGGAAACATAAATTCCCATGTATCATTTGTGGTGATGATCACTACACTTGAGATTTTCCACATCGCAATGAACTGGCCAAACGTTTCCAGGGAAATTCACAACCCATTGTTCTTACTAAACCTTTTCCACAACAACAATCCATGGTTTCTCAAACCCCCTCTCCTAGGGGAAGTTCTAGCCATCCTCATGATGAGGCCTCAACAAGTGCACATATTTATATGTTTAATGGGATTAATTTGACCACTCTCTCTAAGACATATGACACGCTAGACATATGACACGCCAGGTAACCCTGACGAAGGAAAAGTCACTAATGGTACCGGTACTTTACCAGATCCATAACCATCCTCCATCAGTTAATCCTCCATCTATACCACTTCAGATTGAGAAACCTATGTTCGACTCTATCTTATGCCCTCCTAAGAGAACTATCCATAAATCTTCCTTTAATCCTAGTTCATGTGCCACCCAAAACTACAACATTGTTGAATATTTGGCTTAGGCACCATGTGCTATGTCTGCTTTAGAAGTTCTACAACACTGCCCCAATCAATGTAGAATGCTCTTGGCTGCTATTGGTGTCATTGATCCTGATTCGTCCAACCATATCATGTTTAACCTGGACAATTATACATCTCGACTCTCCCACCAACTTGCTTTCCAAGTTGATGTTGTTGTTCACAATCAACAAATCCATCGAACTGTCTTGGATGAGGGAGCCTCTACTTATGTCATGTCTTTAGCATGTTGGAAAAGTTTAAAATCACCCGCACTTAACAAATCCCTGACGATGTTATGCACATTCGATGGGCGAGGTTTTCATCACCATGGGGTTTTACAGTCCCTGCCCATCCAATTGGGTGGAAAAACTGACACTATTGATGTCAAGGTGGTCGATGCTCCCCTCGATTACAACTTGTTACTTGGAAGACGTTGGTTTTATGCTATGATTGTCATTGCTTCGTTGGTTTTTTGATGTGTACAATTTCCTTATCAGGGAAAAATTGTCATTGTTGATCAGTTAGATTTCTACACAACCGATGCTTGCGCTCCTGCTACGAACAACATTCCTTTCTTGTGAGACCACAAGATCATGTATGAAAGCATTCGTGTTGGCTTGCTGAAATATTCTAGCCTTATGGGTACCTTCCCTACACCACTTCCACCGACTACACATCATATTGCCACCATCGATATGATTTCGACCGTGGCTTATCAATATTTGGAATCATCTAACCCTTGAATTGTACCTAGTCCATTGGAATCTGATGCACTAGGTGACACCATGCCACTTAGCCCAAATGAAACATCATGCGTTTCTATCCAATCCACTTCTCCCTCTTCATATGACCAACATCTATTGGCACCCGACAGTTACTTGATGCCATCACGGTTAAGTTCCTTGTCATCTGCGATCGACTACATTTCCCCAATTTTTCCCTCTGATGAATCTATTATGGAAATGTTGAACATTGACGAGCTACATCGGGATGATAACCATCATCGATCCTATTTTCTTCCCCCTCCTGAATAAATTTGGGCAGATATACAATCTATCTCCCCTCCTGATGACAATTTTCCATCGTCTGCCATGCCTTCGACTTTCGATGATTTGGATCTGGTAGTTGACATGGTGATCTCTTCGGTAGGGATATTGGAGCCTCATCTCCTTACCCCTGTCGTGGCCCTCGACATGTGTTCCTTCCAGAGTGATTTTCTTCCATCTAGTGAAGCTCTCTTGGAAGCCATGACCGAGTTTTGTCCCTTGACATGGTGTCCTTCTAGAGCGTTTGTTGAGTCTCCATTTTGACACTTATAATACCCTCTATTACCCCTTATCCGAGCCTATTTTACCTATGTTATGAGTATAAAATTGATCGTTACCTCCATAGATACACTTAGTGACCTTGTTCATGTGCATAGAGAGGTAACGTATGGTTAATGGATGTTTTGTTTGATTTTCTTGAGTTAATTCGATTAAAATAGTTGATTTTGCATGATCCTAATCATTTGATCTTAAGAAACATTGATCCGGTACCAAGAAAACCACATAAAACTGATTCAATACTTCCCTGTTCTATTCCAGTACCAACCTATGCTATTCCAGTACCAGTGTGACTGTGTGTTTTCCGGTACTAAACGGTTACCTACAGGATTTCGGCACCAACATTCGGGTACTGGATTTTCACCTCGATTTTCGAGCCAATGACGATGGATCTAAAACTTTGGGGACATGGGTTTTGTCCAGAGTGGTGTTTAATTTGGAATCTCCATAACGCACAAGTGTGGACCTCCAACTTAGGGGGAACGATCCATCCTCAATCTTTGCCAATTTTCCATAAATTCTAAGATCATGCCCAGATTCGTGGGAACAACATTTCCTTTATTAGATAGTGGTTGTACTCGACCTCCATTGATGGAAAATTGTTTTGATTTAGATTGTATTGTCTAGATCCAAATTTTTAATGTAAAAATCATATAAATTGAGTGATGGCTAAGCCAAAGGGAAAGGAATTAGTATGTTGAAAATTGGATTTTTGAACCAACTCTTTTTGTAAATTCATTTGTTGAAGATCAATGGAAATTTGAATTCAAGGATATTGTGTGTCTCTTAGAATTTATCATTTTCTGATCTAAAAGATTCCATGTTGGCATCGACAAGGGCCACCGATCTAGCTTGGTAAGCTCATTGTAAATTATTAGTGTAGATTTCTATTTTCTTTACTTGTTGTTTTGATTTCATTTCTGATTTCACTATTAGAATTGATTGCAAAGTGTGGCAACACAGAAACAGTTGGGAGTCCATCATTCTAATTACAGAAGCCATCAAATGGAACATCTCATTAACACTTATGTTTGCTATGTAGAAATGAAGTAATTGCAAGTTTGCAAGATTGTACTAAATTTATGATTGTGATGCATCAATTGATTTTGAAGAGTGTGCATATTTAGATTAGAATTTCTTGCAAGTTTGAAGTGAGTTGTTACAGGAAATGATATCAGACTTCATATCTCACTTTCATGCACCATATAATGAAGCCTCTCAATTATATTGACAATTTTCTGTACTACACAGGTTTGATTGGAGTGAATATAGTTATGATTTCTTTTTGTTTAATAGTGAATTGTTGATTATTGTTTTCAATTGCTACAAGGAATAAGATCTGATTTCATCTCTTCTTTCATGAGCATATAATGAATAGATCTGTTATGTGAGCAAGAGTCTTTTCAATTGAGTGTTTGCTTGCAAGTTTTACTATGATCTTTATCTTCTGTTATTGTTGAAGTGTGCCTAGATTTGCTTGTTAGTTGTTGCTAAGGATAGTAGCCACGAATAATTGAATCAAAGTCCATATTTCCACTTCATGAGATCGTAAATGGACAAGGCATTATCTGAGCAAAATCTTTTGAGTGCATGATTGCAAGTTTTTCTTTCTAATTTTTGAATTGTGTGAAGAGCGTTATCTTTAAAGTGTGAAAACAAAGTATTGGTTTTAGATGGTTTTCTTGATTGAGATATACTCATAAGACATAGGAACCTATCTGTTATCGGCACATATAGTGCATCAACTCTACTGATTAAGAAATCCTGGTTGATAATTTATGTTTGGTAATACATTATGAAAATAATTGCACCAACAACGTTATTCTCTTGGAAACCTTGATCAAGAAGAGTCCATGAGCACAATTTCTCTTCTCCGTGGCAAGCTCGCTAAAAAATGAAACAAAGGTCACGAGGACATTTTCTCTTCTCTGTGGCAAGCTCGTTAAAAAATGAAAGATAGGTCATGAGTACTATTTCTTTTCTTTGTGGCAAGCTCGTTAAATAAATGAAACATAGGCCTTGAGCATAGTTTTCCTCTCTGTAGCAAGCATGTTAAAAAATGAAACATAAATCTGGGGATTGAACCCAGAGCCCTGAGCATAGTTCTTTTCCTGTGTCAAGATCGTTAAAAAATGAAACAATCACCTCTTTTAAACCTTCATTTCATCCACTCCTTTTTCTCCATCTAGTAGAGAAATTGGTGATAACCTGACAGTCGGTGAATGAATTGAAGCTTGGAGGGCATGTCTCCAGCCTTTGATGGTCATTCTGGAGTTAATCCACTAGCTTTCAAGTTGGGGGCATACCGAGCTTAGTCTTTATTCTTTCTCATATTCGAAAAAACATGAGAATGTAATTGAGTAGAATTTTATCACTTTTTCGGACTTGCATGGATATACGAAAAAGGAACCCCTTGGAGTCGACTTTAAGCTCTTTTTAGACTCTCTAAACATGAAAATATTGTCGTTTGATCTTGCTTCCTTTCCCACTCGTTAAAAGGTTTGAAAGGGCGTCTTTCGAGTGATAATTTATCTCTTTTTTGGCCTCACGAGACTAACATTATGAAAAAGGACAACACTGGAGTCATCTTTAAGTCATTTTCAGACTCTCTAAATATGAAAAACCACTGAGTTTACCTTCTCTGGACTCGTTAAACGATCATACATTGAAGGGCCCATATGGGACCGAGCCCTTACTTCTTCTAGTTCGTTAAATAAAGGAAGAGGGACTTACCAAAGGTGAGTCATATCGATCATGTGTTACCCTCCTCAAGCTCGTTAAATTAAAAAGAGGTACTCATCTATCTAGATGGGGGAAAAAAATGAAAGTCTATCTAGATGGGGGAAAAAAATGAAGGAAGCAAGCTAAGCATTTTTTGAGAACACTACCAGTAACTCTTACGGTCGCCCTTGAACACAACACTTTGTCTTTGCATGCATTTTAATCCACTGAACCTCTACACTGAGCCAATCCTCTGAGTTTATTTTACTCCTTTGGGTCATCTGATGAAAGTCACAGCATCCACTGCATCATCAAGTTTTGGTCCATGTCAAGTTTCTGTTGTTGTTCCTCGATTTTCAAGGGAAGTATCTACCTCGAGAGTCAACCATCACAAATATCCTGTTTCAATACTCGTGTCAGTCCATGTTCATTTGATCTACCAATTACATCTTTGTGTCAGTTTCATGTCGTTGATGGGGGATACATCAAGTCCCTCCTTTGACGAGTCTATTCCTGTTGACTTCAACACATTATCCAGAAACTAGACTTAGAAACCAGTTAGTACTTTGGGACCTGCATGCCTCAATGGCAGGCCTCCTCGCGTTCAACAGTGGGTTTACATCATTGACTCCTGATCGGATGATTCCACAGATGTTCAACTTTATATCATCTATTCACATTTGTTGGAATGTACTAGAGTGCCTTGGGAATCATTGACATCAATGGTGATCTCCCTCGCGCTTGTTAACGGTTTACCTCATTGTCTGGTAATAAAGTGGTTTCTGCCATGTTCGACATTAGGACATCTATTCACATGGTTAGATTCGTACTACATCAGGATCGGTAAGAAGACCTTGGGTTGATTTTTCACTCTTATGTATACTTTTCCCAGGTTGCGAAGGAGTTCTTTTGAACTATGACACATATACTGTTACATAGATCCACTTTGTATTGGTCATGGCTATGTCTTGTCCTCTCGTAGATCCACTGTGTATTCTTCATGGCTACGATCATTTCAGGTCATAGGAGTATAGATCCACATTAGATCTTCAGTGGCTATACCTTTTATCAATATAATCATGGATCCAAAATGTATTTTATGGCGGCCATACCTAAAAAGTCTTTATCACTCAAGCATAGGTATGCCTGCCTTGGGTTTAAAACATGCAATAATATTTGGTTGATGGTTGTGTGCAGTTTTTTCTAGTCTCTCTACGTCCATACCCTTGCTCAAAAAAGTATACAAAGTACTCCAGTCATCATCGTCTTCTAACTTCGTACTTTTTGGGGAAATCTGTTACACCTCAAAATTACTCACTTCAATAGTGTCGCAAGTGTCGTCATTACAAGTGTTGTAAGTGTCGCATCTTGTCTGCAAGTGTCTCATCTTGTCTGCAAGTGTTGCATCTTGACCACAAGTGTTTCAAGTGTCAAAAACATCATACTTCCATCTTGCTTATGGTGGGCCTCTAACGACATCATAAGGACACTTAAGACGCCTCAAAGACTAGTTTTGAAGAAGAGAAATCACTTGACAGAGAGTACAAACCTTTTTCCACTGAAAGAGCCACTCAAAAATGGATTTTGGAGAGGAGCGCTCCCCTACCCACTGTCAGGGAGTTCTAGCACTCCCTGGGCCTCTTTGGGGGAGTGTTTGAGCACCCTGGGCACCCTTTTGGGGGAGCGCTACCCTTTCTGAGTGAATTTTTGGTTTGTTGGAGAAAATCAGGGGAAAATCCCCTCAATATCTAAAGGTAGTTGGGTTTGAATCTTGGGTCAAGGTATGATCTTAGGAAAGATCCTCAAATGAAGGGGAAGAATCCTCAACTTATCCCAAATATCTCTCAAGTGGTTGGGCCTCTCCAAGGTTATATAAGGAGGCCTTCTCATGGTGAAAGGTACATGAAAAAGATTGGAGGTATGAAACCTATGATCTCATAGGAAACATACAGAACAATGGAGACTAGAGATTGATACCAAAATTATGATCCTATAAGTGGTATGTCATAAAAGCAACCGGTGTAGATTACTTGAGCAAAGGGGTTGGACAAGGAGAACTAGAAGACATTATTGCACCTTCATACAAAGGATTGTAAGTACTTTTACTTGTTCTTATCAATATATCAATGCTTGGCCTGTTTCTTTCAAACTTATGCTTGTTCCACATGAGTTTGTCTGCAGTATATGGATCTATATTTGAGCTAATATCAGTAGAGTAGGAAGTCTTTTGTACCTTTGTTTGTTTTACAGGACCTATTAGGGAGCTTAGTATTGAAGCTCAGCCTAAACTTTGCAAGGACAAACGTCGCTAATAAGGTACATATCTTTCTTCTTCACTTTCGTATATTAGCTTGATTAGATCCAAAAGGATGTTAGTGTCCATGTTAAGAACTTTTCTGTCTTGGCCTTAGGAGTCTAGAGACCAAGAGGGAATTTGCTTGTCCACAGGAGGATTCACCTGTAACAGTGTTGCTATGTTGGTTTCCAAACACTCATTTTGATATTCAAGATTTTCTTTGATACTTCTGGCTTCTTCTAGATGATTTCTTAAGTTCTCGATGACTTGTTGGGATTCTTCAAAAATGTGAACACTTTCCTTTTGTTTCATCAATTATTTATTAAGTGAATTGTTTTATTCTCTTAGTTCATCTAAAACACTAATAAATTCTTCTTCATAATTGTCTTCCTTTTCAATTAGTTTTTCTGTCTCATTTCCTTCATGGCATTCTATTTCAAGATGTCCAAATTTTTCACAATTAAAACAAAACAACATACCTTTGGTGATTATTTACTCTTCATCTTTTGAATCTGCTTGACATGATGAACATAATTCTTCTTGATTTGTATCTACATCTTCTTTGACATTTTCTGAATCTGTGATGGGTGAAGAATATATGTCATGTAACTTATCCCAAATTTATTTTGTTGATGAACAATTACCAACATTTTATCTTACAGGATTAGGTAATCCTTCCCAGATGAAATCCATTGCTATTTTGTTATTCTTCCTCAATTCCTTCTTGGCTGCAGTTTTTTCCCTTTTTGAACTATCATATCCTGTAACAACTGATAGACAAATATAATGTCTCTGTGCCTATAAAAATACTTCCGTACTTATACTCCACATATCATACTTAAAACCATTATGACCATTAAACATTGTTACTCCATTCTCAGAATAATCTATGATCTCCTTCCAGTGGTTAAACTATTTCCTGAAGGAACTGACTCTGATACCAATTGTTGGATTACTGAGAGGGGTGGGGGGGTGAATCAGTAATAGAGAAATTTAATCCTTTTTAAACATATAATACAAGTGTTATATCAATGTAGCAATATCATCCAATAACTATAGAGTAAATAATCAATGAACAAATGAACACTCATACACATACACAGTACACCTGTGTTTTATGTGGAAACCCAAAGTGGGAGAAAACCACATAATGATTTTTCTTATATGTCTTGAAGAATTACATTCATTGGAAGCACCAAATTCCTTTGTTTTCTAGTTGCAATTGGAAGAAGGCTCCAACCCCCTAGTTTCTCAGGCTACATCCTAAGGGAAGCTCCAACTCCTCAATTCTCTGGCTACAACCAAAAGGAGGATACAACCCCCTATTTTCTTCGGCTACAATCGCAAGGTGGCTACAACCACCTTTCCTTGCCCCGTCAAACTTCCCTAAAGTAGAAGTAGAATGATGGAACCACTATCAAACTATAATTGTGAGATATACCGCTGTAAACCTGTACTAATAAACCTAAACCATGCATCACCCATGCATCAACCTGTACCATAAACAAGTGCATCAACCATGCACCAACCTATACCTCAAACTGTAATCAACCTGTACCATAAAAACGTGCATCAACCATGCACCAACTTGTACAAAACCTGTACCATGAATAAGTGCATCAACCATTCACAAAACTTGTACAAAACCTGTACCATGAACAAGTGCATCAACCATGCACCAAACCTGTACAAACAACCTGTCACAACAACCCATCCAAACAACCTATCACAACAACTTGTATCATCAATATTATCATCCAAATCAGATCTAGTCACCAAGATCAATCACCAAGACAACTCTCAAAGATGTGCATCAACCAACCATAACACAACAACTCATAATCATCACCAAGATCAATATGCGTTTCTAATAATATACCAATACAAGTATGCTACATCATCCATAAACCATTTGTCAAGAATACTACTAACAAGTGTCTCCAACTATGTACAAAGTATGTATCAATCATGTATCAGCTACTCATCAACTATGACTCATCAATATGTACCAACATCATCAACTATACACCTCATGTATGTGAGAACTCATCAACTACTTGTCTCAACCATGTACCCAACATGTACCTCAACCAAAATCCCTCATCAATTTCATCATCCAAACATGATTTGTAATTATATAATAGACCTGATGTATATGATCACATACCTGCAAACCTTCCTTAAATTTAACAACAAGAGACTAACATTATCATCAAACTTCCCTTTAGCCTCACATGACTAGTTTTGGATTAGTCAACAAATCTAACTTGAAATAACCATAACTATGTAACTGTAATGAATAAAGATATAAAAATAGTACACAATGTTCTTCAATGTGTTTTATGAGACTCCTCCAGGTGTCACTACTTGGAACCTCTCAGAAAAGGATTTATAGAAAAAATGGCATACCTTGCTGAATTCTGGCTTATTCTAGAGAGCAACCTTGTAGAGTGTGCCCCACACATAATATTTGTTGAATCGATCTGAAAATGTTGCTAAAAATAATATAGAATTTACTCGAACCAAATTTTTTTGTCTTACTGAATTTGGATTTGTTATGAATAAGTTATGACATTTTTACCCAAAACACCTATTTTAGACTAGTTCCAGGACTAGCCACAAACCCTATTTTCCATGGAGTGTAAGTCCAAAAATACAATGAACCACATGATGAAATTTGTACCACATATTCTTGGATATGTTTCCTCAATGGCCTATCAATTTCATGGTATGAATCATTCTAGAAAACAATGTATTGTGAAAATGGTGAGATGACCTGTAAATAACATACCTTAAAAAGCATCATCAAAAGAATTTATCCTCCCTTGAATTCCGTCCTTATTTTCTTCACCTTCCCTCTAAAATTCGGCCTAGATATCCTTTGGTTACCTCAGTAACCTATAGGTATTCAATATTCTCAATTTTGATATTAAATGAGATAGCCTTGTCTCTTATTTATACTCTCCAAGTAGCTTCTTTAGAAGCATCTTCTAGGTCACTTTGCCCACTTTCCTTATTTTAGGGTTAACCCACTTCTAATTTCTCCATTAAATTTATTATTTAAATAATTTCTTTTGTATTCA
>ML779698.1:1951903-1998840 GCA_009831015.1 Picea engelmannii | reverse complement strand
GTTATCCATTAAACAAACTTGGGTCCATTACCCAAACCTGGGTTCTCCAACTTCTCATGGCCATAACTCTCTAACCGTGAGGAGTTATGTGATGTTACACATACCACTGGAAATGGAATGACATGTAATATCCATATAGAATATTCTTGCATTAAAATATATTAAAACTCATACCATTATACATGAAACAACCTTGGGTCCATTACCCAAACCTTTGTACTACCATACTTTTTCCAAGGGTTGACATCAATCACTAAGAGATGAAATAAATCTACAATATTACTCTCCAATGGTGAAAATCAATGACAACCAACAATCCATGAACCTAAGCCAACTATCTGACAATATCCCCCTTTGGCATTGATGGCAACACCAACATTGATGGAAACACTTAGTCATGATAACATTCATGCTTATACTCCATCAATGTTTCTATATTCCCCCCTTTGACATTAATGACAATGGCAAAGGGTATCTCCCTTTGGGGCTACTCCCCCTGACTGAACTCTCCTTGGGGTTGCTCCCCATGTCTACGTGCCTTTGATTTTTCTTTGTGTTTATAATCCTTTGGTTACTCTCTTTCCCTTCATATGGATAATATCTCCCCCTTTGACAAAGGATATCACTCTGAAGTCATATCGCTCATTCTTCCCTTGTGACAATCACTCCCCTTGGAAACATGCCTCATGCTCTCTCTCCAAGAATTTACCTTTGCATCTAATAAATATCTCCCCCTTTGTCATATTTATGGTGCTTCCTTGTGTACATATAAGACATATAAGATACACATTCAAAATAATTCATTTTGGAGTAGAAATTACTCCTAGTCTCCAACGAAGATACTCAAGGGATTCCCATTGAAGCGGTTTTGTAAATATGTATGCCACTTGCTATTTTGTTCCCATATATTCAACTCCGATGTTATTCTCTGCAACTTGTTCCCGTAGAAAGTGATAGTTGATTGGAATGTGCTTCGTCTTGGAGTGCATCATTGGGTTTTTTGAGATAATGATGGCGCTTGTATTATCACAATAGATTGGAATGGGCTAATCATACTCAACTTGTATATCTGTCAAATTTTGTTTCATCTATAGAACCTATGTACAACATGATGTTGCTGCAATATACTATGCCTCGACTGTAGATAAGGATATTGATGATTGTTTCTTTCTTAGCCAAGATACTAAACACTCACCCAAGTAGAACGTTGCTCCACTGGTGCTTCATCGGTCATTAATGCAACCTGCCCAATCTACATCTATGTAGGATATAAGTGATAGATCCTTTCCTTTTGGATACCATAATCCAAACTCTTATGTTCCTTTGATATATCTGAAAATCCTCTTCACTGCTAATACATGTGATTCCTTTGGTGCTGCTTGAAATCGTGCCACTTGTCCAACTGCCTACATTACATATGGTTTGGATGTTGTCACATATAGTAAGCTACCAATCATTAACCTGTGTTGCCTCTGGTCTGTAGACTTTGAATCATAATCTTTTCTTAACTTGCAACTGGTTTGCATGGGAGTGGTAACTGGTTTGAAATCTTCCATTCCAAACCTCTTTAGCATTTCTTTGATATACTTAGTTTGAGAAATACAAATTCCTTGGTTCCTTTGACATATCTAAAGACCTAAAAATAATGATAGTTCTCCAAGTAATGACATTTCAAATTCATTCTGCATATCCTTTGCAAATTTCCGGCTTAACTTGTCATTAGTAATTCCAAAACAATATCATCAACATAAATTTCAATGAATAAAATATTACCTTGAGTTACCTTGATGTAGAGGTTGTTGTCTGCGCTTCCTTTCCATAGTTCGTAGGGAGTTTTTTCATTGTTTCTTCTAAGAATTACAATGTGTTGAATGTAAACTGATGTATGGACTGCATGTGTCCAAAAAATAATTGTCAATTTGGAATCCATTAGCATTGTTCGAGCCATTTCCTGTGTAATTATCATCCATTATGATAATGTTCCTTTGTCTCTGAACCACTCTTTGAACCAATCTATGAGTCCATGCTCTTGTCCACTATCATATATCTGTCCAAACCTGCTAAGTGTTCTTACAAATCCATCTCTTTCCATACTGTCCAAGAATCTACTTGCACAACTATCCATAATGATAACCCATTTATCACTATACTATCATGAAGTCTTGATTAATCTATCAAACTGTACTTCTACTAACTGATTGCTCTGAATCTCTGTTCTCAAAATCTGCAAGCTGATCGAAGGATGGTTCTTTGGTCTATCACAGATATCGCATAGACTCCCCATGTCTAATATTCATATTACTTGGGAGTCTCTAAGTCGGATGGCTCATAACAATTCTCGTTTTGATGTGTATTCATCATCATCTTCATTGGTAGATTCATCATTGTCTTCATTGGTATATTCATCATCATCTTCATTGGTAGATTCATCATCATCTTCATTGGTAGATTCATTATCTCTCTGAGCTCCGACTTCTTTCTTTCTGTTTGTGGATTCATCTTTCACTACAATGCCTGAAAGTACAATCTCTTGAACCTGTTCCATATTTACCTGTCCTTCCTTCCTTTCAGTTATTTTCCAAACCTTTCTGTATCTGACATCTTTCTTTTTCTCTGTAGAATTTTCTTCATCTCGTTTTATTGCCAATATTGAGATCTCTAGTACGTGGTATTTGTTCACATGTTCTTCCTGTTTTCTTATCCATACTTTCTTATATCTGATATTAGTATTCTCTTTCATGGAAGTATCGATTATGCTTCTACAATAACTGCCTATATGTCCATAGTTATGACATTTGTAACACTTAATGTTATGTGCAACCACATAGACACTTCTTGCTTGAACATTTCTTTTATAGTCCCTGCAATCTGTAACCTTATTTTTGATATTATGGTAGCTCCGGGAGGTATCAACCTCCATTGTGACCTTTGACAAGATTAGAATATTCCAAAAGAAAGAAAAGAAGTGAACGTAACCCTAGAAGAGATGTCAGCAGAGAAAGATAATTAATATGAATCAATTATTACCCAGAATGAGAATTCCACCCAGGATGTCTGCCAGGATTAATATAAATACAGGGCACCAGTTCTCATTTGTACACACTTCTCAAAATTTCAGAAGGGCACTTGTGTGCACTGCAGTCTGGCAGTCTTGTGTGCAAGTTCTAGAGAAGGTGCTTCCGCCAGTTTTGGGTTTAACTCTCTGATCAGCTTTGGTTACTTTTTTCTTGGTGAATTAGCCTTGCTTGGCTATTGGATTTCTACCAGGATTATTCTCTCTTTTAAGATCAAGGTGCTCAGAGGGTGGCTTCGACCTATGGTTGGGTGACAATAGTGATATTGTCTATGGTAAAATGAGCACATTCTAACAGGTTATGGGCCCACACCTCCTTCATTCAGTCTAACCACTGGAAGGAAGCATAGCCATTAGGATACTAATCTCACTGAATAAATTCCGCTAGGGTTTACTAGCAGGAGCAACTTCCAAGACACTTCCGCTAGGGTTACTAACAGGTGCAGTTGCAACCTAGATCCAACACCTTGTGATGGAGAATCTTTCTCAAGGAGAAGGTATTCAAGTGCACCCTAGTCCAACGCACCTCTTGGCACTCTTAGAAGAGAAAAACTTCAAATTTGAAGTTTTGGATCAAGATATGACCAGTCACCAGTCAACCAAAGTCATGAGTGAAAAGACTAGTCATCTACACTACTCAACACTCACACGAACGATTGAAGATGACATGTGGATAATTGATAGTGGAGATTCTAGGCATATGACAGGAGATCAAGCTAGACTCTCAAATCTAAATGAGAAGAAAACATCGTACAAGGTATATCTTGGAGACAAAAGCACTTACCCAGTTTAAGGATTTGGACAAGCCTCTGTCAAGTTGAAAACAGGTAACAATATTTATTTGAGCAATGCCTTATATGTTTTAGAAAAGAATCTTGTATCCATATCTTGTATAGAATACAAAGGAAACATAATAGCTTTCGTAGATGGAAAATTGTTATCTTGACATAAAGACTCCAACATAGAGAATGCTAGGGTTATTGGAACCCGTAAAGGAAATCTATATAGACTACTAGAACAGAATGAAGAATCTCTTGTACATGATGAAGTCAATCCCAATGAACTTTGGCACAGAAGGTACACTCATATTAACTATCAAGCATTACCTTTTCTCAAAAGGATGGTTGAAGGAATACCAAAATTATAGTCTACACATGAAGGCATTTGCAAAGGATGTGCTCTTGGGAAGAATATCAAGAAACCATTCCCAAGCAACAACAATATATCTAAGGAGATTCTAGATCTAATACACTCATATGTTTGTGGTCCAATGCCAGTCAAATATCTACGAGGTTCTCTTTACTACATAATCTTCATATATGATTACTCAAGAAAGACTTGGTTATATCTCCTAAAGACAAAGGACAAAGTATTCAACAAGTTTCAGGAATTCAAATAAGAAATAGAGAACCTCAAAAACAAGAAAATCAAGACCCTGAGAACAGATAATGGAGGAGAATACACATCAAAGGAATTCATTGCCTTTTGCAAATCAACAGGTATTAGGAGGGAGATGACGGTTCTTCATAATCCTCAAGAAAATGGTGTAGAAGAAAGGAAGAACAAATCTATTGAAGAAACCATGAAGGAACTACTAAACGATCAAGGTTTATCTATGTTCTTATGGGGAGAAGCATCCATGACATCAATATATGTTCAGAATATAAGTCCTCACCGCATTCTAAAGGACATGACTCCAGAAGAAGTCTTCTCAGGTAAGAAACCTAATGTGGAAAACCTAAGAATATTTGGATTCCCTATTTACTCTCACATTCCCAAGGACAAAAGGAATAAATTAAAACCCTCGGGAAAGAAGGGCATATTCGTGGAATATAGAAAATCATCCAAGGCTTATAGAATCTATATCCTAGAAAAACATAAGATTTAAGTCAATAGAGATGTGACCTTCAATGAAAAGATGGCTTTCATGAAATCCATAGAAGAAACTATAGAAGAAGAAGAGTATGAATATCCTATTGAAGAAAGCACAGAAAACTAGAATGAAGAAAAGGAACAACTTGATCATCTGATGCAACCATGTGAGACCATTGATGCAGACACCGTACCTAAGACCAAGAAATGACCATCTTGGCTTGAAGTCACCTCACAAGAAGCAGAAAGACTCAAGGCCCCAAATGGGACCTTCAGAAAAAGTAAGAAGCCCAAAATATTCTCAAGCTATGAAGCATATATGACAAAGCTTCTAGATGAAGAACCTACCACGTTTGAAGAGGCAGTTCAGAAGAAACAATGGAAAGAATCTATGATGGAAGAACACCAATCCATCATGAAAAATGATGTATGGGAAATTGTGCCTAGACCTAAAGAAAAATCAGTAGTAACTTCAAAATAGGTATATAATATCAAACATGTAGCAGACGGAAGCATGGATAAATATAAATCAAGGTTCATATCTAGAGGGTTCTCCCAGAAGGAGGGAGAAGACTATGATGAAATTTTTTCTCTGGTTGCTAGATATACTTCCATTAGAGCTATCATATATCTTTCCGCTTCAATGGGATGCAGTTTACATCAGATGGATGTAAAAACAACTTTCCTCAATGGAGCAATCGAAGAAGAAGTATATATTGAACAACCTCAAGGGTTTGAATTACATTCCAGAGACACTCATGTTTGTAGACTAAATAAATCCTTATATGGACTCAAGCAAGCTCCAAGAGCTTGGTATGCCAAAATAGACAACTACCTAATGAGACTTGGTTTCTCCAAAATTCATGCAGATCCAAACCTTTACTACAAAGTTGTGAACAATGCACCTATGATTCTACTACTATATGTTGACGATATATTCCTAACATGTGAAGAGTCTCTCACCATCCAATGCAAAAAGGAGCTAGCTTCTAAGTTTGATATGAAAGATATTGGTCTCATGCATTATTAATTTGGACTAGAAGTATGGTAAAAGCATGGTGAAGTATTCCTTGGACAATGAAAGTATGCAATAAAGATTCTTCAGAAGTTTGGAATAATGGATTGCAAATCCATGGACACTCGTATGACTATAGATATAAGAAAAGTAAGAGATTCAGATTCTGATCCAGTAGATCCATCACTATATTGACAATTGATTGGGTCATTGATGTATTTGGTAAATACTCGACTAGACATTTGCTTTGCCGTGAACACACTAAGCCAGTTCCAGGTAGAACCTAGACATGAGCATTGGATAGCTACAAAACATGTTCTAAGATATATTTGTGGGACAATAAACTATGGTTTAAGATATATCGCATCCAATAACATACAACTTCATGGATTCATAGATTCAGATTGGGTAGTAAGTGCAGAAGACAGAAATAGTACTTCAGGGATGTGTTTCAGCTTGGGCTCTGCTATGATATCGTGGGGCAACAGGAAACATAAGTTTGTCGCACTTAGAAGAACATAAGCAGAATATATCGCAGCATGTGAGGCATGTACAGAAGAAATATGGCTGAGAAATCTAATATCCAATTTATTTGATCAGGTTCTAGATTCGACCATAATACATTGTGACAATCAGAGTTGTATAAGGCTATCAGAACACCCAATGTTTCATGAACGGTCGAAACATATTGAGATCAAATACTACTTTATTCAAGATAAAGTCCAGGAAGGAGAAGTAAATCTCCAGTGTATCCCCACAGATGAGTAGACGACAAATATCCTGACAAAGCCTTTGTCCAGAATAAAGTTTACATATTTCCGAGACAAATTGGGGATCATGGGAATAACTCCCTTAGCTGAAAGGGAATAAATGACTCTCCAGGTTGGGAGGTAGCATTGACATATCATTGAATTGAGGGCAATCATTTTCAAGTTTTAAAAAATGGTCCATCTTGGGAAGTTCCTTTCTAGTTTGGAAAGTGATTTGAGATATCGGACGGACAAACATTTTTCCAGTTCGAAAAATGGTCCAGATTGAATGGTCATTTTCATGATGAAAATGGTTCGATGGATTTTTGATGTACCTTAGATAGTGATTTCCCATTTTGGTTAACATGGGGAATGGTCTAGGGTAGTCTCTCTTCTTGAGGGTTACTCAAGAAAACTGTCCCACCTCACCGAACAATCATTCTTTCGAAGCTCACAGTTGTGAGCAGTTTCGAAGAATGGTCCATTTTGGAGGTTGGTGCAAGACAGTCATTTCTTTAGGAAATGGTCCAGACAATCATTCCTTAGGGAAGATTCATTCTCTCCAGGTTGCACTTTGTTTAGTGCTGGAGGAATGACCCAGGGTGGGGAATGGTCTAGGTTCAACAATCAGGGACATGCATTCCCTAGGGCAGACTCATTCTCTCCAGGTTGCACTTTTTTTGGTGCTAGAAGAATGGCCCAGGGTGGGGAATGGTCCAGGCTCAGAAATCAGGATAGTCATTCTTCCTTGCTTGAGAAGAATGGTCTAGATAGCCAATCATTGATTTTCTACTCTTAAGGTAGATGCTCTTTCAGATCTCACAGATATGAGTGAAAGAATGGCCCAGATGACTCAGTTTATATCATAACAATATTTTCTATGCAGTTTGATATCAGATGATTGTTATGGAGACAATAGAGATATGTTATTATGGTGGATATGTTCCACTATCTGTGACTATGTGTCACAGTTTGAGTAGTTGTGTACTACTATGGATAAACACAATTGTGTTCTATCAGTTGACTTGTACTAGTTGTCATGGATATTATCCAGTTGGATAATAATGACGATGCTCGTGATGCTACCAGTTGAATGGTATATTTGTGCTCAATACCATTATCAGTTATACCTCCCTATATAGGAGGGAGTGTTGATATTATGGTATCTTCAGGAGGTATCAACCTCCATTGTGACCTTTAACAAGATTAGAATATTCCAGAAGAAAGAAAAGAAGTGAACGTAACCCTAGAAGAGATGTCGAATGAGAAAGATAATTAATATGAATTAATTAGTACCCAGAATGAGAAGTCATCCCAGGCAATATGCCAGGATTAATATAAATACAGGGCACCGGTTCTCATTTGTACACACTTCTCAAAATTGCAAGGCACTTGTGTGCACTATAGTCTGGCAATCTTGTGCGCAAGTTCTGGAGAAGGTGTTGCTGCCAGTTTTGGGTTGGACTATCTGATTATCTTTGGTTACTTCTTTCTTGGCTATTGTATTTCTACCAGGATTCTTCTCTCTGTCAAGGTCAAGGTACTCGGAGGGTGGCTTCGACCTATTTTTGGGTGACAATAGTGATATAATTGTCTATGGTAAAACGAACACATTCTAACACTTTTGTCCAAAGTTAGTACAATAAAAACAATGACCATAAAATAAATTTGCACACCTAGGAGCGAATGATATTATTTGTGGCATAGTCCTTCTGAATTTTTTCCTTGACTAATCATGATTGAAGCTTCTTTGTGTCTTGAACATGGATGGTCTTCTTGAAGATGTATCTTCAATAGTTTTCTTAGATTCAGGTTGACCATGATTCCTTCCTTTGAGTACTTCTACATAACTCTTTCTATTTTCTTCATTCTTCTTTTGTAGCAACCTAGAGTGCTTCTCTTCATTCTCTATAACTGATGTGGATGTTTCTGTCTCTTCAACGTTCTTGTCAAGATTGATGATTTTACTTCTCAATGTGACAACTTCTTCTTCAAGCTTCTCAACCTCTTCTTCTTTCTTCATTATCTGAGACTTCATGACTTCTTCTGTTCTTTTCACTTCTTCAAGATGAATTTTTAATGTAATTAATTCTTCTTCAAGTCCTTTCTCTTCTTGACGAAACTTTTCCTCAAGCTGGTTTAGATCGTTAATTCTTTCCTTAAGATGATCTGTCAGTATCTTCTCTCTCATTTCTGCTTCTTCCTTCTGTGCTACTATGTTGGTTTCCAAACATTGCTTTTGATATTAAAGATTTTCTTCAATCTTTCTGCCTTCTTCTAGCTGATTTCTTAAGTTCTTGATGACCTATTGGGCTTCTTAAAAAATGTGAACACTTTCCATTTGTTTCATCAATTCTTTCCTGAGTAAATTGTTTTCTTCTCTTAGTTCATCTAAAGCACTAATCAATTCTTCTTCATAATTGTCTTCCATTTCAATTAGTTTTTCTATCTCATTTCCTTCATGGCATTCTATTTCAAGATGTCCACATTTTTCACAATTAAAACAAAAAAAATACCTCTAGTGATTATGTACTCTTCATCTTCTGAATCTGCTTGACACGGTGAACATAATTCTTCTTGATTTGTATCTGCATCTTCTTTGATATCTTTTGAATCTGTGATGGGTGAAGAATATAGGTCATGTAACTTATCCCAAATTTCTTTTGCTGATGAACATTTACCAACCTTTTCTCTTACCACATTAGGTAATCCTTCCCAGATGAAATTCATTGCTATTTTTTTGTTCTTCCTCAATTCCTTCTTGGCTGCAGTCTTTGAACTTTTTGAACTATCATATCTTGTAACAACTGACAGCCAAATATAATGTCCCTGTGCCTATAAAATTACTCCCATCCTTATTCTCCACATCTCATACTTAAAACCATTATGACCATTAAACATTGGTACTCCATTCTCAGAATAATCCATGATCTCCTTCCAGTGGTCAAACTATTTCCTAAAGGAACTGTCTCTGATACCAATTGTTGGATTACTAAGAGGGGGGGTGAATTATTAATAGAGAAATTTAATCATTTTTAACCATATAATCCAATTGTTATACCAATGTAGAATTATCATCCAATAACTACAGAGTAAATAAGCAATGAAAAAATGAACAATCATACACATACATAGTACACTAGTGTTTTACGTGGAAGTCCAAAACAGGAGAAAACCACATAATGCTTTTTGTTATATGTCTTGAAGAATTACATTCATTGGAAGCAACAAATTCCTTTGTTTTCTAGCTGCAACTGGAAGGAGGCTCCAACCCCCTAGTTTCGCAGGCTACAACCTGAGGGAAGCTCCAACTCCCCAATTCTATGGCTACAAATAGAAGGAGGCTACAACCCCCTATGTTCTCCGGCTACAACCGGAAGGTGGATACAACCACCTGTCCTTGTCCCATCCAAGCACCCTAAAGTAAAATTATAATGATGGAACCACTGTCACACTATCATTATGAGATATACCGTTGTAAACATGTACCAATAAACCTGAACCATGCATTAACCATGCATCAACCTGTACCATAAACAAGTGCATCAACCATGCACCAACTTGTACCTAAACCTGTAATCAACCTGTACCATAACTAAGTGCATCAACCATGTATTGACCTGTACAAAACTTGTACCATGAAGAAGTGCATCAACCATGCACCAAACCTATACAAAACCTGTACCATGAACAAGTGAATCAACCATGCACCAAACCTGTACAAATAACTCGTCACAACAACCTATCCAAACAACCTATCACAACAACCCATCTCATCAATCTTATCAACCAAATCAGATCTACTCACCAATATCAATCACCAAGACAACTCTCAAATATGTGCATCAACCAACCATAACACAACAACTCATAATCATCACCAAGATCAATACGTGCTTCTAATAATATACCAATACAGGTATGCTACATCATCCATAAACCATGTGTCAACAATACTAATAACAAGTGCTTCCAACCATGTACAAAGTATGTACCAATCATGTATCATCTAATCATCAACTATGACTCATCAAGATGTACCAACATCATCAACTATACACCTCATGTATGTGCCAACTCATCAACTACTTGTCTCAACCATGTACCCAACATGTACCTCAAGAAAAATCCCTCATCAATTTCATCATCCAAATATGATTTGTAAATATGTAATAGACCTGGTGTATATGATCACATACCTGTAAAGCTTCCTTAGCTTTAACAACAAGAGACTAGCATTTTCATTAAACTTTTCTTTAGCCTCACATGATTAGTTTTAGATTAGTCAACAACTCTAACTTGAAATAATCATAAATATGTAAATTTAATGCATAAATATATGAAAATAGTACACAATGTTCTTCAGTGTGTTTTATGCAATTCCTCTAGGTCTCACTACTTGGAACCTTTCAGAAAAGGAGTTGTAGCAAAAATGGCATACCTTGCTGAATTCTGGCTTATTCTAGAGAGTGTTCGCGTAGAGCGTGTCCCGCACAAAATATTTGTTGAATTGATGTGAAAATGTTAAAAAGAATACTAAATACTATACTATAACCCAAAAATTTGTTATTACTGAATTTGGATTTTTTATGAATAAGTTATGGCGTTTTTACCCGAAACACCTATTTTAGACTAGTTCTCGGACTAGCCACAAACCCTATTTTCCACGGAGTGTAACTCCAAAAATACAACGACCCACTAGCTGAAATTTTTACCACTGATACTTGGATATGTTTCCTCAATGTCCTATCAATTTCAAGGTCTGAATAATTCTAGAAAAAAAAATATTGCGAAAATGGTGAGATGACCTATAAATAACATACCTTAGAAAGCATCATCAAAATAATTTATCCTCCCTTGAATTCTGACCTTCTTTTCTTCACCTTCCCTTTGAAATTCAGCTTAGATATCCTTTGGTTACCTCAAAAACCTATAGATATTCAATATTTGCAAGTGTGATATTAAATGAGAGAGCCTTGCCTCTTATTTATACTCTCCAAGTATCTTCCTTAGAAGCATCTTCTAGGTCACTTTGCCCACTTTCCTTATTTTAGGGTTAACCCACTTCTAATTTCTCCATTAAATTTATTATTTAAATAACTTCTTTTGTATTCACTTTGAATTATAGTACACTCATCACTTCACTTTATTATTTACCTTCTAAAATCTCTTAAGCCACTTTGACTACTTTGACCTTTTGGGGCTTCTAGATGACATATGAGGGTCCTCCAACTTTGTAAGGCCATAACTCTCAAACCGTGAGGAGTTATGTGAAGTTTCACATAAAATAAAAAATGGAATGACATGTAATATCCATATATAATAGTATTACCTACAAATATATCAAAACTCATACCATTATCCATCAAACAAACTTGGGTCCATTACCCAAACCTGTGTTCTCCAACTTCTCATGGCCATAACTCTCTAATCATTAGGAGTTATGTGACGTTCCACATACCACCGAAAATGGAATGACATGTAGTATCCATCTAGAATAGTCTTACCTTAAAATATATTAAAATTCATACCATTGTACATGAAACAACCTTGGGTCCATTACCCAAACCTTTGTGCTACGGGAATTATCTACCGGACTTTATCCAAGGGTTGACATCAATCACTAAGGGTTGAAATCAATATACAATATCACTCTCCAATGGTGAAAATCAATGACAACCAACAATCCATCAACCTAAGCCAATAGTCTGACACTTTCTTCATTTACTTCCTTCAAATTGTGAAACTTGTTCTTGTCCTCTATTATGTGGCTTGAGCATCCACTCTCAACATGTTGAGCACTCAATACACTCTTAAAATTTTTCCAATTTTTGGGTACCACTTTTCATTTTTCCGTTTGTATTGTTTGAATTGATTTTACATAAGTTTCACGTTTACAATTTTTTTACCAAGATTCATCATTGTTCATATGGTTTGAATTGCATCTATAAATCCATAAAATATTTAAAAAAAAATCACTGCTAAAAGTAAAGTTCTTTGATACCCAACAGTTTTTTCTTTGAAATGTCGATGCCGATCAATGTCATGTGTCAGTCAATTCAATCTATGTTTCAATGGTGTGGCAAAGTCTTGAGAACGCTGACACCGATTAACATCGGGCGTCGACCGTTTAGGATACTAGTTGTGCGAGGTCACTGCTGGCTCGTGAAAGTACCGAGGCCAATCCACATCGAGCGTCGACAAGCTCAATTGAAAAACCACCCATTGTTAAGTCCAAGAGGCAGTATTCGATTTCGATTAACATTGAGAATCGACACCTAGTGTTGAACACATGAGAATTTTCTGAAAATGAGGTTAGCACCGAATTCTTGTAGATACCGACATCGATTGATCAAGAAAGGAAACAAAAAATATCCTTTATTGTACGCCCTCCAACCCACCGAGGCCTGATCAATACTCACCAATAAGAAATCTGATTCGTCTAATGGGTTTTGTCGAAGATATCCAAATTTATCAAGACCATCCATCTTTAGATCTTCATTTCACGCACATCCCTATGTGTCCCACTGGTCAATAACTTCCACATAGATATTCTGATCCAATCACACATGTAAAAGCTTCATGACGTCATCTCTTTCAGATCGACAAATTTAGACAGGAACTGGTCCCAAAAGCCTCAAATAGTTTGAGTTCTCAATCCATGATCTGAAATGCATGCCAATTGATGATTGTTCGAATTCCCTGATGAATCATTCCAACGTCTCTTTGCGCCACTGATTTGCGCATAGATTTTACTCTGAGAACTAGTGCAGATGATAGATGGAAATAAATAAAATCTGTACTATATTCCCTATACTAAAACATGATTATTTCGGGTGTAAATACTAACTATTATTTATTCGAATGTATTTGAATTATTTCATAACTCACACATAAGTTCTTTTTTTTATTAACAACTCATTATTGATCCAGTGCCGCTTATGAACTGAGTTGTGCTTTGTTTATCACGAGGCTCCAGACTGGTAGGTATTCGACTCATGAAAATCATACCGCACATGTATTTACCCTAATTGTCTCTGATTTTATGTGATTTAGATAATACTGAGTTAAATTGTTTCATTTGCAGGAAAGATGTCGCCCATATGAATAGTGACTCATTGGTCACCAAAGACCACGAAATAAGGAAGTGAGAAAATCAGAGAGGCATCTAGCTCGATTGATAAGAAGCTGAATCCCCCCCCCAAAAAAAATAGAGTCGATGATCATAATGTCACAAAAGAAACCATCAAACCCACATTGAATCTTAAAAGATATAAATAATTATACAAAATCCAAGGTAATGTGGCCTTCCTGGCTTGATTTATACAACAAAATCCAGTATGAATATTTCCCAGAGTTTACACCTCATAACAACCCAGAGGTGAGGGAATCACATGACCAGGTCTGACAGAACATCAGGTGTTGTTCGTTGTATATGGTAGTGATGAAGAAACTCATCTCTGCATGTGTTGATCTCTTAGAGTGGATCATTCATCATTCCAATGCAGAGAAATGCTTGTTAAATAACAAATATGGAGAATGTATAGGTGCGTTATTGTCGATAGAGGTAATTGCATTTTATAAACTCAAGGATGTTGAAGTTAGGTTGAACATAGATTTTATTTTGGAATTCTATGAATGTCGTAATAATGGTCAATTTTTAGCATCCTGGTGGAGGGAGGATAAGAAATTTGTGAATTGAGCCTTGTGGTGGTAAAACACAACAAACCTCCGAGAACCATACATTTTCTTGATGGCCTTGATCTTTCATTTATACAGAGAAAAGGATTTCTTCAGGTTCTCCGAAGCCTCGATTCCTTTGGCTCATATAGTTTCTACATATGGAATCACTTTTAACTGGGGAGCTATCCTCTCAAAACAATTGAGTACCAGGATAGAGGAAGTGAAGAACACAAAACCCGAAAAAACCCGTGCATTCTACATGGCATCTTATCTCTTAGATGCAATATGCACTAGGAGTGGTTTCCCTGTTCTTATCCTAAGATGACATATTTTTGAAGTGCATGTACATGTTTACTTTAGCATCTTGTGGTAGAACATGTAAAAAATATCAATTTCTTTAATTTGCGATGACATAATAGCTCGAGTATATTCTTTAATTTTTAAACAAGACTGCCCAAGACTATCTGAAGCAGCTAGAAAATTAATACCCAATATTGGGCACTATTACTTAGAGGAAAGAAGCACATATATTATAATTTTTAGAACCATCAGAGCACCATACTTATTGCCAATCTATGTACCTGACAAGCTGGTGTTAGGAGAAATATGCTACCATACCATACTGCAAGGGTTCAATGCATCTTTGGTAAAGGATAAAAATAGAATATTTATTCCCTATGGGTTTTACGTGGGATACCATTTCATGAAGGATACTACACAGGTTGGACAAGAAACTCAGAGCCAAATAGAGTACATATTCTCCATTGGGAGATACATAAGACACGACCCTGGGGAGTTGGTAACAGAGCATGCTAGTCAGGTGGTGTCTTATTGACCGTACCCACATGACGATTTTGAGGATAAAATCTTCACAAAGAATGTCGCGAGATGGGATGAATTGTTGTAGAGGAAAGAGAAACCAAACCTGGTTAGGTTCATGGCCCTGTCTAGGAATGAACAATTAGACTTTCTAGAGAAGACAGTAGGGGAAGTAGCAGTGGCACAAACTCAACAAGTAGGCATAGAATAGACAATGGTCATATCAGAGGCACAAAGGCTCTTAGAGGAAGTTGAAAGGATGATGAAATTGCAAAGGGAAACTATCATAGTGCTGGAAGTTGAATCCATGTTAATAACCCCAGTCACCCTCAGAAGAGGAGAGGAGATGGAAACCCCCAAGAACACCTGAGTGGGGGAATACACTTCACAATAGACTTCAGGGAGAACACCGATAGGAGGACCATAAACTGAGCCAACGGTGTTTTCGTATTCCTTAATACAAGTAGCTCTTGTCATTGCTAATTTGATCATAATATATAGTGACAATGAGGAGGTAAACACTTCATTTCATGTTGTAAATGAAGAAGTAACAGAGGTGTTAGATATGATTTCCTAATGACCAAAATATTTAGGAAAGAAAACAAATTTGATTACATTTGAAGGTGATCATAGCACCTTAAACCCAACACCAAAACCACTGGATAAAGAGTGAAGCATCATTAAAGGCCATACATAGAAGATTCATCAGGTGGTGACACCACCAAAAGGGAAGAGAATGCTTGGCTCAAAGGAAATAAAGAACTTGAGGAAATCACTATGGAACCTTAAGCACATTCCACACTCCTAGGGTCAACAATCCCAACCAAAAACACATCAGTAGAGATCATGGGAAATGCCCGAAGTATAGAGAAAATCATATATTCGTCTATTAGGATAGGGATGGGGTCAACAAGAGCTTCTGAGTAGTCTCAAATGACACAAGAACAAGGTGAAGGAACCAATCATAAGCAACTAGGAGTTAACATTGGAAAATAAAAGGTACGGGAGCATTTTAATACACCAAGAATTTTAGTAAATGCTCTCTCATGGGGGGACCAACCAATCCTTGAGACAGTAGATGAAGTAGTCAATGTTGAAGCCATCGCTTATGACAGTAAAATGCAATCGGTGGTGAAGAGAACTGGAAAAAAGAGGAGAATCACTTTGGATAGTGTGGTAATGATAACCACAGAAGAAACCCTACTCAACGTACGACAATCTAAGGTAAGTGAGTTATTAGGAGCAAGTATGGCTATATCTAGTGCCACTATATACAAGGAAATAGAGGATTGATGAAAATACTATCAGGACACTACCCAGGTGGTTAGGTTCATGAGAATTGAATTTGGGGAGATTTATAATTAACTCAAATCAAATAGGGAGGTTTTTATGACCAATATCGTCAGTTACCAAGAGGATACTTTCCTCTACATCGTAGAATATATATAAATTATGAGGTGGTCATAGAAATCTCACCAAGTATTGACATAGATTGAGTATATCATAGAGATCTAAAATGGGTCGAGGGGAAGAAGAACATGGAATTAAAATTCTTATAGATGAGAGCTTGATCAAGATCAGGGTAGCATCAGGATATTGAGTACAATTGGTAATTGAACCACAAAATAGAATGCAGGAGAGATGGGAGGAGTGTGTTAGAAATTGGAACAACATAAAATAGAGGATGATAAACCTTCAACTCCCATAATTCAATGCTCTTGATGAATTCATCGATTTGCATGTTATGGTCCAACAATTCAGAGATCTCAATGAATAATTTGGAGTGAATATTCGAGAGATCTGATCTATCAAAAAGGGACAAGTGAAGAGACTCTCCAACAGACCTATAGGAGCAACCTGTGTCCTACGATAACTAATCTTTGAGATAGATCAATTATGAAATCGGGTCATGGAAATGAAGGATAAGTTTAGCATGCCGATGGATAAACATCGATTTCTATACCTGCATACCTGAGAAGATTTGTTTTCCCAGTGTTATGAATATGACAAGGAAAATCTTATGAGATAACTGGAGCTCACTGATGGTTTTCAAGTGAAAATGAACCACACCATATTTCTCTTTTATTTTAGTTAAACGAACGTTGTTGTTATTTTTTGCATGTGCTTTTTGTATAAAAAAGAGGTTGACCTCGTTTTGATCATAATTGAAAGAATCAGACAATGAATTATTATCAAGTCTAATTCAGAATCTCGTGTAGAACCGAAGATAGTTTTTTTCCAAAGCTTATGGAGTAACATAATTTGTGGATTGTTCTGCTTTGTTGTTGACTACTACAAGCGATTTAGTAAGACAATAATTGTGTTTAAGTTATCCTGAAATGTTGCAGTCAGTGAATATACATTGGCATGAATATGATGGTGTTATGAAATTGTGGTATACAATAACTATACTTATTTTTGGTTATTTGTCGTTTCTGCATATTTCTTCCTTTTCTTAGATGATGTTTGTCACCTGATCAATAAGGAAATATTATTGTTTGATATTCATTGAAGAGAGGTGTCATCGAAATGTTGTTGGAAAGAGGTTATCCTAAATCCAACCTTCTTAAGAATTCAGTCGTCAAACACTTAATAAATGAACTTCTAAAGAAACACAAAAAAATTCTATAAAGACCCATTCAATAACATAGTAAATCCAATCTAAACTTTCTAGACCATCAATCCAGAGAATCACGTCATCCCAAAAAAGGAAGAGTCTAATTGGGCCTCATCTTTGGGCGTGATTCCTTCTATTGAKTTAAATGGAATTTTGACCCCTCAATACAATGTACCATTTGTTTCCTTTGTTTTGAGAATGAAGGGAATTTTGCACAAGCACAAATTCCTCCTTCTATTTTTCTTTCTTTTTCTTCCTTTTCCAAACTCCTATGGGTTATTTMTTTTGTTTGGCAAGGGTATCTTCTTCCCTATTTGTGTAGAAGTTTCCACTAGGCCACTTCTACAAAAATTTGCTATGTGCCCATAGTTGTTTCACTTATAACATACAACATTGTAATCAAATAATGGAGCAAATAAATTATAGTTTCTATTTGAGAACCCATAAGTACTTCTATTTTTGTTGCATACATGATCATTTCTTTCATATGCTCTACAATATGTTGCTTTATGACCGAAGTGATTGAAAGAAAAATAATAACCAAGGAAAGAGTTTTGGTATCGAGTTGTGGGAGACCATCTTGGAGGGAAAGATATTTTGAATCTGTCCTTGTTGTCTTTGGGAGGAATGTCAATTTTCTACAGAACATCATTGTCTCTCATGTTCCTGTTGTCTTCGTCATTGATGGAGATTTTAAATACATCATCATATCTTTTAGATTTTCCTTCATTTACTTTCTTCAGTGGATCTATAGATTTTGAATCTTATTTGGTGGTCATATAACTCTTATCATAGCCAAGACCAATTTTAATGAGTGGTGACCTTTGGCATTTGATGATATCATCTAAGATTTCATTTCTCTTTTCAAGCTTCTATTCAACTGAGTAGTTAACTTCTCCAATTCCTTTCTTAAGGAAACAATTTCATCTTCCATATAATCGTAATTTTATTCCTTTTTGTTCAGTTGGATTCTCACCAGTTATTCTTTCTTTTTTGCCTATTCTAGTTGAATATTTAGGTTGATAATAGTCCTATATGTTTCTTCAAGGATTTGCGAAACTTTTCCCTTTGCATCATGATCCTCCTCTTCATATTTCTCCAACTGCTCCTTTTGTTTCAATTTTTTTTACTTAATCTTCTTTATTTCTCTTAAGGAATAAATGAGTTCTTCTTCAAGATACAATTTTGCATTTGTTTCATAATTTTGTTCCTCTTTTGAATCCATCATTTATTTCCCTTCATATTCATTTTCTGAAGTATCAATCTTTGTTTCCATTTCCATGTGTTCTCCCGATATCTACCTTCTAGTGGTTAGACTGTTTCTAAAGGAACTTGCTCTAATATTAATTGTTGAGAAATAATTTATACTGAGAGGGGGGAGGGTGAATCAATACAATATATTTTTTTCTTATTTGAACATTCATCAACAATAAGAAATCAATCACATATGAGATCTATTAACTACATAACATGGAACAAAAGATTTACATGGAAACCGTTTTGGGGAGAAACCAACAAACTTCTTTTTATAATTCTTTGTAGGCACCAACCTACTATTACAAATACTTGTAGGCACCAACCTAGAAGAGACACCAATCTTCACTGGTACAAAACGTGGTAGGCACCAACTTACTCTTACATATTTCCATAGATACCAATCTACTAGAGATACCAATCCCAACCTTTAAGAACCAACTTAGAAAGAGACACCAATCTCTTTGTTTGAGAGGCACTAGCCTACTCTTTCATATCTTCATAGAAACTAATCTATTGGAGACACCAATCCCCTCTTCTAAGAAACAACTTAGTAAGAGACATTGATCTCTTCGTGTGAGTTGCACCAAACTTCATCGATTCTACTTGTTGCTTCTTCCTTCATTAGGTCTGCTCGTTTCTTCTTCCTTCACCAGGTCTACTCACTGCTTTTTCCTTCATCAAGTTTGCTCACTACTTCTTCCTTTACCAGGTCTAACCAAAATTTGAATTTTGAAATGGTAACTTTCCAAAAGATTGTTGTTTTGGGACTCTTACCAAGAATGAACTTGTACAACATGCCACATATCCAATTTTTCAAATATGATTGTAAATTTTTTACCTGAGGTAATTCTATGTGTCTCCTCATATCCATGAAAGTTTCATAGTCTAAAAAGGTCCCAAAAGAGAAGTTATAGTGAAAATGTCAAACTGACCTATTTGGAACTGATCTCGGGACCATAAAGGAACCCTAACTTCCACAAAGCATATATCAGAAATTTTAGCGAAACAACATCTAAATTTTTTACTTGCGGTACTTATGTATGTCTCCTCTTCTCTTTGAAAATTTCTTAGTCCAAAAAGTCCCAGAAATGAAGTTATAGTGAAAATTTCGAATTGACCTATTTGAAACTAATCTCAAGACCATTTAAATACCATAAATTCCACAGAGAATATATCAGAAAGTACAATGAGCCAACAATTGAAAATTTTACCTCATTTTCTTATGTATGTCTCCTTTGGTCCCTTAAAATTTCACAATCTGAAAAGTCCCAAAAAATATGTTATATTGAAAATGCTAAACTGGCATGTTTGAAACTTATCTCAGGATCATTTAGAAACCCTAAATTCCACATGGCATATCCTTGAAAGTATAAAGGACCAACATATGAAAGTTTGAAAACGTGTACCTAGAGATATTTCCTCCATCTCTTCAAAATTGTACAGCCTAAAACATCATAGAAAATAATTTATAGCTAAAGTTCCATGATCACCTGTTTGAAACTAATTTCAAAAACATTCAGGAACCGTAACTTCCATAGGGAATATCTCTGAAATTCTAGCGAAAAAACTTCTACAATTTTGACCACATGTACCTAGATATCTCGTTACTATATCCTCAAACTTTCAAGGCCTGAAATGTCCCAAAACATAAGTTATAATGAAAGTTCCAAGCTGATCTGAAATACATTTCACAACTCTTCCCTTTTGGAGTGATATTCAATCTTTGTTTATCCACTTCTTCAAATGTTACTACATTTTTTACACACACACTTTCTCTCAATATTTTCTCTTTGTATAATTTTTCATAACCCTGTTGACCCCCCAACCAACACCCTTTTCATTCTTCTCAAAATGAAAAGGTAATTTTAATGCCTTTGACTATGGAATATTTTTTATTTCATCATATTAATAGATTCTTGTGTTTTGTTTAAATGATTGTGATCAGCTTCGATATTTTAAAATTCATTTATTTTCTCATTTGAGTGTGCTTGGTTTTATTATTATGACTTCATTAGCATTTCTAATTTCACGATTGTTAAGCATGAAATCAAGGATCATTGTCGTTAGTCCTTATTGTTTGATTTTTTATGGGATGGTGTTGTCCATATTTATGATTCTTTGAGCAATCCTCTCAATAAGCATCTATCTCTCAATCCTTAGACTAATCTAAAGTGAAAACTTATATCCCACATAAGTTTCATTAATGTTCAATTCTCTAGACAACTGAACAAAGATATGGCTTGATCCATTTTATGATCAAAGTGCTTGTCCTAGATATGAATTTCACTTAAAAGGAAAAATTTGAAACTTATAAAATTATTGATTATTTTTATTGGTTTTCACCTTTATCAAATTCATTTAGAATAAATATTTTAAAAGACATAAGTGGAAGTTAAGACTAACACTAGCTGTATTCATGAACCCTTGTAAACATAGACAACAATTTTAAAGTGACATTAAAACTTTGAATAAACCTTTAGGTTTGTTGGATTTGTATCAAGGAAATTGGGACGAAGACACTACATACTCAAATGATTCTACCATTTCCCATGATCTTACCCTCCCGTCGAGTTAATCGTTCCCAAAAATATGATATGACTACAATGACCATGCATTTACTCACAGTTAGGATGCAATGACTCGTAGTAGTCCCCAAAGAAGACATGGGTCGCCCATTATGGAACCCTTTTGTCCTTAAACAAGTAAAACATTGTTGTCCCTTGACCATGTTTTGAGGACCCTTGGTCATTTTTTACCATTTTGGGACTTTGACAGGCTGTCGAAGGTGAAGATCGCGAGATCTCGGCCCCCTTTTAGGGATTTTTGGGTTTTGGGCTTATGTAATGGGTATGGGGATGTCGTCCCATGGGTTTACCCATGCTTAGGCCTATTTTGTAATGAATAAATAAAAGTCTAGGTGATGTAAGAGGCAATGACTAGTTAGTGTGAATCATTGTTGCTAAGTGAAAAAGTAGATCTGTGTGATTCGACTTTGTGCACACTGTGTGAGACTTGCAGGGCTAAGTGAAAGCGACTGTAAAGGACTGTGTAAGGATCTGCGCCTATATCTACTTAGGGAAGGAGGATCTGGCGAGGTGCGCAGATCTCCTATCCTCTGTGGAGTTGATTTGGAGTATTTGTGCATGTAAGAAGATTGAAAGAAGCTAATAAAGAAGACAAAGAGTTGGTGGAAGTAGCCCCAGGGAGGGGGTGAACCACGTATATCCTGTGTTATGAATGTTTTTTTCTTTATGATTGCTCTCTTGTTTATGTGATTCAATTCTTAGTGCACTATTAGATGATAGATGAATCTGATATGATGGATTAGTGATGAATAATGTGAACGAATGCTAGATCTGATCTCTGTTGGTATGCTTAATGCTTGAATCCATTGGATCTGTGTGAATGTTGCGCTGATCTGTTGTTAGGGTTTAGTTTCACTGTGAACTAAGGTTGAATATTAACGAACTATAATTACTAAGTGCTCTATTAAGGTGTTACAATCACAGATCTGTGTCCTAGCTAAGGTTGCAGACATCTGAGTCCTGCAACCACCCCTGCCTCTACCTCGGGTGAGACTTCATCTGCTTTGTAGGTGTTTTTGAAAGGGATGGTAGTTAGGGTTTTGTTGGTGTGTTTTTGTAGCGTTGAACCCTGGCTCTGCCCCCGTGCCAAAAAATGGTTCCGTTGCTGGGAATTGAAACTGTGATTGCTGGGAACTAAGGAAGAGGAAGCTCTGTGCGAAGATATGCCCTGAAACTGTGATTGTTGGGAAATGAGGAAGAAGAAGCTTTGTGTGAAGATCTGACCTGAAATTGTGAAATCTCCATGCGTATATCTATTACGTGCGCAATAATATACTTGGATTATGAAGCTCTGTGCTAAGAAGAGAAGTCTAATTTGAAGAAAAGAGGTAAGATCTTGAAGCTTTGTGCTCTGAGAAAGGTAAGAATAGTGAGAAATTTTGTTTGAAAAGGTAACATAAGTAGAAATTCTTATTTCAAAAATATGGATCTAGGTATGTTTGATAAATTTTGTCCTAGCCTGAAAACTAGGGCAGAACTAGAAGAAAGAAGTTTTGATATGAGTAGATCTGATAAGAATAGTGAAAGATATGCTATTCCTATGCATAGAAAGAATGTTTGGACTAACAAATGGATGCAGGATCCTAGAAATATGTTTTTGCAGGTTAGCTACCATGATCCTAGTTCGTAGTACATAAAGGATGGGGATCATTTAAGAGAAAGAGAGGATTAACTCTTTGTTACAATTGTAGAAGACCAGGACATCTTGCTAAGGAATGCCCCGGTAGAAGACCTAGTTGTCTTTGTTGTAAAGTTATGGATTTCCCTAGAATGATTGATAAGGTTGAAAGGATGAATATGAGACAAGAAAACCCTGAGGAATTTCAAGAAACTAAGCTCATGGTAGAACCCCAGAAAGAATCATAAACTGTACTATTGAAAATGAAAGAAACCCTGAATGATCACAGAAACATAAAATTTCCAGAGATCTTCAAAGAAAAAGAATGCATAGAAACAAGAATAGGAGACTTCGATATTGATTGCGTTCTGGATGAGGAAACACAGGTGAATATCATGACAGAAAGAACTTGGGAAATTTTAGGAAAGCCTGCTATGATTCCTTCATTGGGAGGAATAGGAATATTTAGAGGAAAGATGATAACCCTATGTGGAATACTTACCCAGATATATATGAGTGCTCATGGAACCTCGACAGAAGAAGATTTTGAGGTTGTTAAATTTATTGAGAACAACGCCCCATTTTCTATGTTACTAGGAAAACCTTAGATAAAAAAGGATCAAGTCAGAAGAAAATAAGAGGAATTATTAGAGCTGAAGAAGAAAGAATTAAAAGATTTCATGACTAGGAGGATCATAGATTTGATTGAATAATAGGAGAACACGTCGAAGTTATTCAGAACCAGAAACTTGGATGTCCAAGTTGAAAGGACACATGAGGACTTGAGACACCTATCTGTATAGGAGAGTAGATCACCTACACTAGACATAGAAGAAGTATTTCCCTTGAACCCTAGTAAAGGCCATCAACAGTGCAAAGTTACTATGCCTAGAGAATATTAGAATCAGAATGGAAAGAGGAATATCAAGATGAATATCACCAAGAAGAAGATTAGAAATCTTAATAAGAAGAAAGCAAAGATATAAATTTACAAAAATTTCTAGAAGGAACTGCGCAAAAGGAAGGATTCCAGAATCTGAACTTCGTCGGGATACTAGTACAACATAGCATGGCACTTTGTCATGGTGAATAAATATGACTGTTGGAGGAATTATAATTGTTATCCCGATGACCCGAACTATTATAACAATAGTTATGGCAAGAAATCTCGCCATTAGACTGTTGGGACCGCGCCGTAACGGACATAACTACATTAATGAAGGCTTCTCGCCCATTGGAAAGATCCGTTACCTAGTTGTCTACTTATTCCATTGAGCCTTGCACCGAGAAAACTTTTTCCACCCGTGATTAGCTGAGCTCACAGATTATTTGATTTTGCGAAGTGATCATAGAGCTATCTCCATTCATCTTGTTGCATTGAGTAGTTGTTCTTCAACCCGAGATAGTCAGCCACGAGTGTGTATGTATGAATAACTTAGCATAGTCGAAGAATATGTGAAGGAGATACTCATTGATCTCATGAATGAAAAGGTAATGTCTATGGGCGTACAAGCTTCATCGATGAGAGGAGTGCAAGCCTCCCTGTCAACTKCTCGCAGATCTAGACCATCCCGAGCTGCGATTGAGAAAAGTACCAAGCATAGAGATGACTTGGCGAATGTGAAGTTATTACTGTCCATCCTACCCGAGTACATCCCACCCCTGGCTGGTGTAGTGAGTCACGACAGTGTCCCGAGGGACTTCGACTACACCGTCATCACTGCGTATCTCCCGAAGGGGATACGCATAGTCAGACCAAAGCTAGAAAGGTTTCCAACCTTGAATATTAGTGACTATTACCTGGGAGACCGTAAGAGCTATGGCATGATTGTACCTCACAAATATCTTACTAAGAAGAAGGGAAAGAAGATGAAAATCATCCCTCATCCATGGACCATGAACCTCGCCTAGTCCACCCTTTTGCATGTAATGAAGATTCCACATTTTGGAAGGCACCAGGAGGTTAACGCCTGCGTTAATCTCCTGCTATCATGATTCCATGGTGGATATCTATGGTTGTATGGAAATATCATTGTCTATTCGGTGCTAATCCATAGGATCACTGGACTAAGCATGCAGGGACCAAACCCATAAGACTTCTACCCAGGAAAAAATACAGACTGCGGCTTAGAACATATGATTAAAGAAACATACGATGATGTTGAGAAGGGGACGTGAGGCTACAAGGTAGCCTCCATCCAGAATGGCACAGTGCATCTAATTAATTGCTAATTAATTGCAAGAAAGATAGTAGGTAAGAACATACCCACACAGGTTACGGGGTTTGTCGTTGACCTCGCTGGGAAATTCATGGAAGGCCTACAGATGAACTGGGTGAAGTACCTATTTAACCATATCAAACTGGATTTTCGCAAGCTTAGGATCAGGGCTATGAGTTTCACTTCAGCTGGCTCCTAATCCTCATCATGTTTACTGCTTGGGAGATGCTAGAAGGTGTGACCTTCCCTGAGATCGAGCCATTCGAGCTGCTCGCTGCGAATTTCACCACACTCTGGTATTCGAGCGATATGGGAAAGAAGTGGTAGTCAAACACAATATTTCATACCTACTACCTGTAGCTTATGAGGGCTATTGATTCCTTCCCTTGTATGATGCCGAACACCCTGGACAGGTTCAGGCCTCTTATGAAGTTTTGCGCAAATAGGCATTTTATTTATATTACTGCGTGTGCCGATGAAAGAAAAGAAGAACTTTAGTACTACTACAATATCACTATAGAGGACCTAGATGAAATAATTAAATACTAGCCTACATAACTCCTTATCCCTGCTGACCCCACAGAGTTGTCTGACCCGGACCTCATTGGAAACCCGGTGATTACTCGTGAAGAGTATGTTGCCCCAAGAAACAGTAGGAAGAAAAAGAAGCAAGATGTACAACAAGTACACAACACATCAGAAGAGACCACATTCGAGTCACCTAGTGGAGGAGGTGATGATGAAGTGAACAAAGAGGAAAAATAACAAGAAGAAGATAAGCAAGGTGAAGTAACACCGCCACAGAACCTCCCTGATGACACAGATCCATCTACGAAAAGGAAGGTTTCCCCCATGAAATCTTCATCGTGGAAGAAGTCCAAATACAATAAACAAAATATGCAGAATGCACTCACAGTCAATGACTTCGACTTCATTATTTCAGCTATAGGAGATGCCTCGGAAGAGATTTTGCAAAGAAACGAAGAAAAACAAGAAGCCATGTACGATAGAATTGAAGGAGAACTAAGAGGTGTACAACAAGCCCTTTATTCGATCCGCGCAGTGTCCACTGCACCCCCATCGTCAGAAGAACCAGAGTTGGGAGATGAGCCTGCTCAACTCTGCAGAGTGGCTCATGTGACTGAAGCCCGCCTTCATCGAGTACAAGCTGAGAAAGACGAGGCCACAATGACCCTGAAACAAGAACAGAAGGAATTTATAGAGAAATACAGGATTGCGCAACAGGAGAAGGACACTCTTCAAGTGAAGTTCGAAGAAGAGAGAGAGCATATCCAACAGTAGAAAGAAAAGTTGCTCGCGGAGCAGGTTGAAGTAAAAGAAGCAGTAAACAGAGCACTTTTCTCTGTGACGGGCTTGGAGAAGAAGGAGGAAGAAATAGTAGAACACCAAGTAGTGTAGCTCGCAGAAACCATCCAACAACTTCAGCAGAGAATCATAGATCTGGAGCTAAGAACAGTGCCTAGTACTCCGCAGGATGTGTGAGATCAAAGAGAAGTGACTCCTTAAGGCGCAGTTGAAAGAATCAAGGGCCTTACCATGAATTGTAAACAACTGAGTGATCACAGTGCCCAAACTTATGAGTGACTCACTAAGGATCCTGAATTGAAGGCACTGGAGTCACAACTCCAGGAGGTGAAGCAACAAGCAGAAACAATACAAGCGTAGTTGAAGCCCTTGTCATCCATTGAGAGGATGAAGCGATCCCAAGAAAAAGGCACTTCCCAATAGTAGGTCCACACCATTCAGAGCAGAGTCATGGAAGTAACTTAGAGGCTCCAACCAATATAGGATGAGGCTTGCCAACTATTCACAAAGATCGAAGGCCGAGGAGCAGAACTGGAGCAAGTCGTCACTGCAGCTGAACAATGCTTAGAGGGACCCGTCAATGAAGAAATAATACAAGAGTTCACTGAGAAGGAGGTTGTGGCACAACAACAAGTCAAAGCTGATCGATCCAAGCTCAAGGATTTTGAGGAAAAGCTACCCAGATTAGAGTGACTCTGGACAAGTCACATGTGAATGTTGGGGGTCTGTTGGCGTCAAAAGCGAAGTGCAAGTCGAAGAGGAGATCGCGGGATCTCGGCCCCTTTTTAGGGATTTTTGGGTTTTGGTCTTATGTAATGCGTATGGGGATGTTGGCCCATGGGTTTAACCATGCTTAGGCCTATTTTGTAATGAATAAAAAAAATTCTAGGCGATGTAAGAAGTAGTGACTAGTCAGTGTGAGCCATTGTTGCTAAGTACAAAAGTAGATCTGTGTGATTTGGCTTTGTGCGCACTGTGTGAGACTTGCAAGGATAAGTGCAAGGGACTGTAAAATAATGTGTAAGGCTTTGTGCGTAGATCTACTCGGGGAAGGAGGATCTGGCGAGGTGCACAGATCTCATGTCCTCTGCAAAGTTGATTTGGAGGTTTTGTGCATGTAAGAAGATTGAAAGAATCTAATAAAGAAGATAAAGAGTTGGTGGATGTAGCCCCAGGGAGGGGGTGAACCACGTATATCCTGTGTTATGAATGCTTTGTGCTTTATGATTTCTCTCTTGTTTATGTGATTCAATGCTTAGTGCGTTGTTAGATGATAGATGAATCATATATGATAGCTTAGTGTTGAATAATGTGAACGAATGCTAGATCTGATCTTTGTTGGTATGATTAGTGCTTGAATCCATTGGATATATGTGAATGTTGCGCTGATATGTTGTTAGGGTTTAGCTGCGCTGTGAACTAAGGATGAATATTAATGAACTGTAATTACTAAGTGATCTGTTAAGGTGTTACAATCATAGATTTGTGTCCCATCTAAGGTTGCAAACATCTAATTCCTACAACCACCCCTACCTCTACCTTGGGTGAGACTTCATCTTCTTTGCAGGTGTTTCCAAAAGGGCCGGTAGTTAGGGTTTTTTTGGTGTGCTATTGTAGTGTTGAACCTCGGGTCTGCCCCTATGCCAAAACAAATCCTAGTTTTTATCAACATGATAAGTGGTGGTTTGGTTCAGATTTATCTCTGCCTTTCGAGCTCTCAGATGCTATGGTGAGGTATCTAAATCTATCCCTATTTCTTTATGATGATATACTTATGTTACGAATCATGTGTTTTCTCTTTGATAGGGTTAGTATATCCTTTGTTCAATTACCCTACCTATCAACCTAGTTGTAGAGATCATGTCTCCTGTAGTAAAGTTAAAAGTAGAGGAAAACAACCGTAGTGGTCTTACTTACCCACAATATTATAATAGAGTTCAAACTCGTAATGGTATAACAAAGACATTTTTGCGGGATGGTTTTTGAACAAATGGTGAAGAATTTGAAGAAACCGTCAGAAACTCATTTCCAAACTGGGCTCATTTATTGTCTACGTGAGTAGTTTCTTCAAAAACTAAACTCTTTGAGAGATAGGTTCCATTTTTCTAAGATGAAATTTCTTAGAAATTCTTTGGCAGTTGTGGGATTAGTTCAAGGTTGTAGAGGATAAAAATCTTCCTCAGGATATCTCTGAAGAGATTGATTTGGAAGTTCAAACTAACCTTGATCCTCCCCCCTTTTTTCAATCAATCAAATCAAGCCTCTGTTTCTCCCATAAAGGTAGCACATGCTCAATGTATAGAAGAAATTCTTACTTAATTGAAAGGAAAACCTTTGAATTGTTTCTAATAGAATAAGAAATCAATCCCTTCAAAGGACGATTTACACATTGATATACTAAAATATCAAGTCCAAAATAAGGAAGAAATCGATTTTAATAATAAGAGGTTTTTCCAAAGACTATCTAGAATACTCAAGAATAAATCCGAACACAGGGAAACCTCAAAGGAATCAATAGCTATTGAAGATCATGAAATTCCTTGTGAAAAATCAGGATATGACTTTGTTGATCAAATCCCAACATGCAAGTCCCTTTTGACTTTATTGGTAAATCCCCCCCTTTTCTCCGTGGATTCAAAATTCTGTCAAGTATTGGTCCTACTCTAAGGAGTAATTTCTTAAGAGAAAAACCCCTCGCATAGGAATAACCAACATCCTAAAATGAATTCAGATCCTGGGAATTGTAATGGCTGCCAGTTATGTGCTGTGAGGTATTATCTAGTTGTTCCTTACCTTTAGATGTGTCTAGAACAAGGATAAAGGAAAATTAGTGAGTTGAGGAAGGAAAATTTGTAATTAATGTCTAAATGGGAACAAAGTTCTTCTCATGAAAATAAAAGATCCAAGAATTCTCAAAACACCATTGTTAAAAAATCCACCAATGTCATTATTTTTCTGGAATCCACCTTGCACTCATCTTCAATTTCAAACACTTGATTTCTGGTAAAGTCAGTTCTAATTTTGTGATTAGTTTTTTTTTCTTTTTTCGATTTGCTTTGGTTTTTTCATTGTTTTTAGACAAGCTACAAAATCTGAAGTTATGTAGCTAGTCTTTAATTAGTTTTGTATTGATTTTAATTGATTATATTGTTTATTGACAGGTCATGGGAAGATTACAAGGTTTGAACAACAACAATTAATAAGACAACCAGATGCTGTCAAGATGTTATTTTTTCCTAAATAGTGTAGGATAAGTCCTGGAGTGACAAGTTAGAATCCTCATTGTTATGTTAACAAACTTTGTTAAAGTTGTTGTAATAGTTTTCTTTTTCTTTCTTCTGTTATGAGTGGAAGTTAGGATATACTATTCAAAACATCCTATTTTTGAAGGATTTTCCACTATCATGTTGATATGAGGATCGATCCATACTTCTGTTTAAATACTCATGCATTTTAGAGTCATGGACATGGTTGAAATTTGGGTAATGGACTAATGTTACATTGAATAATGATATGGAATTGTGGATTGCTTAAGGCTTTAGTCCTGTAAGTAATTTGTTTTTATTTTCAATATAATATCTATTATTAGACGATTTTTTTTCTTCCTTCATTAATGGTGTAGTGTTAAACTCAACTTTTGTCTATTTATCAATACATCGTTAATTGCTATAATTTATTTTCATATCAATATTACTCAATTTTCAATGGTTTATTGTCCCTAATTATTAATATCCTTATAATGGTATTGTTATGATGAAAGTACTTAAATGTATCAATTTTATTTGCATATTTTGAACTTGTTGTAATCAATTATACCAATTGGAATTATCTTTCTCTTGACAAATGGTTTATAAATCCTCACAAGGGATCAGATTAAACAATTGTTCTTTCTACATCATAAATAAGATTTTGATTTCCAGTTGAAGTGAGTTTCTTTGGGCATTCTCATGGTCTTAATATTTCACAAGTGTTCGTCATATATTTTTCTTGATAGACAGGTTTTTGGAGTAACTTTATACAGGAAGGCACAATCATAAGTTCTCTTTATTACTGGCCAGTAAATAGGTTAGTAGCATTAAATTTTATTTAGTGGGTTTTTTTGTTGTTGTTTTCTTTTCCCATAAATGTAAATCATCCTTATAAGTTTATATGCTTTGTTCATTTGAAATAAACACTGTTGTTATTTGCATTCACACCTTTTTATTTTGAACTTCAGTTTGATTTGTAGATTAGTATTACTTCTTCTTTTTTAATTATAATTTAGCCTGGGATTTAGTTTCCTTTGCAATCATTTCAGTTTCAAAAGACTTCTCTGAAATCTTGTCTATGTACATAGTGTAAGTTCTGTAGTTAGAAGTGTGAATAGTAAACTCTATTGTACACAATAGGTATTTTTTAATAGTTAGTTAGATGTTTTAATTTTTGTATTTTAAGTTAGTTTCCTTCATCGACCAACAGAGTCATAAAACCCGTCAGGGTGGGTCATCCCAAACGAATTAGGTTACTTTAGACAACCTCAGACTAGGCTCTCCCTTCCAGTTGATGAGCGCTCACATATGACCATCAACAAATGGAGCTAGAAGGATGGCATATGTAAATTTAATGATTAAATTTTTCACTCCTCAGCCTGTCATAATTCCATATTTATAAATTGTTCTTCTGTTTCATATTGAAATGTACTAAAAGGCAGGATAGACTGACAATCTGGCCTTACAGAGTCTTTATTTCAAATGCATCTAATATCTCATGGCTCTTGCCAAAACCATTGTGTTGGAACATGTTTTCCATTTCTCATTGCCTGCTATTCCCAACAAGACAGTTTATCGCTTGTCCAAACTCACCTTTTATGGCGAGTGGAATGTATCCAAAAAATACCATCTTAACAAGTTTTCGTGTAAGTGCATCAAGCATGATATTTCTGATTTATAGGTTTTATGTAGATTGTTCTCTTTCACTTTCATGGGTCAGATTAAACATTGGTTTGAGTCTTTTCCAGCATATTACATTGTTCATTGGTTTCAATTTGTAGAGGAATTTTTACATTCCTTTGAAATTTATGATTACAATCGATTATGTAAATAATTTCAGGCTCTATTAGACGATTCATCTCCAGAAGGATTTTCAACAAGAATCCATCATGTTCTCTGTAAATTTTATCTTGATGACATGTCATTTGTACTTAATATCCTCTCTGATGTTTTTGCCCCTTTCATCCATCCATATTCAATCGTTAATGATGAATCAATTATAAATACTAACACCCAATTGCAAGATGAATTTTATTTTCAATATGAGAGGAATCCATCAGAAAATCTTGAAAAAGCAAGGGAGGTAGAATCTATTGAAAATGTTCTCACTAATAATCAAACTATTTTTTCCTCTGAACCATTTCATATTCAATCCTCAACTATCGTGGAAGGAGATTTTATTGTAGGTCTAAGTATATGTCCATCTTCTTCTAACTCTTTCTCTAATAAGTACTTAAATTCAATTATTGAAGAACACTTAAGTGATGAAAATGATCTTAAGCATTCTAACATTCCAATGAAACAGTTTAGAGATGTAAATCTACAATTTGAAGAAGAAACCTTAAACCTTCATCCACAAATCATACTTTATCCATAGGAAATATTAGATGTTTTTCATGAAAGTTTTGAATTGTTTATCATACATGAGGCAAATTTAGATGATCATATTATGCTGAAGGCTTTATCACCAAAAAATAGTGAAAGTATTAAGTAAAGTGAAGAGGAATGTCTTGATAATAGCATTGTTAATTATCATAGATCAAGAGAATATTTTCATGTGCTAATTTATAATTCATTTTACTCTTTATATCTTGATCTCTTCTTAGATTCTGGTGTGCATGATACTTTACCCATGATATCTTACTCTTTTACATCACAATATGATCTTTTCGATATGCCAATATTTGGTGAAATTAATTTCGAGCATAACATTTATGAAGTCGGATTTGACGCTCTTTCACTTTCATCACTCACATGGGAAAAATATATGTTGCAAGATGATTCTACATGATTCATTTTTGAAAAAGACAATGCACTCATTCTTATGGAGATCAAAGATTCCGCATTGCATATTCATTCTTTGATTAGTTCAAATTTTAATGATTATGATTTACATTTTGAAACGATCCATCTCAGCAAAGGAAGTGTTCAAACTAATAATCTAATTGTTGTCATGAATCCTCTTATGATGTGTTCCCCATTTATAGGTATAGTTCGTCGAAGTCATATTTTGGATTCTAATTTTATGACAAGATCTTAGAATGGATTGAGGATTCATATCTAAAAAATATTCATAATAATGGTAAAGTTACGCTTGCTTTGTTTCTACCTAAATATCTAGGAGGTAAACATGACATGATTTTTTTAGATCCTCTATGTGAAAAAATTGATGAACACTAGGAGAATTGTCAGGAGGATGGGGAACTTCGGCCTTGGACGATGGTTATGTTAGGTCCCCATAATATTGACAAGTTTTCCAAACTCACTTACATTATTCCATGCCGTTATGACCCTTACTGTGACAAAATTGCAGATTGGTTGAAGGGTTCATATATGGAAAAGTTTCAAAAGAATGGTAAGGTTGTGCTTGCTTTTTTTTAAATGAATATATAGAAGGTAAGCATGAAATATTTCTTTTGTATTTGCAAGTACTACAGTATTTTATTCCGGTATTCAACTTTCTATGCCTTGTAGGATTGAAGATGCTCATGTGGCTGTGCTGGAAATACAATTTTACTTAGCGTTTTGATCTATGTAGAAGTTAGAGTAGGTGTAGGAATAAATTCCTTTTGGGTTTTTCTTTCCTTTTCAATTTTTCCTTTGAATAATGTAGTTATGAAGGCATGTGGGTACGCAAAGAGAACCATCGTTTGAATGTTGTCAGGGAAGTTTTATTTCAATTCCTTTCTTTTTCCTTTTCGCAACTGTCTTGATTAAACGTTTCTTTTTCAAAACTTGGTAGCATGATGCAATCATTCATATATTATGAATCATTAATAAAGAAATTAGGGATTTGATCTTTAATTCACATCAGTTTTACCCTGACAAACATAGCTTACCACTGCACACAATTGCACCCATCCTAGTTAACGATTTTTCTATGACTTTTAATAATAAGCTTGGTCAAAATAACATCTCATGCATCACTATCTTGAGAAAAGAAATTTCCTATACGCAAAACTATGAACATTATAGTTCTTCCTTTTGATCTTCATTCTCAATGAGAGGTTGGCCTGGTTTGTTTTTGGTCAAATTATTTTTTATATTGAATTTTTCTTTTTGTTGTTTTGATTGGTTCGTTTTGACTTTTGATTTTGAATTCCTTCAACAAAATATGATTTGGTTCATTTTTTTGTGTGTTGTTTTCTTTTCTATATTTTATTGAATCTCTTCCTTTGTTTTGTATATATATCTTTCTGATTCATTACTCTGTTGTTCTAGACTAATCATCATGATGAAATATTACTTAAATATGGAACTACATGTTAGTTTTCAAACGACTTGAGATATTTCAACTTTGGTATTGAAATAAAATACAACTATGCTTTGATGGGCAATATTAAATTTTGATTGTTACCATTATCCTTGCCCCACATTGGTTCTCTTTATATATAAGGAATTGTTTCTAAACCTAGATTAATATTTCAAAATCATGATAACCTTAATATTTCTTATGCCATCCATGTTCTTGAGGAACTTCTCAGATCTGCTTCCCTATCTTTTAGACAATATCATTTCACATATTGAATTATATCCCATGATCAGATCACGTGTGTGATTAAACTAGATAAACATAAGGTCCAAACTATAAGTGGGAAGGTCTCATCACGAGCCGATTCATCATGACCATAGGATTTTACGAAAGTTACATTACCATGTCTAGTCACCAAGCCATGGTAGTGGTATTTAGTCTTTCCAAATGAAGAACATGAGGTCTCATCACGAGACGACTTTCTCACCTCCATGAACCTATGTGTATGACATTGTTGTTAACTGGTCACCAAGCTAGAGTAGTGGCTTTCAGTTTGTTCCTAAATTATCAAAAGAATTAAACTTAATAATTCTAGAAATGATCCATAATGTGTTCTTAACTATGAGATGGGATCAAAGAATACATATAGGTTAAAAGGAAACCCTATCGAGGCTATGGACACATGCTAGCAGCAGAGGCCATGCATGTGGTATTGATGTCCTACTTTTATAACTGTCATGATTAATTGTTGAAACATTCTTTCAGATCTCATCTCCTTAAATAATTTCTTTAATCTAATTTTTCTCTTCCCATATATTATGGAAACATTAATTTGTATCTTTCCATAGAGAAAGCATCAATATTATTCAGAACATGTTGGGCTCTATTGAAATTACTAAGACAACTGAGAGGGGGGGTGAATCAATTGTTACTGTGCTTAAACAATATTTGTCTATTAAAACATTTTTTCAATCTTCTCCAAGTGACCATCAATATTATACAAGATATGAACAACATAAATAATGAACATCAGTCACACATAAGATATAATCAGAGACAAATTTTCACGAGTAAACCCATAAAAGGAGAAAACCTCTTCTTCTTCGAATGATGGGCAATATTTTAAGTTCTGAACATCATCTATCTTTGAGAACCAACTCAATGTGAGGCTACTACCTTTGTTTTACAAGCTCCAACTTGTTGAGAGAACCAACTCTCTGGTTTCTCTAACACCCACTAGAATGAATCATCAACTCCCTAAATGTTCCAACACCAACTAGACTCATACAAGCACCAACTTGCATACAAAAAACTCTGTGTTTTCCCTTGCACCACCATGCCACCTTGTTTTTAAATCCACAACTAGATGGAAGATACAACTTCCAATATTCAAGAACCAACTTGAATATTAGAGGACCACATTCCTCCCTAGCACCACCCTACCTCCCTGATTATGAATTTTTGACTGTATAATCAACAATACATATATATCAATTCTTATTGATTCTTCTATGTTCTGTAAATCTGGTTTGCTTCTGTCTGTTCTACAATTCTTCTCTTTTTCTGTTTGTTCTGCAAATTTGCTCTGCTTCTGTCTGTTCAACTTCTATTTCTCATCTCTGAGTTTGATCTCACACTGCGCATACTATAATTTTACCTTTCTTATAGTTCAACTCATTTTTCAGTTAGAACAAAAAACCTCACACTGTCATAGAATTTCACTTTTATGCTATACTATCGATTCAGTTACACCACAATTCTCTAAGGAAACACATCAACAACTGAATCGTCAAACGTCCAAGAACTATGATTCAATTATGCTAACTTAATCATAACTGGACAATTAACTGTGAGGTGAAACAATAACCCTTCGATTAAATTCCCAATTAACTAGCACCATTGGATTACATCCACAGGGTCTCGCGTTTATCCCATATGGCCACTGGTTGTGACCGAATGCTAAACATAAAGTGATTTCGTGATTTCTCATATCGCGACCTCCTGCTGTGAGTTTCTTCCAAACTCCCGAAATGTGAAAATCCAAAATGGAGCTTAGCAGTGCTAGCTCCTTCACTTCTCTTCCTCTGATGTGACCACAAGTTATGACCAGAGGCCAAGCACGAGGGTGTTTCAAAATTTCTCATATCACGACCGCCTGCTGTGAGTTGCTTCCAAACTCCTGAAACGCAAAACTCTGAAATGTTTCATATCAGATCAACAGTCGAGATGTCTCCCTCTGATTGACGGTTGTGATCAATATCATGGAATCTGACTTCATATCAGATCAATGGTCTAGATCCTTGATGATCCGATGGTCCAGATCATTTCGCAACTTCGCATATCACGAGTTCCTGTGTCATATTCCTTTAACTCCTCCAATGTGCAAGTCAAATAAATTCCAATTTCTCGCCATGTGTCTTCTGGCCTCAACGACCAAGATTGTTTTGCGACTTCGCATATCTTGAGTTTCCACACCACGCTCCTTTCCCTCCTACGAGTCAGTAAAATGATGGTCTCTCGCCACGCATCCCTCCAAATGGATGACTCTGATGATGTCGGGATAGCCAATGGCTGTGATCATTTCATGACCTCACACTTTGTGAAGTTAGAGGATAGTACTCAGCCTTATTCTCTTCGCAGTTATATAGGATCCGATGACTGTTGGTCCTCGGTGCTCAGATACAACGTATGATATTTTTTCTCCTCTTTTGCGCACTCATCCTGTATGAATTCAGATCTGGGATCCATCGGGAATTCAGGATGGGTGATCCAATGATCATTGTTGCTCTTCCTCCTGATATTGCACTTCTGTTCTTTCCATGCCATTATCGTTGCATTGTTGATATTGCTATAATTGGTAAACAAGTATACACTCATCATGTTGATCTTGACATCAATGAAAAACAAGCATACTCTACCTTCTGTCTATAAATATGCCAACAATCTCCCCCTTTGGCATTGATGGCAATTTTGAAGAACCTGAAGAACTGTACTATTCTGCCTGGACATCCAACCATACCACTGGAGCATCCTTACCATTACCACACTTTTTCTCCCCCTTTGACATCAATGTCAAATAAGAAACAAACTCCCCCTGAGTTGTTGCAGTGCATATCGAAGGTACCATATATGAGAAAAGCACATACTCCCCCTGACAAGGTGAACATATTAGATGAAAGAAGATATAACCCCCAACTTCTGACTAAGATATCCAAAAGGTGTCGTTGTTAACGGTTTAGTAAAGATGTCATCTATTTGTTCCATGAAAGGAATATAATTAAGCTAAACAACTCTGTTTGTAACCCACTCTCTGAGAAAATGATATTTGATTGGTATATGCTTAGTCTTGGAATGAAGAACATGATTCTTGGAGACAGTAATGGCACTGGTGTTATCACAGTTAAGTGGGATGGGATCAATATAAGTTACCTTCAAATCTGTAAGAGTTTGTATCATCCATAAAATCTGAGTGCAACAAGTAGAAACAACAATGTATTATGCCTCTATAGTTGATAATGAAATAGATCCCTGCTTCTTACTAATCCATGCTACTAATGAGTCACCCAGGAAGAATGCACCTCCACTGGTGCTCTTTCTATCATCCACACAATTTTCCCAATCAACATCTGAATAAGAAGTTAACTGAAAATTCTGATTTCTAGGATACCAAAGACCATAAGTCATTGTGCCCTTCAAGTATTTGAATATCCTTTTTATAGCTACTAAATGACTTTGTTTAGGAGCAGACTGATAACGACCTACCATTCCAACAACTTGCATTATATCAGGACGGGATGTTGTGATGTATAAAAGATTGCCTATCATTGATTGATATGTCCTTTGATCAACATCCGGTGAAATATCATCTTTATTGAGCTTGCAACCAACCACCATAGGTGTACTAACATGAGAAGAGTATTCCATTTGAAATTTCTTCAACATCTCTTTCAAATATTTTTCTTGAGAGATAAATATTCCTACAGAACTCTGATTTACTTGTAAACCAATAAAATATGACAATTCTCCTATCATGGACATATCAAACCCCATTTGCATAGAGTTAGCAAACCATTGGACAAAAGAATCATTAGTACATCCAAAAATAATGGCATCTACATAAACCAAAACAACTAGTAAATCATCACCTTCAGACTTAATGTATAGATTGTTGTCAACAATACCTTTCTTGAACCCTTTGTCTTGTAAGAATTTTTCGAGTATATAATACCAAGCTCGTGGTGCTTGTTTCATCCCATATAAATCCTTCTTCAGCTTGCAGACATAATCAATATTATGTGTCAGTGAGAATCCTTCAGGTTCCTCCATATATACTTCTTCCTCTAGATCTCCATTAATAAAAAATGACTTAACATCCATCTGATATACTTTAAAGTTATTATGACATGAGTATGCAAGAAACATTTTGATGGATTCCAATCTTGCCACTCGTGCAAAGGTTTCATCCAAATCCTATGCTTCAACTTGTGCATACCCTTTACAGACCAATCTGGCTTTATTCCTAACAACTTGTTCTTTTTCATTCATTTTATTCTTGAATACCCATTTGGAGCCTATTACATTCTTATCTTCAAGTCTAGGAACAAGATTCCAAGTATTTTTCTTCTCAATATAATCAAGCTCTTCATTCATATCTCTAATCCAATCATCATGATTGTTGGCTTCATCAAAATTTTTAGTTTCAATCATAGATAAAAAATCAACCTGATATTGTTCTGAGTCTTTAATCATTTTCCTTCTTGTCTGAACTCCTTTATTTATATCTCCAATTATCTGATTTTTAGGATGATTCTTTCTAACAATTATGAGAGGTGGTTTTGTTTCTTTCTACTGATTTGTGTCAGCCTGAGTATTCGTATCTTCATCTAATTCAGATTCTTCTCTTTCTAATCCTTGGACCTGTTCATCTTCATCTTCAACTATATATTCTATGCTTGGTTCAACACTGCTTACATTTTGTACCGTGATTTCTTCATCAACTTTTATGTCGATACAATCAACTAATTTATGCAACCTCTTATTATAACATATGTATCCTTTATTGTTTGTATCATAACCTAAGAAGATACCTTCATCAGCCCTGTCATCATATTTTCCAATATTTTCATAATTATTCTTGATATAACATTTACTCCCAAAGACTTTAAAATGCTTGATTGAAGCAGCTATTCCAAACATAGTTCATAAAGAGTCTTGTCACTATGTGGCCTGAGATGAGCTTTTTTAAGGATATGAACAACTGTATGAATTGATTCCACCCAATATGTCTGGGGAATATTCCTTTCATTCATCATTGATCTTTCCATCTGCTGAATTGATCTATTCTTCCTCTCAACTACTCCATTTTGTTGTGGAGTCCTTAGAATAGTGTACTCTCATTTGATTCCATGTTTATCACATAACTCTTTGAAGTTCCATGAACTAAACTCTCCTCCTCTATCAGACCTTAATGCCTTTAATTGTTTTCCTGTTTGATTCTCAGTCAAAGCCTTAAACACTTTGAATTTTTCAAATGCTTCATATTTTCCTTCAAAAAGGAAACCCATGTTAGTCTAGAATAATCATCAATAATCAACATAAAATAGTTTTCTTTTCCTGTACCTTATTTTCTTGAAGGTCCACATAAATCCATATGTACTAACTGGAGAGGTTTTTCTATTGAAGGAAAGTTTTTAGATTTGAACTGTGTCCGAGTAAGCTTTTCTATCTGGCAAGGTTTATAAACAAAATCATATGGCTTTGATATCTTTGGAAAATCTTTTACTGCCCCATTGTTTATAAGCTTGATTAAACGATCAAAATTTAGGTGTCCAATTCTCCTATGCAATAGCCAACTTTCATCATACTTGCTTAAGTGGCATTATTCTATTTCTTCTTTTAACACATAGACATTGTTTTCAATTCTTATCCCTTTTGCAACCAACTGTCATGAATTCACAGATTTATTTTACAATCTTTAGAAGTAAAAACAACTTCACATCCTCTGTCACAAACTTGACTGACACTTAGTAGATTATGTTTTGGACCGTCTACAAACAACACATCTTGTGCTTTTCCTTTGCCATTACTCAGACTTACTATTCCTCTACCTTTTATTTTTCCTGGCACATCATTTCCAAAAGTTACATTCCCTGATTTTCTTTCACTTAGAGTTAGAAACTTACTTTTTTCTCCAGTCATATGTTTGGAACATACACTGTCAAAATACCAGGGATTCTTTTGACTTTGGGCTAATAACACTAGTCCATAATTGTCATCTTCTTTCTTCTTCCAAACCTTGAAATTTTCAGTAGTGGGATTCAAATCTGGCTTATAATTCCTTAAGCGACAATATGCATCTTTATGTCCATAATTATGGCATGTGTAACATTCTGGTTCACTGAATAATAGATCATAATGATTGTTATGCTCATAACTGTTGTTATGCTTAACCTGCGTCTTTTTCCTAGCCATCACATGATTTGTAGTTTTTGGTTGTTTGTTACTTGGTTGTCTCAGTCTTTGTTGTGGAAAATAATTACTCCTTGAGTATATTGATTGCTCATATCTAAATCTTAAAGAACAATTTACAGCTTTGTGACCAAAGTTAGAACATAAAAAACAATATCCACAGAAAAATCCTTTGTACCTGGAAAATGGTTGTCTTCTTTGAACAAGTTGATTCCTTCCATGCTGATGATTTCTTTGACCAGAGGATGTGTTTGTGTTATTTATTTGATCTACATATTCGGTTCAGGTACTTTTCATTTCATTCCTTCTTGGCGACTGATTATCTTTCTCTGTTTCTGCAGAGTGGTTATTGTCAATGATTGTAGATTTGACAAACTTGATGGATTCTGTGTTACTTGGATGATCACTACTTGATCCTTCTTCATTACCCAAGATAGCTTTCAACTTTGGATTCCTTTTCTGATTTAGAATGGAGTTTAATCCTTCTGGGGATTTAATACTTGGAAGATTTTGGTGATACAATGCCTTAAACTTCTCCATCTCTTTTCTGGTTTTGACTATTTCTTCTTCTAAGGATTCACATCTCGCTTTCTTCTCTAATAACTGTTGTTTCAAAATTTCCTCTATTTTCTTTGCCTCTTCTAACTCCACTTTTAGCAAGGAAAATTCTTCATCAGGTTTTTTACCATTCATTTTAAAATGTATCAACAATTGTTTTTGTTTTCTCTTCTTAAATTTGAGTCTGTCAATTTCTTCCAAGGCACTGATTAATTCACCTTCCATATCCACCACAACTTCTTCGTCATCCATGTCACCTCCTTTGTGTTCACCATCAAGATCTCCCATATCCATAAGCATAAAATCATTCACTTTCTCTTCGCAGGATGAATCACTATCTATGTCTTATGAGGAGTCGTCATTGTTTGCACACAAACTTTGCTTTTTATCATATTTCTTAAATTTGTATTTCTTTTCATCATTAGAGTTCTGTTCCCTTTTCTTGTGAGGAAACTTAGATGAAAAATGACCTATGTTACCACAGTTAAAACATTTGAAGGAAAACTTGCCTTGATATTTTCCTGATCCTTTCTTTAACTTTCTCACAAATTTTTCCTCAATCTCATCTAATTCTAAATCAATATTCTTGTCTAATTTAAAAAATGCTTCTCTAGTGATGGATTTATCTTTACCAATTCTCATTTCATATGCAATTAGAGTTCCTAGGAGTTGATATATAGACATAGTTTTAAGATCATTTAATTCTTCTATTGCAGAAACTTTTGGATCAAATCTATCAAGCAGAGATCTTAAAATCTTCTGAACTAAAAATACATCTTCAATCTTCTCACCAAGACCCTTCATGGCATTCACAAGCTCTTCAACTCTTAAAAAATACTTACTAACTATTTCATCCTCATTCATCTTTATTTGTTCAAATTTCAATCTATATGTTTGAAGTTTGGCATCTTTTACTTTCTCATTTCCTTCATAACTGCTAATAAGTTTATCCAACATTACTTTGGCAGATTCAAGATGCATCACCTTTACAAACTCAACTTCAACAAGACAATTCAAGATAGCATTCATTGCAATTGCATTGAAACTAAATTCCAACTTATCATCTTTAGAAGCTAGCACAACAAGATTTTACTACACCAGTTTTTACTACACCCCAAACATCAACACCTAAGGCCATTATGTATGTTCTCATTCTAACTTTCCAGAAGGAAAAATTTGTTCCATCAAATAGAGGAGGATTATTGGCTGAAGTCCTTTCATGACTTGTCATGTTTAAGCTTACAAATCTACCTTTAAATAAAAGGAACCTGCTCTTATACCAATTTATTGAAATTACTAAGACAACTGAGAGGGGGGGTGAATAAGTTGTTACTATGCTTAAACAATATCATGTCTATTAAAAAAAAAAATCAATCTTCTCCAAGTGACCATAAATATTATACAAGATATGAACAACATAAATAATGAACATCCGTCACACATAAGATATAATCAGAGACATATTTTCATGAGGAAACCCATAAAGGGAGAAAACCTCTTCTTCTTCGAATGATAGGAAAACTTTTAAGTTATCTACATCATCTATCTTTGAGCACCAACTCAATGTGAGGCTACTACCTTTGTTTTACAAGCTCCAACTTGATCAGAGCAAAAAACTCTCTGGTTTCTCTGGCACCCACTAGAAGGAATCATCAACTCCCTAAATGGTCCAACACCAACTGGACTTATACAAGCACCAACTTGCATATAGAAAACTCTGTGTTTTTTTTAGCACCACCCTGCCACCCTATTTTCTAGCCACAACTAGATGGAAGATACAACTTCCAATATTCAAGCACCAACTTGAATATCATAGGACCACAGTCCTCCCTAGCACCACCCTACCTCCCTGATTATGATTTTTTGTCTGTATAATCAACAATACAGATATATCAATTCTTACCAATTCTTCTCTGTTCTATAAATTTGGTTTGCTTCTGTCTATTCTGCAATTCTTCTCTTCTTCTATCTGTTCTACAAATATTCTTTTCTTTTGTTTGTTTAGATTCTATTTCTCATCTATGAGTTTGATCTCACACTGTGCATACTGTAATTTTACCTTTCTTACAATTCAACTCATTTTTCAGTTAGAACAACCAACCTCACACTATCATAGAATTTCACTTTTATGCTATATTGTCGATTCAGTTACACCACGATTCTCCAAGGAAAGACATCAACAACTGAATCGTCAAACGTCCAATAACTATGATTCAGTTCTGCTAACTGAATCGTAACTGAACAATTAATTGTGAGGTGAAACAATAGCCCTTTGATCAAATTCCCAATTAACTAGCACCATTGGATTACATCTGCAAGGTCTCGCGTTTATCCCATATGGCCACTCTCTGTGACCGAATGCCTAACATAATGTGATTTCACGATTTCGCATATCGCGACCTCCTGTTGTGAGTTGCTTCCAAAATCCTGAAACGCGAAACTCCGAAATGGAGCTTAGCAGCTCTAGCTCCTTCACTTCTCTTCCTCTAATGTGACCATAAGTTATGATGATGATCCAGGTGGATATCGGTGGCCACCCACCTTTTCCAAATGGCTCAAAATGGCTTTCTGGCAATTTTGGCAATTTACTATTTTTAACAGGTTTTAACTTCCGGGGCCATTTTGAGGGTCCAAATGAAGGTTTTTTGAGATAGAGCTTCTCAATGATATCCAAAGGCATGATTGAGCCCCAAAAATGAATCTCCTCGATGATACCTTTCCAAGGAGCTATCACACGCCTAAAACGGAGATCGTATGCAAAAGTTACGACCCCGGGAAGTTGATGTACTCACTTACCCAAACGGGGCCCACATGACTTTTGGCGCTTCATCTCCTAGGGTTAGGTTTTTGGATGTCTAGGAATTTTGGCATTCCCGTTTATTGTAAAAAGGCCTTCAGATCCCCATTTTAATCATCTTATTGCGAATGCGAGTAGCCGTCACATCTCTTCTCAGAGATAAGCTGCCACCATTCTAGCGAGTCTTCCACTCTGTATTTTTACAGTCTCTGTACATTTCTTTCATTAATATAAATCGTGTATTACTGTACATATGTGTTTATGGTTGCATCTCTGATAGAATTCTGTTATATTATTGAATATCTGCAATATCTCTATGCATTTCTTTATTATATCTCCGCTCTCATTTCGTGCCGAAAATAATCCGGATCAGTGGTATCAGAGCAGGCTACTCTTGATCATTTTTTTCAGTGCATGTCCCCGACGAGGTCCGAGTATAGAAATTTGGGTCTCGAGCTTGTCTCTCTTGAAGACAATCTCTCTCGCACACCCAATAAACCCTCAGTGGTGGAAGAAAAGAAAAACGACGGAGCATATGATCCTATCAATCTGTAGCTTGAGCAAGCTCTCACGGGGCAGAGGGACGAAATGATGGAGAATTTTGCCCACATCCTTCAATGCCTGCCAATAGCATCAGGTGCATATTCATCAAGAGACCACTTTGGAGGCACCTTGCCTTTCAAGGTACAAGTTAACTTTGATATTCCCGTATTTGAAGGACAAATAGAAGCAGAAACCCTAGAAAAATGGTTAACTCTGCCAGAAGGTTATTTCTCTGTTCACAATTTTTTCAACAAAGAAAAGATCACCTTCACACTCCTTAAAGCTCTCCCTCATGTAAAACATTGGTGGGAAACTTACTGGGAGCAAAGTTCCACAGAGGAGTCTGGAATATATGGGGCCGATCCCACTTGGGATTTTTTTATGGATGCGGTAAAGGAACAGTATTACCCTGTTGGCAACTATGAGGACCAATACATGAGATGGACCACACTGTGGCAAGAGAGGGAACAAGAAGTTCCGGAGTTCACAAATACCTTCCATACCTTGCGCACCAATATGGGTATCAAATACTCCGAGCGACATTTGGTTATGAAATACCGTGGGGCTCTACACAGATACATCCAGACTGAAATGGATTTTCTGGACATCTCATCACTTGGTGTTGCTTATCGATATGCTGTTAAAATTGAGCATAAATTTAAGCACCATAACAAACGAGAATTTGGGCCTGCAAATCCGCAACAACCAAAGTATGACAAAGACAACCCTAACAAACAGTCTCCCGAAAACTAGTCTAAGACACAGGAAAAGAAGGGTCACGGGAAGACAAAGAAGGAAACCGGAAAATGGTGCGATTTCCACAAAATCCATTGGCACAACACCAATGAATGTTGCTCAAAATAGTCATTGGTGGCCAAGATCAAAGACAAAGAGCTGAACCCTGGTTCCGAATCTGATTCTAAAAATAATGGTAAAGGACAGATCATTGACGCAGACCCCACTGCTATTTTTGCGACCGCAACAATTCAACCAGAAGAACCAATAGATTCTGAAGAGGGGGAGCACCTTTTTCATTCATAGATGTGGGTGAAGGGGACCCCGCTGCATTTTATTGTTGATAGCGGAAGCCAGAAGAACCTCATCTCAACAGAGGTCGTCAAACAGTTGGGATTGTGGACAACACCACATCCACAACCATACAACATCGGGTGGCTTCGGCAAGAAAGAGATCTCTGTGTCAACCAACAGTGTCGATTGTCATATGGCATCCAACCCTTCAAGAATGAGGTATTATGTGATGTCTCCCCACTGGATGTCTGTGATGTTCTCTTGGGCCAACCATATATGTGGAGACGCCATGCTATTTATGAGTCTCGACCCCGTAGTGTCATTGTTACTTTGGGGGGTCATCTCTACAGAATACCAGAGGTAGTTCCGACTAATGTTCCATCTAAAAAGTGCCGCAAGGTAGTATCTCATACTGCAAAATTCATCTTCTTCACAATCTGTTCAAAAGGAGAACAAAAGGACACTGCAACCACTACAGCCTTGCCCCAAGCACCTTCTATCCAACAGAAGAAGGTCGACAAGGCTACAGCAAAGTGCAAAGATTCCTTCTGCACATCATCCTCTCATGTATCTCGACTTGTTGAGCAGCCTCAACCACAACAAGTTCGTGACATATTTCCACAAACTGAGCAGCGCGACGTCTCCAGCAAGAAAAGAAACTCACCAAGATGCAGATTCAACAAATGCTTTTCCCTCTCCCCCGGGAACTCAAGGAAATGGAGACCATTGCTTCCTAAGGAGGGAGGATTGATCCATGTGGATATCGATGGCCACCCACCTTTTCCAAATGGCTCAAAACAACTTTCGGACAATTTTGGCAATTTACTATTTTTAGCAGGTTTTAACTTCCGAGGCCATTTTGAGGGTCCAAATGAAGGTTTTTTGAGATCGAGGTTCTCAATGATATACAAAGGAATAATTGAGCCCCCAAAATGAATCTCCTCGATGATACCTTTCCAACGAGCTATCACACGCCTAAACCAGAGATCGTATGCAAAAGTTACGACCCCAGGAAGTTGATGTACTCACTTACCCAAACAGGGCCCACATGACTTTTGGCGCTTCATCTCCTAGGGTTAGGTTTTTGGATGTCTAGGAATTTTGGCATTCCTGTTTATTGTAAAAATGCCTTCAGAGACTCATTGTAATCATCTTCTTGCGAATGCGAGTAGCCGTCACATCTCTTCTCAGAGATAAGCTGCCACCATT
>ML779698.1:1939329-1951853 GCA_009831015.1 Picea engelmannii | reverse complement strand
AAGTTGGGTCTCGAGCTTATCTCTCTTGAATAAAATGGCTCTCACACACCCAAGAAACCCTCAATGGCGGAAGAAAAGAAAAACGACGGAGCAAACGATCCTATCAATCTGTTGCTTGAGCAAGGTCTCACGCGACAGAGAGACGAAATGATGGAGAATTTTTCCCACATCCTTCAATGCCTGCCGATAGCATCAGGTGCATATTCATCAAGAATACACTTTGGAGGCACTTCACCTTTCAAGGTACAAGTTAACTTTGATATTCCTGTATTTGAAGGACACATAGATGCATAAGCCCTAGAAAAATGGTTAACTCTGCTAGAAGGTTATTTCTTTGTTCACAATTTTTTCGACAAAGAAAAGATCACCTTCGCACTCCTTAAAGATCTCCCTCATGTCAAACATTGGTGGGAAACTTACTGGGAGTAAAGTTCCACAGAGGAGTCTGGAATATATGGGGTCGATCCCACTCGGGATTTTTTTGTGGATGCGGTAAAGGAATAGTATTACCCTGTTGGCAACTATGAGGACCAGTACATGAGATGGACCACACTGAGGCAAGAGAGGGGCCAAGCAGTTCCGGAGTTCACCAATACCTTCCATACCTTGCACACCAAGATGGGTATCAAAGACTCCGAGTGACATTTGGTTTTGAAATACCGTGGGGTTCTACGCAGATACATCGAGACTGAAATGGATTTTCTGGACATCTCATCACTCGGTGTTGCTTGTCGATATGCTGTTAAAATTGAGCAGAAATTTAAGCACCAGAACAAATGGGAATTTGGGCCTGCAAATCCGCAACAACCAAAGTATGACAAAGACAACCCTAACAAATAGTCTCCCGAAAACTAGTCCAAGACACAGGAAAAGAAGGGTCACGGGAAGACAAAGAAGGAAACCGGAAAATGGTGCGATTTCCACAAAATCCCCTGGCACAACACCAATGAATGTTTCTCAATACAGTCATTGGTGGCCGAGATCAAAGACAAAGAGCCGAACCCTGATTCAGAATCTGATTCTGAAAATAATGGTAAAGGACAGATCATTGATGCAGACCCCACTGCTATTGTCATGATCGCAACAATTCAACCAGAAGAACCAACAGATCCTGAAGAGGGGGAGCGCCTTTTTCATTCACAGATGTGGGTGAAGGGGACCCCGCTGCATTTTATTGTTGATAGCGGAATCCAGAAGAACCTCATCTCAACAGAGGTCGTCAAACAGTTGGGATTGTCGACAACACCACACCCACAGCCATACAACATCGGATGGCTTCGGCAAGGAAGAGATCTTCGTGTCAACAAACAGTGTCGATTGTTATACAGCATCCAACCCTTCAAGGATGAGGTATTATGTGATGTCGCCCCACTGGATGTCTGTGATGTTCTCTTGGGCCAACCATATATGTGGAGACGCCATGATATTTATGAGTCTCGACCCTGTAGTGTCATTGTTACTTTGGGGGGTCATCTCTACAGAATACCAGAGGTAGTTTCGACTACTGTTCCATCTAAAAAGTGCCGCAAGGTAGTATCTCATACTGCAAAATTCAGCTTCTTCACAATCTGTTCAAAAGGAGAACAAAAGGACACTGCAACCACTATAGCCTTGCCCCAAGCACCTTCTATCCAATAGAAGCAGGCCGACAAGGCTGCAACAAAGTAAAAATATTCCTTCTGCACATTGTCCTCTCATGTATCTCTACTTGTTGAGAAGCCTCAACCGCAACAGGTTCATGACAGATTTCCACAAACTGAGCAGCGCGACGTCTCCAACAAGACAAGCAACTCACCAAGATGCAGATTCAACAAATGCTTTTCCCTCTCCCCCGGGAACTCAATGCAATGGAGACCATTTCTTCCTAAGGAGGTAGGATTTATCCAATTGGATATTGGTGGCCACCCACCTTTTCCAAATGGATCAAAATGGCTTTCTCGCAATTTTGGCAATTTACTATTTTTAGCAGGTTTTAACTTTCGGGGCCATTTTGAGGGTCCAAATGAAGGTTTTTCGAGATCGAGGTTCTCAATGATAGAAAAAGGAATGATTGAACCCCCAAAATGAATCTCCTCGACGATACCTTTCCAAATAGCTATCACACGCCTAAAACGGAGATCGTATGCAAAAGTTACGACCCCGGGAAGTTGATGTCCTCACTTACCCAAACGGGGCCCACATGACTTTTGGTGCTTCATCTCCTAGGGTTAGGTTTTTGGATGTCTAGGAATTTTGGCATTCCCATTTATTGTAAAAAGGCCTTCAGAGCCTCATTGTAATCATCTTCTTGCGAATGTGAGTAGCTGTCACATCTCTTCTCAGAGATAAGCTGCCACCATTCTAGCGAGTCTTCCACTCTGTATTTTTAGCGAGTCTTCCACTCTGTATTTTTACAGTCTCTGTACATTTCTTTCATTAATATAAATTGTGTATTACTGTATATCTGTGTTTATGGTTGCATCTCTAATACACTTCTGTTATATTATTGAATATCTGCAATATCTCTGTGCATTTCTTTATTATATCTCCACTCTCATTTCGTGCCAAAAATAATTCGGATCAGTGGTATCAGAGCAGGCCGCTCTTGATCATTTTTTTCAGTGCATGTCCCCGACGAGGTCTGAGTATAGCAAGTTGTATCTCGAGCTTGTCTCTCTTGAAGACAATCGCTCTCGCACACCCAAGAAACCCTCAATGGCGGAAGAAAAGAAAAACGACGGAGCAGACGATCCTATCAATGTGTTGCTTGAGCAAGCTCTCACGCGACAGAGGGACGAAATGATGGAGAATTTTTCCCACATCCTTCAACACCTGCCGATAGCATCAGGTGCATATTCATCAAGCGACCACTTTGGAGGCACCTCGCTTTTCAAGGTACAAGTTAACTTTGATATTCCTGTATTTGAAGGACAAGTAGATGCAGAAGCCCTAGAAAAATGGTTAACTCTGCTAGAAGGTTATTTCTCTGTTCACAATTTTTTCGACAAAGAAAAGATCACCTTCGCACTCCTTAAATCTCTCCCTCATGTCAAACATTGGTGGGAAACTTACTGGGAGCAAAGTTCCGCAGAGGAGTCTGGAATATATGGGGACGATCCCACTTGGGATTTTTTTGTGGATGCGGTAAAGGAACAGTATTACCCTGTTGGCAACTATGAGGACCAGTACATGAGATGGACCACACTACAGCAAGAGAGGGGCCAAGCAGTTCCAGAGTTCACCAATACCTTCCATACCTTGCGCACCAAGCTGGGTATCAAAGAATCTGAGCGACATTTGGTTCTGAAATACCGTGGAGCTCTACACAGATACATCCAGACTGAAATGGATTTTCTGGACATCTCATCACTCGGTGTTGCTTATCGATATGCTGTTAAAATTGAGCAGAAATTTAAGCACCAGAACAAACAGGAATTTGGGCCTGCAAATCCGCAACAACCAAAGTATGACAAAGACAACCCTAAAAAACAGTCTCCCGAAAACCAGTCCAAGACATAGGAAAGTAAGGGTCACGGGAAGACAAAGAAGGAAACCGAAAAATGGTGCGATTTCCACAAAATCCCCTGGCACAACACCAATGAATGTCGCTCAAAATAGTCATTGGTGGATGAGATCAAAGACAAAGAGCCGAACCCTGATTCTAAATCTGATTCTGAAAATAATGGTAAAGGACAAATCATTGACGCAGACCCCACTGCTATTGTCGCAACCATAACAATTCAACCAGAAGAACCAATGGATCCTGAAGAGGGGGAGCACCTTTTTCATTCACAGATGTGGGTGAAGGGGACCCCGCTGCATTTTATTGTTGATAGCGGAAGCCAGAAGAAACTCATCTCAACAGAGGTCGTCAAACAATTGGGATTGTCGACAACACCACACCCGCAACCATACAACATCGGGTGGCTTCGGCAAGGAAGATATTTCCGTGTCAACCAATAGTGCCGATTGTCATACGGCATCCAACCCTTCAAGGATGAGGTATTATGTGATGTCTCCCCACTGGATGTCTGTGATGTTCTCTTGGGCCAACCGTATATGTGGAGATGCCATGCTATTTATGAGTCTTGACCCCGTAGTGTCATTGTTACTTTGGGGGGTCATCTCTACATAATACCAGAGGTAGTTCCGACTACTGTTCCATCTAAAAAGTGCTGCAAGGTAGTATCTCATACTGCAAAATTCAGCTTCTTTACAATCTGTTCAAAAGGAGAACAAAAGGACACTCCAACCACTACAGCCTTGACCCAAGCACCTTCTATCCAACAAAAGCAGGTCGACAAGGCTGAAGCAAAGTGAAAAGATTCCTTCTGCACATCGTCCTCTCATGTATCTCGACTTGTTGAGCAGCCTCAACCGCAACAGGTTCGTGACAGATTTCCACAAACTAAGCAGTGCGACGTCTCCAGCAAGACACGCAACTCACCAAGATGCAGATTCAACAAATGCTTTTCCCTCTCCCCCGAGAACTCAATGCAATGGAAACCATTGCTTCCTAAGGAGGGAGTATTGATCCAGGTGGATATTGGTGGCCACCCACCTTTTCCAAATGGCTCAAAACAACTTTCTGGCAATTTTGGCAATTTACTATTTTTAGCAAGTTTTAACTTCCGGGGCCATTTTGAGGGTCCAAATGAAGTTTTTTCGAGATCGAGGTTCTTAATGATAGATGAAGGCATGATTGATCCCCCAAAATGAATCTCCTCGATGATACCTTTCCAACGAGCTATCACACTCCTAAAAAGGATATCGTATGCAAAAGTTATGACTCCGGGAAGTTGATGTACTCACTTACCCAAACAGGGCCCACATGACTTTTGGCGCTTCATCTCCTAGGGTTAGGTTTTTGGATGTCTAGGAATTTTTCCATTCCCATTTATTTTAAAAAGGCCTTCAGAGCCTCATTTTAATCATCTTCTTGCGAATGCGAGTAGCCGTCGCATCTCTTTTCAGAGATAAGCTGCCAACATTCTAGCGAGTCTTCCACTCTGTATTTTTACAGTCTCTATACATTTATTTCATTAATATAAATCATGTATTACTGTATATCTGTGTTTATGGTTGCATCTCTGATACACTTCTATTATATTATTGAATATCTGCAATATCTCTGTGCATTTCTTTATTATATCTCCGCTCTCATTTCGTGCCGAAAATAATCCGGATCAGTGGTATCAGAGCATGCTGCTCTTGATCCTTTTTTTCAGTGCATGTCCCCGACGAGGTCTGAGTATATAAAGTTGGGTCTCGAGCTTGTCTCTCATGAATACAATCTCTCTCGCACACTGAAGAAACCCTCAATGGCAGAAGAAAAGAAAAACGACGGAGCAAACGATCCTATCAATTTGTTCCTTGAGCAAGCTCTCACGCGATAGAGGGACGAAATGATGGAGAATTTTGCCCACTTCCTTCAACGCCTGCCGATAGCATCAGGTGCATCTTCATCAAGCGGCCACTTTGGAGGCACCTCACCTTTCAAGGTACAAGTTAACTTTGATATTCCTGTATTTGAAGGACAAATAGATGCAGAGGCCCTAGAAAAATGGTTAACTCTGCTAGAAGGTTATTTCTCTATTCACAATTTTTCCAACAAAGAAAACATCACCTTCGCACTCCTTAAATATCTCCCTCATGTCAAACATTGGTGGGAAACTTACTGGGAGAAAAGTTCCACAGAGGAGTCTGGAATATATGGGGTCGATCCCACTTGGGATTTTTTTGTGGATGCGGTAAAGGAACATTATTACCCTGTTGGCAACTATGAGGACCAGTACATGAGATGGACCACACTACGGCAAGAGAGGGGCCAAGCAGTTATGGAGTTCACCAATACGTTCCATACCTTGCGCACCAAGCTGGGTATCAAAGACTCCGAGTGACATTTCGTTCTGAAATACCGTGGGGCTCTACACAGATACATCCAGACTTAAATGGATTTTCTAGACATCTCATCACTCGGTGTTGCTTATCGATATGCTGTTAAAATTTAGCAGAAATTTAAGCACCAGAACAAACAGGAATTTGGGCCTGCAAATCCGCAACAACCAAAGTATGACAAAGACAACCCTAACAAACAGTATCCCGAACACCAGTCCAAGACACAGGAAAAGAAGGGTCACGGGAAGACAAAGAAGGAAACCGGAAAATGGTGCGATTTCCACAAAATCCCCTGGCACAACACCAATGAATGTCACTCAAAACAGTCATTGGTGGCCGAGATCAAAGACAAAGAGCCGAACCCTAATTCAGAATTTGATTTTGAAAATAATGGTAAAGGACAGATCATTGACGCAGAACCCACTGCTCTTGTCGCGACCACAACAATTCAACCAGAAGAACCAACAGATCCTGAAGAAGGGGAGCACCTTTTTCATTCATAGATGTGGGTGAAGGGGACCCCGCTGCATTTTATTGTTGATAGCGGAAGCCAGAAGAACCTCATCTCAACAGAGGTTGTCAAAATGTTGGGATTGTCGACAACACCACACCCGCATCCATACAACATCGGGTGGCTTTGGCAAGGAAGAGATCTCCGTGTCAACCAACAGTGTCGATTGTCATATGGCATCCAACCCTTCAAGGATGAGGTATTATGTGATGTCGCCCCACTGGATGTCTGTGATGTTCTCTTGGGACAACCATATATGTGGAGATGCCATGCTATTTATGAGTCTCGACCTGGTAGTGTCATTGTTACTTTGGGGGGTCATCTCTACAGAATACCAGAGGTAGTTCCGACTACTGTTCCATCTAAAAAGTGCCACAAGGTAGTATTTCATACTGCAAAATTCAGCCACTTCACAATCTTTTCAAAAGGAGAACAAAAGGACACTGCAACCACTACAGCCTTGCCCCAAGCACCTTCTATCCAATAGAAGCAGGTTGACAAGGCTGCAGGAAAGTGCAAAGATTCCTTCTGTACATCTTCCTCTCATGTATCTCGACTTGTTGAGCAACCTCAACCACAGCAGGTTCGTGACATATTTCCAAAAACTGAGCGGTGCGACGTCTCCAGCAAGACAAGCAACTCACCAAGATGCAGATTCAACAAATGCTTTTCCCTCTCCCCTGGGAACTCAATGCAATGGATACCATTTCTTCCCAAGGAGGGAGGATTGATCCAGGTGGATATCAATGGCCACCCACCTTTTTCAAATGGCTCAAAACGACTTTCTGGCAATTTTGGCAATTTACTATTTTTAGCAGGTTTTAACTTTCGGGGCCATTTTGAGGGTCCAAATGAAGGTTTTTCTAGATCGAGGTTCTCAATGATCGCCGAAGGAATAATTGATCCCCAAAAATGAATCTCCTCGATGATACCTTTCCAACGAGCTATCACACACCTAAAACGAATATCGTATGCAAAAGTTACGACCCCGGGAAGTTGATGTACTCACTTACCCAAACGGGGCCCACATGACTTTTGGCGCTTCATCTCCTAGGGTTAGGTTTTTGGATGTATAGGACTTTTGGCATTCCCGTTTATTGTAAAAAGTCCTTCAGAGCCTCACTGTAATAATCTTCTTGCGAATGCGAGTAGCCGTCACATATCTTCTCAGAGATAAGCTGCCATCATTCTAGAGAGTCTTCCACTCTGTATTTTTACAGTCTCTGTACATTTCTTTCATTAATATAAATCGTGTATTACTGTATATCTGTGTTTATGGTTGCATCTTTGATACACTTCTGTTATATTATTGAATATCTGCAATATCTCTATGCATTTATTTATTATATCTCCGCTCTCATTTCGGGCCGAAAATAATCCGGATCAGACGAGGGGCCAAGAATGAGGGTGTTTCATGATTTCTCATATCGCGACCTCCTGCTGTGAGTTGCTTCCAAGCTCTCGAAATACAAAACTCTGAAATGTTTCATATCAGATCAATGACTGAGATATCTCCCGCTGATCGACGGTTGCGATCAATATCGTGGATTCTGACTTCATATCAGATCAACGGTCCAGATCCTTGGTGATCCGATGGTCGAAATCATTTCACAACTTCGCATATCGCGATTTCCTGTGTCATATTCCTTTGACTCCTCCAATGTGCAAGTCATCAAAATTCCAATCACTCGCCACATGTCCTCTGGCCCCAATGACCAGTATTGTTTCCCGACTTCGCGTATTGTGAGTTTCCACACCACACTCCTTTCCCTCCTGCGAGTCAGGGAAGTGTTGGTTTCTCACCACGGGTCCCTCCAAATGGATGACTCTGATGATGTCGAGATAGCCAATGGTTGTGATATTTTTGTGACCTTGCACCTCGCGAAGTTAGAGGATAGTACTCAGCCTTATCCTCTTCGTAGTTATACAGGAGTTGACGATTGTTGGTCTTCAGTGCTCAAATCCAACGTCTAAGATTTGTTCTCCTCCTCTGGATGGGTGATCCAACGATCATTGTTTCTCCAACTCTTGAGCTTACACTATTATTCTTTCCATGCCATTATCGTTGCGCTGTTGATCTTGCTATCATTGCTAAACAAGTATACACTCGTCATGTTGATCTTTCCATCAATGAAAAACAAGCATACTCTGACTTCTGTCTGTAAATATGTCAACATGCTCGTGATATGGTTAAATTAATGATGATGATTAGATCCTTTTTATCAATATTATATGTTTATTTTTCTATTTTGAAGAAGTTTTGAAGGATTGTAATATCAAATCGTCATAACATATACCAGGTATGTATAATTGATATTTTTTGATGGGTTTAAGCTTAATTCAGTGATTTAATGATTTCAATAAGCTAATGCACGATCTGTGTGTCCGAGGGAAAAATCACATGGTGTTTTTCCATCCAATAGCCCATACAGTACTTCATCCGACACTATTACAGGAAGCTAATTTAAATATTAATCTGTGGGAGCATGAAGGGGAATCTGAAAAATCCATCACATGGGTTTTTTGCTTAATATACCCAGTTAGGTCCCATACGACCTGTTTCTTGAAATTATTAATGGATTGAGAGCAGTTCGTGGTTTTCCATTCGGCATCTGGTACTCCATCCGGCACTGCGTCCGACACTCCATCCTGCACTAAAACCGTGGGCGAGTTGGCAATTGTTATATTGGTGTCCAATGATGGGAAAATCAGCGACATGGGTTTTTCTTGTGCTCATGGCCTCCAACTAATGAGATTCTGGCAACTTGGATTGGGTTGTTATACTGGGCGTTTATTGGCCCACTTAGTTTCTAGAAGCCACCTACGGTTAAAACACGTTAAGTGCAATTTACTGTTTTTAGAGGAGGTCGACCCTTCCAATGGTCAACCTCTCAGCTTGTAACCTCTATAAATACCACAACAATGGTCAGACAAATAGCTAATCTAAGGATAGTTAAGTTCACAATTGTGAAGCTAACATTGTTTTTGTTGTTTCAAGACATTTTCATAAACTTGTGTAAAACTGTGTTTTTTTAATTTAAATGTTGAAATCATGTTGCTTGAGCTTGTGATTCACCGTTGAGGAGTAGCCACGACCTGATGGGGGGCCCACCAGTGGTTTGGGTGAATATTTAGTGGTCTGGGTGTATTTTATTTATGCAATTATCATTTCTTTTATTTCCTGTACATATGTTTTTATCATTTTACTTACTGTGTAATTGTTGTTTATAGTTTAATTGTTTTAGTTTCTTGTTGCAGTTGCTTATGAAGGATAGTGTTAATATGTCATGTCTCTTTAATTAAATAAGAAACAAGATTAATCTTAAGCCACTAACTCCTATGCGATTAAATGATAGACTAGAATTTATGTATGCTGAAATAAAATAGTTAGAAGTTAAAACAAAGTAATTGAGTTAATAGTTTCTTTGGCAAAGTTTCGATGGATGGATAATTGTTAGTTTTGATTTTGATTCATAGTTTTCTTATTTTATTGCTATTTAGTTTGCTTATCTAGTTTTCTATTTAGTTTTCTTATTAATTCTCTTGTCATATGATGAAATAGAAATAGGATTTGAGTTATGTCTTTATGAGTATTTCCCTTTGCAATTTAAATTGTTAAAATAGGATTAGTTTAATTTACTTTATGCAATTTCCATTCTAGATCTAGATTGCAATTTCAATTTGAAGTTTTCTTTTGAGTTTAGTTCTTAGTTATAAATCTCTATTAGTGTGAATTTTCTTACATTAGCATATGAGTACATTGAATTCAGTAGCATAGTGTTTTCATATTGTTGATGATTAATGCATGAATTGAAGAATCACATGGATTTTTAGGGTAGTTGATGTTTCTTCTATAATGGCCAAGTTCTCATTAGATTGTTTGATTCATACCTTTCACTTTGCTATAGAAGTTAATATTGATTTTATCCCTCTTGAGTTATCATTAGTTGTTAAATGCCATCGTGATATCATAAGACACTGAAGACATAACCATCAACACTATATTTGAAGTTTTTTTACTTTTATAGATTAGAGAATAGTTTTCTTGTTATTGTAGATTAAAGAGTAGTTGTTGATTAACTTTTATTGTCATGATGTTTTAATTCAATAGATTAAGATTTCCTTTTATAGATTAGAAGTAATTATGAAGTTTATCTTAAGAATAGAGTTCACTTGCTTATTAATTTGATTAGTTACTTCTTGAGTAGTTTTAGTTAGTTTACTTGCTGCAGAAGTTACCATAGGTTAGGTATTTGATTGCTTATTAGTTTACTTGCTAAATATGTTTCCATAGGTTAGTTTGAATAGGGTAGTTGCTTGCTTGTTTACTTTTTTTAATAGGATAGTTACTTACTTGTTTAATTTCTTACTTGTTGTTTCTCATTGAATTTGAATATATTAATTAGATTAGTTTGTTGTTGTTATTTCTCATTAAATAGATTAAATAGATAGTTTTCTTTTGTTAGTTGTAATTATTAAATTAACTTGCTTAAAGTAGGGTTTTCATTTTCTTTCTTAGGACTATCCATCGATCCATTGTTCAAAAGTTACTTAGGGTAAACAATTTTAGTTCCTTGATAAGGTTTTCTCATTAATAGTCTTTGATTAAGTAGATTAGTCCTTAGATAGCCCATTTCCTTAGTTAAACTATACTACCTCTAGCCTTTCTGCCTTGGCACATATAGTGCTACAACTCTAAGTTTACTTACCTCAGGTTGACAATTTAATTGAGGGTTTCTAGTGCATATAGAACACCCATCATTTTTGGCGCCATTGCCGGTAAGTTGTCTCAAGGTAGGAATTATATCATTTCTAAACCTTAGCATTAGTTTGGTGGCGGGGGAACTTTAAGACGAGAGGTAAGAACTTGCGCATCTGCTATAACAGGTTCCCCCAAACCCAATGGTAGTTTTTCTTTTTCTTTTTGTTTTCTTTCATGATAGATGCATTAATGGTAGATACATTAAAGCTAAATCAGACCTTTCAACCAAGGTTCCTTCCGACCTTTTTGGGGGAAGGAACATTCCACTCATAAAATCCGCAAACCGATACCAAAAAATAGGAGCTAGCTCAACCCAAAGAGATAAACCAGTCTCTAAAGAGACTAAGACAGGGATAACTATCGACCAAAAAGTTGAAGCATCGGTAATAGTGGGACAAGAGGCAAGACCACTCGAGCCCTCCATAGAACCAAACAACAAAACCTTTGCTTTCTTACCACCACTAGGAAAATGAATTCGAAGGTGACCATTAGTTTGGAAGAAATCTCTCAAATCCTAGAAATAGCTAGGATCTCTTCTTCTCAGGAAGAACACATCTTGACAATAGCCAAGAACTTGTTTACCTCTCTGGAAATATTAGAATAATCAAGGTCCTATGAGCTACAAAATGATTTTCCTTGCCAAAATGCGAAGGAATATGAAAAATTATGGACTACATCCAGTGGAGAGCAATCATTAAGACCTGAGATTGAGGAGTTGTCAACATCCATCTCAACAGATCCTTTATGTACTTCAGAAATCAATCATCCAGAAGAAGAGGATCTGCATAGCATGATGAAGGAGAGCATATAAATTATTGTTGATGAACATCAAGATTACATTGAAATTTGGTTTCAAGAGGTCATCAGGCCACAATACTATTCTCTTCTTCAACACCTTCAGATGCCAAACCAAGTGGGTTGGTTGGTTCTTCATACCTAGGTAATCACTAAGGTAACTGTTTATGGATAAATTCGTGAGTGCGGACACAGACCAATCTCCCCAGATCCACCTGGATCTGGAGCAAAACGTGACAGAATACTACTCTTTCCCTAGATCTAGATATTGAATGAACTAAGAGAAATGGATGGTGGACATACCTTATGAACGCTCTCCTTTAATCTCTGTTGTTCCTTGCTCTGCTCCGATGCTCTTGTGTCGATCCAATCACAACAACACAAACCAATCACAGCAAAGGCATTAATATATTCAATACCTAGTCTATACATGTGATCAAGGAATTATGTAATAAGATGACATCATCATTATGGGAAAGGGACATATTCATGTATTGCATTAACTGAAAGAGAAATATACAACCTGAGCCTTGATTTCGTAGATCTCCTTTCGATGGCTCCTAGCTCTGACACACACAC
>ML779698.1:1883859-1913098 GCA_009831015.1 Picea engelmannii | reverse complement strand
TGCCTTCATTCAGTTGGTGCTGAAGTAAAAAGGAAGTCGGTGCTTCCACCCAGTGGGTGCTGGGATTCTGTGGGAGTTGGTGCTCTCATCCAGTTGGTGCTGGCAATCAGAGGTTGTAGCCTCTATGAGTTGGTGCTCATAAATTATGAGATGTAATGAAGTTGAAGCTTGCTGAACATCTTAAGAAGACGAGGTTTTTTCCCTGGTTGGGTTTCCTCTTGAAAAATCTGTGTCTCGTACTTGTGAATGAATGCTGTGTGTGATTGTTGTTCTTTAAACTATCTGCTTTATGTTTATAACTCTGGATTTCACAGTAAAGACTCACTGCCACTAAGATTAATGATTCAAAGTTAAAAATGAGAGTAAATGGTTAATAATCTACACTAACTGATTCACCCCCCCCTCTCAGTTAGTTCATACCTGTAACACTTGTCAACCTGTATAGGGTTTGTGTCCTCGAAACCATTCTGAGCTACAAAAGCTTCCCAGCTATCACCATGCAAACTCAAATGATAAACAACGATAAGTTTAATGAGCCCATAGTGGAACAGGCTGCTGTCAGCCTTCTTCCTCTTAAACCTTTTCGACATTTTATATAGGCTACGATGAAAGTAAAAGGGCATATTCAACGAGTATCCCATAAAATTCATTAGCAAACGTAGGTGGTAGAGAAACATAAGTCCGTATCGACCTTCATAGGTCACGAACTTCTCGATTACCAACAAAGTATCGTGCCATCGTGGTTTAAGTGCAGAGATGGGCATACCTTTGTCACAAGAGGTAACTTTGCGCAAGAGGAACAACAGTGTCCATGGAACCTCCTCGACCTTACAATTTTTGAACCAATGATGTCCTGTGGCAACTAACCCTGTAGCAGAATTGATAAAATTCTCATCAATTTCCAACTGGATGTCACCCACCTTGGCTCTACATCCATCGAAAGTCATGGAAAACTGTCTTGCTACAGCTAGATTAAAACCCTCAAATTGTTTCACGAAGGTAATCCATCCGTTATCCTCCAGGTATTTGCGGGCATTGTCAAACATTAACAAGGCTTGGTTTTTGTTTGGCTTGATTCTCATGACTGGTGCCATGGAGCTGAGCACATGGTAAGCCAAGGGTTTGGATCGTAGCACACACAGGAGCAGAGCTAACCGAGCTAACAGAGGCGAACGAGAATAATGGATAGGCATAAATGCCAGCGTGCGAAGGTGGTGGAGTTTATCTCTTCCATGCATAAGAGTTATTACAAAAGTACAACCACCGATTTTCATAGCTGTTCAACCCACTATAACATAATTCAACACTCAAGTCATTTGCCCAACCAATGAAATAAATGGTAAGTGCATAAACCAACGCGCTATCAACGTTGTGTCAAAGTTTTTAAACCATCAACATACGATTTGAAAACAACTCCAAATTATTAACCAAGCGCCAATGTACCAGCTCGTATCGAGAGTCTAACCATCGTGCCAATGGGTATTCATATAATCAACAAGCCATTGGTTATGAAAATACAAACATAGGTACCATATTAAAGATATAAGTGAAAGATTTAATCATAACCCCTATGTATTGTTATGAAACCAATGGTCGAGTAGGTCAAATAAAAACATGTAAATCCAAATGCCAATGCATTACAAACTCAATGAAACTAAATCACACAATCAATCGAAGCATGAGTACCGATCAAATGATCTTACCAGCTATATAGTGATAACTAAAAGGTGAGCGCAATAGTCATATCGACAAAAGAGATAATGACAGTTCAGATAATGATCGAAATGAGACTTCGAAAGACTAAGTTTTCACGCTTACAGTCGTGAAAACAAAATGAAGGCAAATATGCAAATGTCGCAAAGAATAAAAATGTCGTTTATTGAAAAATGCGACGAAAAATTGATGTTTGCAAAACATTGGTGTAGGCAGCTTATAAGACAATGGGAAAATGTGATTTGGCTGCCAACAATGGTGACACACTGGTAGAAGCAGTTATCTCTGCAAAAGAAAAAAATTCAGATTAGGACAACAAAGAAAATTTCAACTCAAAAATAACAACCAGAAAATAGTATAAACATCATCATTAACCAATCATTCCAGCAGTGTTTCAAAAGATGAAAATTGATAACAATCTTAAGATCAGCAAGTCACGACATTAAAGATAAAATCTCCAATATTGTTGGCATAGCCACTGCTGCCAGCAGGCATCCATAGCCTCGACAGGGTTTCCATTTAACCCACTCTGACATCTGTATCCTGTTAAGAAGTTATGGATCGGAATAAAGGACATTAAAGAGGTTTCTTTTTTGCAAATTTTCATATACCCGACATTTCTTTGCTGCCAGCAGGCCTGTTCAGTACCCCGACGAAGTTGCCTTGGCCCCATGCATGCATTTGCCCGCTGCCAGCGGACCTGTTCAGTATCCCAGCGGGTTTACAAGCACTTCCCACAGATCTTCTTAGTAATTTTTATTTTGTTTTTCATAGATATATAGCTGAGCGGGGTGACGCTGAAAATCATGATATTTTAACATTTTTTTTTTTTTAGACCTCATCAGAATTTTTTAGAACCATCCCTTATTTAGATCCAGAGATGTTTTATTTACAAAAACAACTTCCTAAGGCAGGGAGACATCTTCCGAGTCATTCCTTTACGGAATAGGGACAGCGTAAAAAGATAATGGATGATCATGACGAACTTTGCTCAGAGATCAAAATCAGTCAACTTCTTTTAAACAACAGATTTTTCCAACAGAGATATAAATTTCAGAAATATACCATTGATGTTTGTACAAATTTTTCAGAAGTTATTTCAGTTAAGGAATTATCTATCATCTTTGTCTGAATAGCTCAATGTACAGTATGTGTATTTTTCAAAAACACAAACTGATCAATTCAAATCAAAATAAAAAACAGAAAGCAAACGAAAATGCAAACAAAAATAAAATATTTACATAATATACAAGGGTTTTTATCAAGCAAAGTATCTTTTCAGGGCTTGGCCATTCACCGGGTAGGTGGCAAGCTTCCCTTCAAGATTCTGCAATCGAAAAGAACTAGGACCCAACTTTTCAACAATTAAAAATGGTCCAAGCCATAAGTTTTGAAATTTTGTGTGCTCTCCCTTTCCCTCATGCGGTTTGTCCCATTTCAAGACGAGATCGCCTACTTCAAAATTCCTATCAGAAGCAGAGTTAGAATCGAACCAGCTTTTAACCAATTGTTGATGTTGATCTAGCTTATGTTTAGCTTGGGCCCTTACTTCTTCTAGCTTCATCAAAGCGTTAATTCGGTTTTCTAGAGGGGGACAATCTTCTTCTTGGACTTTCTGTGACAACTGAAGTGAAGGAAGAAGAATGTGAGGTGGCAGAATTGCTTCTCTGCCATAAACGAGAAAAAAGGGGGAGTTACCTACAATGACTTTTGGCATTACCCTATCAACCCACAACGCATTTAGCAGCGCATTGTGCCAATTCTTGTGATTTTCAACCACGGTTCTCTTGATAATTTTAATCAAGTTCTTGTTTGTTGATTCTGCCAATCCGTTGCCCTGGGGGTAGTAACTAGCATAATACTTCAGCTTAATTCCTTTTTCCAAAGAGAACTCGCTCATCTCAAGAGAAGAAAAGTAAGAAGCATTATCGAAGACTAAACAGTCAGGGATGCCGAAACGAGTGATGATATTCGAAATTAGAAAGACAATTACCTGACTGGTGTTGACAGTTCTTAATGCAACAGCTTCAGACCATCGAGTAAAGTAATCTCTGGCTGTTACAATAAACTTGTGATGTTGTGAAGATGGGGGGTTCATTGGACCTATGATATCGAGGACCCACTGCTGAAAAGGAGAATCTACTGAAACAGGTTGTAGAGGAAAGGATGGTTTTTGCAAGCACCCTGATGCTTTCTGATAGATGATACATTTACGACATAAAGTGTGGGCGTCTCTAAAAAGCATGGGCCAGTAATAACCGACTCTCACAACTTTATGAGCAGTGGTGTCACCACCAAAATGACCACCAACTTCTCCTGCATGCAACTCTAGCAAGACTTTTTCTGCTTCGTCTTTTTCAAGACAACGCATCAGTACATCGTCAAAACTCTGACGAAACAGGATACCATTAACCTAGATGAAAGGAGGAATATTTCAGCCTCAACGCTCTTCTTTTAGCGGGTTCAAGGTGACGGGGGGCTGATCCATGTTCAAGATAGAATCTTATATCGTCGTACCAAGGACTGACCGAGTTTTGTACGCAACAAACTAGACTTTGATCGTGTTGTCCTAGTTTTGACATATCGCTCTCTTCTTGTTGTCCTGTTTCTGAATCAACAACTAACTTACATAACCCTTGGCCTCTCACTATCTGAGCTGGGGTGATTTCTAAGTCATACTCCTGCAAGGAGGTGACCCAGTTGGCTCTCTTTTCTCCTAGTTCCTTCTGCACTAACAAGTTCCTCACGGATGGGTAGGGGACAATGACTTTCGTCCTTGACTTCAAAAGATAAGACCGGAAATGCTTAACTGCTTTGAAAACAACGTAGGCTTGCTGATCTACCACTGGGTAATTAAGTTCAGTGCCTTTGAAAGCAGAGCTCATAAAGGCGATGGGTACTTCATTGTTCTCGACATTCTTTTGGGTTAGGACGGTGGCATAGGAACGGTCAGAAGAAAAAGTGTAGAGTGTAAAGTCTTGGGAAAAATCTGGGCTCATGAGAGACGGAGCGTCTATAATGGCCTTCTTTATTGCATTAAAATCTTTATTTTCCAGGGATCCCCAGTGATATTGGGTGTCTTTCTTAACTAGGTTTTGCAAGGGTCTGACCATTTCCGAGAAGATGGGGACAAATCTTCTCACGAAGTTAATTTGGCCTAAGAAAGACTGCATGGATTTTTTGGATGTAGGAGGGGGAATTTTTGCGATGACTTGAGTCCTTTCGGGGTCAATAATCATCCCTTCACTAGACACAATGAATCCTAAGAGTTTACCCTGTTCTACTGCAAATATGGATTTTTTTGGATTTAAGGAGATGTCGTATTTACGACATCGTAGTAGAACGGCTCGTAAGTGAGATAGATGATCGTCTTTGTTTTTATAATATACAATCACATCATCTAAGTAAACTACGACGGACTGATTGATTAAACCTTAGAAAGCAATGTCCATTGCTCTCTAAAAGGTGGCACCAGCATTAATCAGTCCAAAGGGCATTTTGCGATAAGAATAAGTGCCCCACGGGGTACAGAAGGTAGTTTTGAGTTGGTCTGGTGGAGACATCAGGACTTGGTTGTATCCAGAGAAACCATCTAGTAAATATAGCCTCTCAGAACCAGATACATGTTGAAGGATCTGTTCCATGGGTGGGACAGGATAATTGTCTTTATCAAACGCTCTATTGAGGTTTCGGAAATCAACACAGAGTCGGATTTCCCCATTTTTCTTCCGAACTGGGACAAGGTTGGAGACCCATTGAGTGTGCCTAACAGGAAAAATTATTTTAGCACTTAGGAGCTTATTCAATTCTTTTTGAACAGTCGGTTCTAGTTTAGGATGAATCTTCCTCAGTTTCTGTTGGAAGGGTAAGGTTTGGGGTTTCATCGGGATGACATGCTGTATGATATTAGGGTCGAAAGTTTTGAGGTCATTGTATGTCCAAGCAAAGACATCTTTAAATTCTTTGAACAATTTAATAAATGCAGTTTTTTCTTGCCGAGAACATCGCAAGCCTAGATTAATGCATTGAGGATTTTCATTAGTTCCTAAGTTTACTTTTTCATAAGATAACGAGGAACTATTGGTTTTACAGTTGACCGTCTTTTTAAATTTATCTTAAAAATCATAAAACTTCTCTAATCTAACTACATATTTGGGTATCGAATTTACCATGTCCGACAAAGCTTCAGGAGTTTTCGGATCAGGTATTACCGTAAAATCGTGCAAATTGTTGTCGTGCGTGCATTCATCTATCACCGCGCCTTGAAAGGTTTCTTCCATGTGCAGAAAGTTGATAATCTATTGATCGTCGTCAAATACTCTCCAGTTCGTGATGTTGTCGGGAATGGATGGCTGAAACAACAGTTCAACGGAGAATGCGTCTGGGGATAAGCCTTCTGCAGGAAGAATTTTAGAAGCTACATTAGCTAATAAATCTGCTTTAGCATTATTTAATCTAGGAATGGAATTTATATTGAAAGCGGAAAATTTATTCATTAAAATCCATACCTCAGACTGGTAGCTTTTGAGATGCGGAGAGAGACAGTGGATAGAATCACTTACCTGTCTAACCACTATTTCAGAGTCGCCAAATACAACTAGGTTTTGAATGTTCATATCCAAAGCTTTTTTGAGACCTTGCAGTAAAGCCTCATGTTCTGCAGTATTATTAGTACATTCAAATTCTAGTCTACATGCAATTAATGTCTTGTTACCTGCCGGATTGATAATGACGCAGCCTTCTCTAGCTTCTTCTTTGGACTTTGATTCGTCGAAATACAAAGACCAAATTTGATTTTCATCGTATACATGAGACCATTGCGTGGAAGTTGTTTGTTGTGCATACACTACAATCTCGGACTGTTGTTCTGGATTGGTGATAGGTGAAACCTCAGCCATGAAGTTGTCGAAGAAAGTGTCCATCCCTTGTACTTCAGGTGTATCCGCAGAAGGTGTATATGGTTTGTTGGGATCGTTTAAATCTATGACCGTGAACTTAAGGTAACGCTCATGATTCACCTTTATTTTGTTAGGCTTGTCATTCTCTGGAAGCCATAGATGGGACCAATCTGTCGCGAAGTAACCGTGTAGCTGCTCCGACCAGTCCCTGCTTAAAAACAGACCATACACTTATGGAATATCCACAATCATTATATCAATAACTTAATGAACCTTGGGGTTAGACGATAATCGAATAAGCACATTCTTTAGTTCGCCTATAACTTTAACATTTGTTCGATCAAGTTGTATGATTTTTAAAGTCGAGGGTTTAACTTCAGCGTTAATTTTCTAGCAAACAGACCAAGGCATCACATTGGATGACGCTCCTGAGTCTACCATACAATTGTGCACATTTCTATTAAAAAGCTCGAAAGTTAACAGGAACGGAGGTACATTTTTGCGAGTATTAAGAGTAGTAGCTTGTGGATTTTTACTCGCAGTTTCTAAAGCTACTTTATCTACATTATTTACATTATTTACATTATTTACAGGAAGGCTTCCTTTATCTTGAGAATCAGGATTATTTTTAGTGGAAGTCTTCTGAGGGACTTTGCTTTGCACAACCTTGTTACCATTGGAATTACCATTCTTGCCATTCTCTGAAATATTTTGCAACATTTTTTGAAGCAGAAATGGAAACTTCAATAACTCATAAATAGAAATGTTAGCCCTTAACTTTTTAAGATCTTCAACAACATCATAATCTAAGTTGGGGTTCACATTACTCTGTTTAGTTTCAACTGATTTAGATGGCTTTGGAGGAGAAGTTGTAGTGTTTTCGGAAGAAGGTTTGTTGGATGTCTTACTCCTGGTGTTATAGGGATGCACTGTCTCGAAGTTAGCTTGAAAGATGCTATCCGAGAAGTGTCCAAAAATGTTTGGAGAAGACTCTTCTTCTTGAACTGTCTCTTGTTCAACTACCTCCTCGGGAATCTCAGGAGGCATCAAGTTATCTTGGGCTTCTAAAATTGTTTGAATAGCACAATGCAAACTTTCTAGGTTAAGGCCCTCGATGGTTGGATTAGGTCAGTTGGTAGGAAAAGGTTTCCGGAAAGGAGGTTTGTAGGGTCCTTTACTCGAGGAAGCTTCTTCGGTTGACCTTTTTAAGTCTATAACTTGATTTGACAGTTTTTGAACAACTTTAGTTAGGTTTTCCAAATCAGAGTTTTCAGGTTGTGTTTTACTTTGAGTGGGTCTGGGTAGGATTTCAATCTTCGTTTTGGAAAAAGAACTACTCTCAACTTCATTGCTAGAAGAGTCTTTAAGATTAAGTATGTCTTTTTCAATCTGGCTGGCCTCCTTGAAGGCCTCTAACAACATGGCTTTCTTAGATCGTTTAACCCAAATAGATATACTTTGATGCAAAGCTTTAGTGTAGTATGCTATTATAAGACTCTCAGCAGGCATGGAATCCGTAGGGATTCGGTTTTTAAGTGTTAATAATCTTTGATTAAAGTCTTTAACTTTTTCTTTTGGGTTCATTCTTAAGCTAGAAAGATCCATGACTAGGACTTCCGGAGGTTTACCGTCTCCAAAATTTTCCAAAAAGAATGACTCAAACTTTTCCCAAGACACGATGGTATGGGGTTGTTGGGAAAAGTACCAAGTGGATGCATTACCCTCGAAAGTATAAGGGAACAACCTACGGACAACGTCTTCATGTTCAACATTGCGGAGTCTTATGGCTAACATAAATTTTTTTATGTGATCTTCGGCTATCTGTTTTGAGTCAAGATAAAACTTGGGAAGCCATTTCTCCGGGTGTTTAGGTCGAGGGTGCTGAGCTCCAGGTATAGCTACAACATCCTAGTCAAGCCAGGGTCTAGCAGGGTTGTTCTGATTTTCCATTGGGGTAGTGGGTGTGGAAGGCTGAGAAGGGGAATTTCCTTCATCAGAGGAATCTCCTCTAGAAGAGGAAGGAGATGATGGAGGTGGTGAAGGGGGTATCCTAGATCCTCCTGCAGCAGGATTTAAAATTAGATCTGAAGGATTCACAGTAGGATCAATGCCTTCTAATTGTTCTCTGATATCAGAGAAATCCAAAGGTTGGCCCCACTGATGGTTTGGTTGCCTCAAATAGGCTAAGTCACTATGTGTTTTAATAAGATATTGGCGTACAATCTCTTGTATGTCACCACCTGTAGGATTAGGGGTTGCTGGATCAACTGTGATCTGTGGATCGTCGGTTGAAGTAGTTGTTGTTTGAAGGGGAAAATTATCATGTGAACGGTTTCTATTCACTATAGGTGAGCGATTAGGGGGTGGAGGAGTCTTGCGACCACCTCGTGCCATTAATTAAATTCAGGCCCTCCTTCTAGTGCCATTTGTCGATGGGCGAAATTGACCGTCCTTCAACTGAGAGAGTGGAACCGGTCCGGGGTTGTCTAATAACCCAAGCCGTTTGGGATGAACCACCCTGACGGGTTTAGCGGCTCCGTTAGCCGATCTAAGGTCCGAAGAAAACAAAAAGAAAACTATTCTAAACTAACTAATCTAACTAAAACAAAATAAAACAAACTAATAAACTAATCTAATTAAAACTAACTATTAAAACAAACTAAACTAATACCAACTATTCTATAAATACAATCTACTAACTAATACTATACTAACTACTAATTAACTATATAACTACTAAATGAAATATAACTTATTCACAAAATGTACAATATCTACAATTCACAGATTTAAATCAAACCTGAAAAACTTGTTTATATTCTGCCCTAAAGACAATAAAAGATATGTTTTGTTGATTTTATGATTTTATGAACAAGAAATAAAACAGAACTAACTAAACTAAACAACTAATACACTAATTCTAGTTACACATCTATCTGAACATATATCTAATTAAACTACTTAAATTATACTAAACAAAGTAACGGAAATAAATCACAAACTAACCTGAAGGAATGCTCCAGATTTGTCATGTGTATGATGATCTTCTAAGCTGATCGGAGGGAGAAAACCCGCACCGAATAATCCAGAAGCTTCTTGTAAACGATAGCTGCAATGCTCTTTAAGTTTGTTTACAGGACAAACAAGACATAAAAATCACAACAATCATATAATTTATAAATCTCAACAATTAGGTAAACCTGTATGCAAAGACTTATACAAAATAATTCAATTGATGAAGAAGAGAAATCTGTCATTCATGAACTGAATCAAGTAATTGTCGTGTTTTTAAATGTTGAAAGAAATCAGATATGGATCATATTAATTAAATCGTATCACTTTGCAAAAGACTAAGATAGCTAAAGTAGTCACTAATCAAATGCAAATTGATAGGCATAAACATGAAACAAAAGATTGATATTATGAAAAGCAAAAGTTGTAGCAGAACATCAACTTTCGTCTCTGTTTGTATTAGAAATCCATATCCTTTTTCTCCCACTAATGAGGATGATCCTTATTACAAAAATAATAAGTATTTATAGGTTCTTCCACAAGGTAAAACCTCCCTGTGGAAGTTATAAAACTGTTTACATAAAATCTGGGAAGATATCCCAAAATTAACTAAGCTAGGAAACTAAAATAAAACTAAAATATCCAAATATACCCTATACTGTCCAGCATGTCCCATGCAATTTGAATTCACCTGAAAAGGGTAAAAAATAGACAAGTTAGAAGGATCTTTTATTAATTAAATAATAAAAATCTAATTCTATAGACTAGCTACAGAATCATCTGATTCTGTAGCTAGTCTAAATAAGATACAGAATCAGTATTAAAATCAATTGAAAATATTTTAAAGATTTCAATTTAATTGACATCCAATAACCATTTGAAAACAAATCATTTAATTTTGAGTTTTTTATACCATTCGAAATCAAACAGGATCCAAATCAATTGAATGACTATAGAGACAGGCATACTCTTTTTTGTTTGTTACCACCAAGTCGGGTGACAAAATCATATGGAGCAACAATGTAATCGTTTCACAACAAATCGAATCCAACAATTGTGAAATCATTTTGATATCAATTGAAATGATTATAATCAAGACAAATGGCACGCAACCGTTACGCTGCCTTGTCAACAGGAAATATGAATTCGACAAGATCATTCTCCAATCGTTATGACTGTGTTGACACAGAAAACGATTCATGCCACGAATAGATCAATTCAAACTTGGCGCGAAAATCAATTCAAATAAAATCATAACAGGCTCAATTGATTAGCAATAGAATTCGTAATTTGTTATTGCAAATTGGGCAAACAAGATCGACTGACTTCGATCAAAATCGTTCCAATCAAACGAATTATAACCGGGTTTGACCAATTCGTTTTACAAATTTAAAATTAAACAGAGCTTCAATTATAATCCAAATTCAACTCATTAAAATGATCGAACTAACAGTAATCCAATCAAGCGAATCAATCGGCTGGGGTTTAGCATAGTTTTCATGAATCAAATCCATTCCATGATTCGGGCGCACCTCACAGACTTAAATGAGCATATTGTTTTTATAAAAACAGAGTAGTTCATTCCACATTAAAATCGAACAGATTTGCATTCCCAATTTAGAAAATCATAGGACACAACATACTGAAAAATCGTAAAAACCAAACTCTCTGAAGTCGTTTTCCAATCACATCATATGAATCATAACAAAATCAAATCCGAACATGATCGAGTTCTAAACTGAGCATGAAAAACTTCCTTTTCAAATCGGATACAAACCAATCCAGTCGAAAACAAACTATCAATTTTGTTAACTCAATTAGGCAAACCAATCAATCAAATCCAAACGAAGACCATTCAAATTCAATCAAAATCTATCGATAGCTATACTGGGAATGATCAGATCATATATCAAATCGAAATTTCTTTTTATTTTTAGCAAAACGAAATGTATACAGGATAAACACATTATTACAGAGCCATTTCGAGATGTAAACAAAGATATTCAAGAACCAAATTCGACTTATTATATTAACCCTGATCATTCATAAAATAGAAATGATATCAAAATCATACCTGTACAGCGACGAGACGGCTTGATCATGCCAATTTGGAGTTGATAACTGCCGTAGCCGATTCAAGGTTTTTGAAAAGGATGGAGCCTGTCGTCTTCTTCTTCTTATCAGCTGCTTGGAGTTGGTCTCGTTGGCTGGTCAATACCTCAATTCAACTTTCCAGTGATTGAATTTTCGATTGGAGTATGGGAACATCAATGTAGTATTGTTCCAACCATAAATCGCATTGATCATAGGACGACTGTGTGGGGTTTGGAAGAGCATGCGAGGGTTTGGTCATATGGCTGAGGGTTTCGTTAGGCAACTCAATACCAGGGTAGCTGGGATCATTTCTTAGGCAGGGAGGAAGAGTCATCACGAAATCGTAAGGTGGTTCATGGCATAAACCCTGTGAGTACGGGTATTGATCGGCTAAAAAATGTTCTATGTTCGAATCGAAATCCTCACTCAGGATTATAGGCTTTGACTCAGCAGAGAGTTTAGGCTTGTTTCTATCCATCCTTGAAATGAGCCTAGCGTTCTTTTTACCCTTGGCATTAGCAGTAGGGTTTTCCTTGGGCTTTCTTCTCACAGGCTTTTTAATAGTCTCGGGCTTCTCAGTCCCAACGTTTGGTAAGTCGATAAGAGGGTAGGCCGAAGGCTTAGGAGCAGGCAATAGGATATGGAAGGGCACGGGGGGCGCAACCATGACTTCACTCACCACAGGCTTGTCAACCTGTATAGGGTTTGTGTCCTCGAAACCATTCCGAGCTACGAAACTTCCCAGCTATCACCATGCAAACTCAAATGATAAACAACGATAAGTTTAATGAACCCATAGTGGAACAGGCTGCTGTCAGCCTTCTTCCTCTTAAACCTTTTCGACATTTTATATAGGCTACGATGAAAGTAAAAGGGCATATTCAACGAGTATCCCATAAAATTCATTAGCAAATGCAGGTGGTAGAGAAACACAAGTCCGTATCGACCTTCACAGGTCACGAACTGCTTGATTACCAACAAAGTATCATGCCATCGTGGTTTAAGTGTAGAGATGGGCATACGTTTGTCACAAGAGGTGACTTTGCGCAAGAGGAACAACAGTGTCCATGGCACCTCCTCGACCTTACAATTTTTGAACCAACGATGTCCTGTGGAAACTAACCCTGTAGAAGAACTGATAAAATTCTCATCAATTTCCAACTGGATGTCACCCACCTTGGCTCTACAGCCATCGAAAGTCATGGAAAACTGTCATGCTACAGCTAGATTAAAACCCTCAAATTGTTTCACGAAGGTAATCCATCCGTTATCTTCCAGGTCTTTGCGGGCATTGTCAAACATTAACAAGGCTTGGTTGTCGTTTATCTCAATTCTCATGACTGGTGCCATGGAGCTGAGCACATGGTAAGCCAAGGGTTTGGATCATAGCACACACAGGATTAGAGCTAACCGAGCTAACAGAGGCGAACAGGAATAAAGGATAGGCATAAATTCCAGTGTGCGAAGGTGGTGGAGTTTATCTCTACCATGCATAAGAGTTATTACGAAAGTACAACCACCGATTTTCATAGTTGTTCAACCCACTATAACATAATTCAACACTCAAGTCATTTGCCCAACCAATGAAATAAATGGTAAGTGCATAAACCAACGTGCTATCAACGTTGTGTCAAAGTTTTTAAACCATCAACATACGATTTGAAACCATCGCCAAATTATTAACCAAGCGCCAATGTACCAGCTCGTATCGAGAGTCTAACCATCGTGCCAATGGGTATTCATATAATCAACAAGCCATTGGTTATGAAAATACAAACATAGGTACCATATTAAAGATATAAGTGAAAGATTTAACCATAACCCCTATGTATTGTTATGAAACCAATGGTCGAGTAGGTCAAATAAAAACATGTAAATCCAAATGCCAATGCATTACAAACTCAATGAAACCAAATCACACAATCAATCGAAGCATGAGTACCGATCAAATAATCTTACCAGCTGTATAGTGATAAATAAAAGGTGAGCGCAATAGTCATATCGACAAAAGATATAATGACAGTTCAGATAATGATCGAAATGCGACTTCGAAAGACTAAGTTTTCACGCTTACAGTCGTGAAAACAAAACGAAGGCAAATATGCAAATGTCACAAAGAATAAAAATGTCGTTTATTGAAAAATGCGATGAAAAATTGATGTTTGCAAAACATTGGTGTAGGCAGCTTATAAGACAATGGAAAAATGTGATTTGGCTGCCAACAGATATACACTTGGACTCTTAGTTATATAAAGGCTAAGATTGAGACAATAAAACAGAAGCTTGGGTGAGAATTTATCCTCCCAATAAAGTAGTTAACAAAGAGGAAAATGAGATTCCCATAATACGATGAGAGTACTCAAGTAACATCTGGTTTGCAATCATTTTCACATCCTGTTATTCCCGCTATGGCTTCACCTACAAGATAATATTCGATACACTTTTGCCGATAGAATTCCATGAGGGATTTCTTTGCTTTGGGGCCGTCATGAAATAAAATATTGTTCAAGAACAAATATGCATCCTTATACCTTCCCAAATATAGAAAAGATTCATTTTTTGGGTGCACACCCTCGATCATCAGTTTGGGAGGTTAAGTGAAATTGATGGCACCATAGACATTGGCATCATGGAGAGACTTGGAGTAACGGTCGAGTCCATGGGCGTAAATGCTTGAATTTCTCTCCCTGCTATTGTCCTAATCCAGGGGTTTCAGAGACAAGGAACATGGTGGAAGAGGTCAGATAAGTTCTGCTATCTACTTTCATGATGCATATGTTTGTTTTGTAGGAGGATCTGTCGCAAACTAAGTCAATGAATGGATCTCCATAATGTGATTGGGCATTGATTCATTAGTGAGCTTGAAGAAGCATTAAGTTGTCCACCTGGGTTATTATTTCGTTGTGGTTTGCAACACCCAATGGCATGAGTCTCAAAGTCAATGGGGATGTATAATGGTTGGACAAGTGGATGCATGAGCTCGACACCAACAAGTTACAGTGACAAGTTTCTCTTTGTATTCTACATATTAATTTTTGCAAATTTTTGGCATTATCCCTATAGCTTTGCATTCTTGTTTGAGTTGTGTAAGTAGAGAATCTACCTTCTCAAGCATGTAATTTTGGTCTGCAATGATCATATAATACATGTGATTTCATGGATGAAAGAGATATAGGATCCGAAGAAAATCATATGGATGTAAAGATAACCTTTCTCAATGGAGAGATTGAGAAAGAAGTATACATCGAGAAACAAATGGTTTCGTGATACATGAGAAGGAGTCTCATGTGTGTTGAAGATGGCCTTGTATGGACTCAACCAACCACCTATATCTTGGTATGCAAGGATTGACGGACACCTAATGATTTTTGGGCTTCAAACAAAGTGTTGTCGATCCCAGCCTGTATTACAAGACTGTTAATGGTGAGTCCCTAATTTTGGTCCTCTACGTTGCTGATTTATTCCTCACTGATACAGAGAGCCTTATTGTTGAATGCAAGTATGCATTGGCCTCTAAGTTTGAGATGAAGGACCTTGGTATGATACACTACTTCTTGGGACTAGAAGTGTGGCAGAGAAATGATGAGATCTTCCCGAGTCAGGGTAAGTACACTGTTGAGATATTGAATAAGTTTGAGATACTGAACTTGAAGCCTGTGGCTACACCAATGATGAAAAATTTGAAGAAACTAAGTGTGTCTTCTTCTGATTCTAATGAAATTGATCCGACTTTGTACAGACGAATGATTGGATAATTGATGTATCTGGTTAACACTAGACCAAATAATTTCTATGCAGTGAGTGCACTTAGCCAGTTTATAAGTTAGTTGAGATAGACACACTAGATTGTTGCAAAGTATTTGTTGAGATACTTGCGAGGCACAACTAGCCATGGTCTAAGATATACTTCCAGTATTGATATGATATGGTAGGAATATATTGACTCTGATTGGGCAGGGAGTGCAGTGGACAGAAAGAGCACCTTTGGGTGTTGCTTCACTTTGGGATCTTCCATGGTTTCCTGGTGTAGCAGGAAACAAAATTTTGTGGCTTTGAGCACAAAAGAAGCAGAGTACATTTCATTAAGTATGACGGTCCATGAAGCAGTGTGTCTTCACAATATCCTTGTATATTTATCCAAACATGTACTGGATTCCACCATTATTCATTATGGTAACCAAAGTTGTGTGAAGATCTCTGATAATCTAGTGTTTCATGACAAATCAAACCACATTGAGATCAAGTATGATTACATCCGAGACATGGTGCAGAGGAAGGAAGTATTGATGTAGTACCTTCCTACATATGAGAAGCTTGTTAATGTTCTTACCAAACCAAGATGAAGTTCAAGTACTTCCGTGACAGATTTGGTGTGGCAGAGAATGCCTCCCTTGTTGAGAGGGAGTGTGGATGTTTGTAGCTTCCTGAGACATTCTCCAGATCATACTCCTCTATGACTGAGTTGAGTTGATCTATGATGACACTTATTCGAGAAGGGATAAGTGGGGAATTTATCTGAGAAGGGATAAGTGGGGCATTTATCTGAGAAGGGATAAGTCTGTTTGGGCTTATAGCCCAACCTCCCATGTGGAGAGCACATGAGGACATGTCAAGGGAGTTGACCCTTGACGTCATACACTATGGGAGTTGACCCTAGTGTTTCTAGAGGGTGTAACCTCTAGAAGTCCACATGGAGTGCCATGTGTGAAAAAATTTCTCCAGATCGTACTCCTCTATGAAATGAGTTGAGTTGATCTGTGAGGACACTTATTCGAGAAGGGATAAGTACATTTGGACTTATAGCCCATCGTCCCATGTGGAGAGAACATGAGGACATGTCAAGGGAGTTGACCCTTGATGTCTCACACTATGGGGAGTTGACCCTAAGTGTTCCTAGAGGGAGTAGCCTCTCGAAGTCCACATGGGAGTGCCATGTGTGAAAAATTTTTTGCTACTATGGTGGTTGTGTACCACTGGAGGAGATTGCGTGTCTCTAGACAGTATTTGTGTACTACTATGAAAATATACATCCCTCGTTGAAAGGGAGTGTTGATGCTTCAACATCGGGCGTAACTTCTCTTAGATTGGGCTGCGGACCAAGGGAGATAGGATACATTTATCATAAAGGTGCACTTGTGGGAAATGGGCCCAAACGTAGTCCTTCCTTGATCATGACAAGGAATAATATGGACTCAAGGTTCTTGAAGTTCTTTCCACGTGTCAGTTAGCATCAGGCCAACATTCACTCATAGGTGTGTAACTGTGGTGAAATATCACGGTGTGGTCTTTGTTCTAGCCATGGTGATTTGACAAGGAATGATAAAGACTCAAGATGCTATATGATATTACATGCGAACTCAAAGTGAGCCTAAACTTAGAGAGAGTTAATTGGCTCAGAGGGAGAGCCACAAAAGGAGTTTTCTCCTTGGTTCAGGTGGGAGAGAGATGTCTCCCAAGACTGACAAACAAGTGTCATGAGTCTAGGGTGAAGTTTGTATACTTCAAAGACAAGATTGGCATGTTGCAGAATGTATCCCTTGTTGAGAGGGAGTGTTTATGTTTGGACAACATTGGGAATAGATTATCTTAGAATAATAATTAATATTATCATTATTGATTATTAAATATCATATATAAAAAGTAAATGATAATAATAAATGGGTAAAATCACGAAGATGGGTAACACTTTTGCTTGTTTTATGACAAAAAAAACTATATTTTCACAAGTTCTTCAACTTCCGACATACAAAAGTGTTTTTTTTATTTAAAATTTCACTTTACAGTAAAAACAAAACTTGTAAATAATTTTGTTATATTTCTAATGACTATTTTTCAATTTTTTTTTATCAAGATTTGATATGTCAATTTGACAATTGTTTAACAGTATGTTCCTTAAACATGAAAGGAATGATAANGAGTTATTGTTTTCCACAACAATGTATCTATTATTAAACTTATGTTTTTAAGAAATGAAATATACTGCAACAATCTACAGAGACTCTATTTTATTATGACTATAATTTTGAATCTAACGGATGAATATTATAATTTCTAGAATTTTTTGAAGTTGACTAAGATGAAAACGTTGCAGATTTTAAACACGTGTTTTTCTGCACCTTGTATCTATCTTAATTTTTACTTAAAAGTAAAATCTAAAAATACCCTTTTGAAGAGAACAGTTTAACAATTATGAATATAAATTTTCCATAATTTTTTGTTGTGTATTTTTAGAGATATGGATTTTTCATTTCACCGAATTATAATCTCACCTAAAAATATTATGCAGTGGGTTTTTTATAAAATTAAATAAAATTAGATAAAAACAATGAAAATGAAAACAAATTATACTCAATGAAAGTAGATTCAATTTTAAAAATGTTGGTATCAATTCTCAAACTAAATTCCGAGTATTTGTAGGAGTCCGTTGCCTCCAAAGATGAAGTAAGATGGAGAGAATTTACAGTTTCCTGCAAACAGTCCCATTTTCACGTTTTCGGCCGAAATATTCTTTCGGCCGAAACCTAGTTTTTAACGAAATCCGTTAAAAATAAATGTTTCAGCCGAAATATGCTTACCATGGGAAAATAATTCATCCAAAAAACATTGTACACGAATTTCGAGGGCACCGTTAAATTTGACGTGAAAAGTTTTGGCCGAAAAAGATTTCGGCCGAAAGAAACATTTGTTCGGCCGAAAAATTGCCGCTAGAAATTTTGGAGACCCGATTGTCACGAAAGTGTTACCCAAATTCATGATTTTACCCAAATAGTTATTGATTATTCAAGGGACGCATCCTTTCATGGATGGTCATCATATGTTCCCTATATATGGAACACTCATCATTGTAATAATATATCGATCATATCTTATATGAAGAAAAACAACATGCAATACCTTATGCACGATGTTGTTTCCTGCATAGTGTCCTCCAACTATTCCTTCATGAGATTCTGCCAAAATTCTGGGGCTTTCATGTTATAATACACATCTTCTCAAAATACTATATGTGCCCATATTGTATAAGTTTCTTACAATAAGTTAATAGTTTGCAGCTCTGACTGCCAGATTCTTCTTATGCGCAATGTTGGGCTCTTGTGACGCAATCCATGTATTCAATAATATTAGCAAAGTATTCATCAGCTACATGTACTAAAAAAAACTATGCACGAGGGAATTTGTCTTCCAAATTGGTAGGTTATTCTCCATTAGTTACCCTTGACAGGTGATCAGGTCTTGCATTCAACTTCCCTAGTTTGACTATCACTTCAAAATCAAATTCTTTAAATAACAACGACCATCTACAGATCCTCCCCCCCAACAATGGCTTGTTGACTAGATATTTGACGGTAGAATGATCTGTGAACATATTAAAGTGTTTACCCAGTAAATAGTGTCTGAACTTCTGAAGTGCATATACCATGGCTAGGCCTTCTCTTTCTGTGGTGTTATAATTCTTCTCTGAGTCTAAATTTTTTCTTGTTGCAAATTATATGGGGTGGTCCAATTCCCCTTCTCTTGGATGCGCTAGAATTGCTCCAAGTGTTATGGTTGATGCATCTACATGCACATGAAATGTCTTTTCCCAATATGGGAATACTAGGATAGGTGTTGTGACCATATTTTCTTTTAAGGTGTCCAAACCTTGTTGACAATCCTCATTCCACTGAAATTTGATATCCTTGTTTAAAACTTTTTCCATTGGCGTGATAATCTGTGCATACCCCTTTATAAATTTCCCGTAATAGCCTGTATGTACCAGTGTTTCTCTCAGCTGGCGCACTGAATTTGGTGGTGGTAAATTTACAATGACTACAATATTAGAAGGATCTACTAACAGTCCTTGTTTACAGATTATATGTCCCAGCAATATTCCAAAAGGTATCCCAAAAATGCATTTCTTGATATTCAATGATATATGACATTGCCTACATCTTTCCAACACGAGTCTTAACACTTCTACATGATCCTTTAACATATTATATACTGTCCAATCACCCAAATATAGTTCTAAAAATGGATCTATGAATTCTTTAAAATAAGCTATGACTACTCTTGAAAATATGAATGGTGCATTCTTTAGTCCAAATGGCATGACTGTATATTGGTAGGATCGCCATTTTGCAGAAAAAGTAATATTATACCTGTCTTATGGATCTATTTTGATCTATGGTAACCTAAGAATCCATCTGTAAATGAATATGCTTCTTTGGCTCCCACATTCTATAGGACTTCATTTGTAAAAGGGGTAGGGAAAAGGTCATGTAAGAAAGCATCATTAAGTTTCCTTGGATCTACACAAATCCTTATCCCCCCTTGTTTCTTTTCTTGGACTACCATAGGACTTATCCATTCAGATTCCTTTACTGGTTCTATGATACCAACTTCCAACATTCTGTCAATTTCTACCTTCACTTTTTACTTATATATTGGATTCAATCTATAAGGTCTCTTCCTGATAGGTCTTGCCTCGGGTTTGAGAAGTATTTTCATCTCCCCTAGCTCTCCTTCTATGCCTTTCATCTATGTAAAGGTTGTTGGGAACATATCACTGTATTTGCGCATTGACTTTATTATTCTTTCTATTGTTTGTCCATCCCAATAATCTCCTATACTTTTCATTTTAAGGTTATCAGTTGTCCCGATCTTGACTTTCTTCACCTTGATTGGTGCAACAAATACTTCTAACTCCAAAGATGGACCTTCCACCTCTCTTTCTCCTTCAATTTTTTTTATCTTAATATTGCGTGGGTCATCTTCATCTAGTGCTTCCTCTTCAACATGATAGCATGACAATAGTTATTTGACTATATGTATGTTCTATTGTTAATACTCTGTCATGAGTTAAACCTATGGTTCATCAATAAATATTACACCTCTTATCTACTTCAGTGTTGAATCAATATTGGGGTTCTCATGTTCAAATGAGAAGGTTAGTACAAAATTATGTTGTAATGTTTTCCATTCTGTAGTGCCTCTGCGCATCTCCTATTCTACATACCAGTTCTCTAGGATTTCTTGAAGTGTGTGGATGAAGTGATGAGGCCATTCTTCTGGTGGTGTCATCCTCCATTATGCTCTACACTTCTCCAAGTGTTATGCTGGTGTTCCTTGTCCATGATACTTTTGCATTTGATTTCTCCCTTGCTCTGCACCAAATCTAATGCGCAATAATCGTTTTCATTGGTACCAGTCCTGAATTGTTTCTTTGTGTGCACCCCACCATATTGCAAGTGTGGCCTTGATTGAAATATATAGGGATAAGAGCCTCTGATTTTATGACACTTCTTCTTCATATTTTTTCATAAATTCCTCTAAATAATTTACCCCATGAAAACTGGGAGGTTCTCTTATCTTCGTACCAACCCATATTACAGTGCAGTCTATTCTTACGCATCTTCTCGTAGAAACTTCATGTAATCGTTGTTTCCAATTCTCAAAACATGTATGTGATTCAGAAGAACATTATGTGATGCTTCTCCAGCTGAGTAATCCATTTATAGTTGGGTTAACATAATCTTCTTCATGCACAGTGGTTCTGTACAACTGGTTTATTTCTTCCAAATCCGGGCAAGTGGGTTCTACAAACCTTTCTCCTTCTGAAGGATCTAATGGTGCAATAAATCTATATTCACCTTATTCAAATGTTATTTTCCTTGTCTTCAAGTTGATTATGGCATGGTTATAAAATTCTCAATCCAGTCCAAGAAATGTTGGATAAGGTGTTGTGCCATCTACTATCTCTATTACTTCAAAGTCTAGCTTAGTGCGCACTCCATCCAAATTTACTGTCACACCTTTAAGCCTTCCAATTGGAAAAACTTGGTGTTGATTAGCTAATTTCAACTGAACATGTGAATAGCCTAGTGTGGGTTCTCCCATACAATGACGTGTCTTCTTAGGGAAAACATTTACTTCAGAGCCTAAGTCCAGTATAATATCCCCCATATTGAAATCCCCAATGTTAACATTGAGTTTGAATTCCCTTCTTAGCCTTCTTCTTGAATGGAGATGATTCATTGTTTTCTTCTCTAATTTTCGTTTTGCCTCTGCATTACATATTTCTAGCATATTTTGCAAGATATTGAAAGATGATGGGTCATTCAATAGTTTGACATGGGATTGTAGAAATTGTTTTATGCTACTTACTTTCTCTATAGGTTGTGATTCACTGATGTGGTCCATTGAGGAAGGAATATCGTATGTCTGAGAGTTATGATTTTGTTTCGCAGCTGATGTAGACACAACATTTTTCTTGAGAAAATCTTGTTTTTCCTCCTTGAATGTTTCCTTTTCTTTCCGTGCATCAAACTACTTCTGTGGTTCAGTATTCTTCTTCACCCATTAGTGTTTCGCTGGATCTTGTCTTACTATGTCAGTTCCTATATTAGTTCCTCCACATGTGACTATATTAATGTTTCTTCTATCATCCTTGGCTTCTGCAGAAATACACTATATATTTTGGTTGTTCTGGTTCCTTTTCTCTTGGATCATGTTCTGCTACAAGAAAGTACATGTTCTATACTATACACTATACTATACAATCGTTTGTATCATGTTTTGCTACACGAAAGTACATGCATATCGTTGGTGGAAGTGGAAATTACCTTGCATAGTGTCCTAGATGTTGGTAGTTGTGGCACACTACCGACCCTCTACCTCATCTAAATCCTCCTCTACCTCGTCCTCCACCTCTGTATCCAACCCGATCTCCTTGCAGTGCATTTTACTGAGGTACCTGATTGTACTGCTCGGGGTTATACTGTGGTTGTGCATTGTTGTGTTGTGGTTGTGCATTGTTATATTGTTGTTGCACATTGTTATATGGTGGTGGTACCTAGTTAAAATGTGGTGCATCTTTCCCTGTCATCATTTCTTATTGTACCCTATAAGTATATGAATTTCTTTCTCTCATCAGCTTCATCATTCTACAATATTTATCATCATGACCCACTGACTTGCAAAAATTGCAATATGAACTTTTGGGTATTGTTTGGTACTTTTGCATCATTGGACAATGATATGGATCATGCCCATGCATTTTACAAATATCGCACCATGTTCCTCCTATTGGCAAAGGGTTTGGTAGTCCTATTTCCATATACTGCGTGAAAGTTGGGCATTCATTCTTATGGCGCCCTTCTTTCCTTCATGGGGTACACCAAACAAATTATCTTTTCTCTTTTCCCTTATTCTGGTTTAGTTGAAATGTGAGGTTCTTCAAATCCTCCTTCAACTCCTATATTGTTATATTTGTCTTATGATACTGGTTCTCTTCTAGTTGTAAGGCTGTTTGCAGAGCCTTTGTTGAGTTTGGATCTTCTGTTGTCTTAATGGGTATTTCAAGTGAGGTATCAGTGAGTTCACAAATAGATTTCTATGTTTCATGTTAGTAATTGCATACTTCAACTTACCTTTCAATAGTTTGAACCTCTAATAAATCTCCCAAACAAACTCACCTGGTTTTTTCCTGATTTCAATCGTCTCATTCATGTACTGATCTACAATAGTCCTTATTATTCTTGGTGGTTTATTCACAGCTAAGCTCATGTACCAATCTAGTGCGCAGTCTCTTATCATGATAGATAATTGCGCAAGTTTTGTATCCTCATCTATGATATTCTTTACTTCCCATATTTTCTTGCAAATGAATAAGTGTTTTTCAAGGTCATCTGATGCCTCTCCCCGAAATTATGGTAACATGATGGTGGGATAATGTCCAACCATTTTGAACTGTGTTGGACTACTACCTTTACACAGTGTAGATATTTGATTGTTACTTCCTAAACTGGCTCATCCAGTTGTTTCTCCTTGTTTAGATGTGTTTCCTGATGTCTTTCTTCCAGTAAAATTTGTTTGTCTAAATGGTGGTGTTCTTTCTGGTGTATTAGTCGCACATGGGGTTATGGGTTCCAGACTGACACTGACCTGGATTGGAGTTTTGCCTTATGTTCCTGCCCTTGCACCACCTATCTTCCTTTCATATGTTGCACGTAGGATTTCCTCAATCTTCTCCATAGCCCAGAGATCCTCTACCTCTTCCTCATCACTTGCCAAGCCCTCTCTATCAACTATGGCTCTCTTCTTGTTATTCATCTTATATTGGTAGGGTTCTCCACTGCGTGTCATTCCAGTTGTTTCCATTATCTGCTTTATCTTATCTTTATCCATCATGATTGGGTCCATGGCCTCCATCTTATTCCCCTTATACATATCTTCCTCCATTTCTCCACCTCTTGTCAGTGCTTCCCCCCTTCCCCATGCACGTAGGGAAGTTTAGTTGTCTAATTTCATCATTATCACATCATTGTTATACAATAAAATATTAATTGAAGTATACAACGTTCTGATATACCTATGCCTGGGTCATTTTAGAAACTCCTGCTCTACTGTGTTGTAAGACTTTGTGTTGTCTATTGAAAATTCGGTGATAAATCCTGCAATAATATTGTCTAACTAGAAATATATTGTGCACATAAACTTGTTGTTAACTTGTTGCAACTCCTCGATCTCCACAAGATTCCACTCCAACTATCAGATTTGATTTTTTGGGTGGTTGTATTTTAACCTCAATAGCGACTCCTGCAACACATGTGGGAAATCAAAGAAAAATGCCTCATGTATGTCACTAAACATGTATTTGTCAATATATTTGCATTTAGTTAAATTAGGGTTTATGTTATCCTTCTATGCAAAGTCAAGTTCCTTTGTTTTCAACCATCTTTTGATCTCCACCTTTGTTGGATTCCATGGTCTAAACATTCTCTTCTATATTTTCATTCTCTGTTTGATTCTCTTACGGATCACATCCACTCAATCCTATGCAGTTCCAGTCGGCAACAAAACCATTTGTTGGTTGAACTTAATTCTCTTCTACTTCTTGGGATGACCTAGGTTCAGATCTGAACTGGTTTCCAACAAAACCCTCTAAAACTGTCACCCCCTTGGTAAACCAGAAGGAAACACAACACATAGAGTGCACTGCGTAGTCTCACCCAAGATAGTTCTATGGGTGACTGCAATGCTCAAGTGCTTGTAGTCTAGGAATGAGTGGGGATCTGGGGTTGTATTTTATCTTCTTTAGGACTTAAAATGATTATTCAATCTATTATTCCTATGATTCATTTATCTGTTATCCCATGCATGAATTCTAACATATCTAGCTTAACCATTCATTCATAAATCACTCATTGACAAAAGGTAAATAATATCAATCACTGACATAAAGTAAACATGCACTAAGAAACACACATAACATAGGTTTTACCATGGTTCACCCCCTCCTGGGTTATATTCACAAAGATATGGCTTCTCTTCTCTTTTATTAGGTCTACTACAAAATCTTGCGTTGCGTGCATTACATCTTTCTCCTTACAAGAATAAATGGGTTTAAGACCTTCTATGAGGTAGACTAGATCACACCAGGCTCCTCATCCTATGATATAACCCTCAATATATGACCTACTTGACTCTTCTATATCAACTTCGAGCTTACAACTATTGAATAATTAATAAAAAACCAACCAAAAATCCAAAAACAACAAAACAACAACCCCGACCTAGACCTCCTCAGCTCTTATTCATAATATTTTTAAGGATTATAGCCATTACAATCATTATCCAAAACCCTAACCCTAACATGGTTAAGTCTCATTGCCTACGTGCCTTGCATGTTTCTTTTCCTCGCACGTGTTTTTTTTCCTTCCAGTTGTTCTTCTCCAAAATTAGGCCTTTCCCTCCAAAATTGGGTATTTCCTCAAAATAGGCCTACGCCCAACATGATCCAAGAAAGGGAATTGCATCAGTGTTAGATCTTCTGCAATTTGATTTGTCTACAAAATGAAAAATTGTTGTAGGATAATATCATTGTTAATCACATGTTGTTCAATATTTCTTGTAGATTTAAGTACAAGAACGGTGAATGCAGACTTGTTGATCTTCGGTGATAGTTGTTGGAGTAATTTATTTGACCAATTATGCTCATCTAAATAATGTTCTGCAAGAAAATCTTCAAATTGTTCTTTATGAACGAACAAATGTGTCATATTCTTTTTGGAACTACACCGCCTCTCCTGAGATCTTTTTTATTCGTGATTAAAAATATTAAATCTTTGATGTTCACAAATTAGTGGTTGTTCTTGGTATTCAACATCATTGTTTCCATAGTGATCAAACAAAGGTGGACCATTAAGATATATAACTTGAGAAATCTTCTCATAATCTTTTTCAATGATGGGCTCATTGTATGATCCTGCAACAAAAGTATGTTGAAAAGACACTTTCTCTTCTTCATAACCAAGAAAAGGAGTTTGTTCAACTTCAAGTATGTCATAAACATGTTGATTTAAATAGTGGTTAACATGATCTACTATTTTCTTATCTTGAAAAATCTCTTCAACCATTTCATTATCAATTTTTTCTTGCACATGAATATCACTTATTTCAAGATCTAAAGATCCATTCTTTAAAAATTATTGATCTTGAACATGAAGTATGAAAGATAAATGCAAGGGATAAAAAAATTGTAGATCATGACCATGTTTTTCAAGATCCTCTTTAATAAAAGAGTTTAAAATGTTTTCTTCACAAACTAACTCTTCTTTAATTTTTATTTCAGCAAGACCTTCATAAATTTCATCATAAGAGGAAAAATATATTGTCCTTTGAGCTCGAGATTCAGATTTTTCACGAAAATCTTCAAGAATCATTTCATGTTGAAAGTATCTTTTACAATGTTTTTTGAACATAACATGGAAACATATCAAGGAACATATGTTGGAAGCAAGAAGAGAAAAGTATCATTCTTGTGCATCACCTTTTAAAGAGTACATGAACATTTTCATCAACACATCTTCATGATGCATGTCTAGTTGATCCATGCATTGATGAAATGTAATGAGATTTTGATAAGAATTGTCCCCCTTGTCTTATTTCAAAGTAGGAAGGTAATCCATCCATCCTGATGATGGAGGCACTAGATTTGGAAAAGTGAGGACAACTAAAAAATTGAGAGGTGAAAACCTTCGTGCCAAGATAGCCTCCATGGCCTTTGTCATCTTGAATCATTGAAGTCACCAATAGATTATTTCTTCATGGAGTGGAGTCTCTAGGTGAAAAGGTATGCAGTCTGTTATGTCAACAATACTTTCTCACCATTAATAACTGGTAGTCATCTTTGTCGTATAGCCCAGGGAATATCTTCAACTTCGTCCCCAACAATGATGCCAAAAATGTTAGCACTAGAAGTTGTTCTTAGGCTGATTTAAGAACAAGCCTAATAACTATCAAAATTTGAAAAATTAAATCAATTTAAATTGGGTGGATCGGCAAGAAATAATAAGAAAGAGGGAAACAGTTTGACTGTAGAACAATGATCTACCATTGGGAATGGAGTCAAAACACTCTGCAGATTGAAGGCAATCAAGCTAAATTATCAGGTTAAGAGATTATATGATGATGATTAGAATAAAGGAAAGTGAACAAAAATAAGAATGTCTACTAAACGGATATCCTCTCTGAAAAATAGATGAAAAAATGCTTGAACATAAACAATTATTAAAAGGCCATCTAGAACATATCCTTTTCTGCTCAGGGATACATTAATCAAAGGAATCCTTTGATCCTCAAAACCCGCAATATATTCAATCAAGAAGATAGAAAAATAAATGTAAAACAAAGAAGAAAAGATGATAAACAACTCTCATCAATCTTTAATGGCATAAATGTTGATTACAAATAGGCCCTCAGGATTACAAATAAACAACTAAACTGCTCCTTGTTCGACAACACGGGTATTCCAACAGAGGACGAACACCTTCAGTAACCACTCACATAACCATATCAAATATCAACACACCGATGTTTCACATGGTAAAACCCCTACAGGGAAACATCCACGGCCCCAGCCAACACGACCATTTGGAGTAGTTTATTAATGCAAAAGAAAAAGATTACAGAGAGATTTTACAATAGAGTTTCTCACAATAGATCATCGAAAAATGACCCTCCATGCTCTTTAAATAGATATCATGGACCAATTGAGTGTTAAGCCACATATCAATGGCCTTTAAGATCGAGGAGAGTATGAACCATCGGATCACTCTATGTCAAGAACATATCGTGACCGTCGGATTTCCTAACTACAAATGCATACTAAAGAAACACACTAAGAAAAACACTTTTACCTAATGACATATTAGACCAATTATATCTTAACTAATTCCTAAGTGTCTAAATATCCTAACATCCCCCCTTAAGAACAACTTGGGATAGGATTGAAGGATTTACAATGTTGACACAATAGGAGAAGGAAGGAGGCATTAGAGCCTATCCCCCCTTAATGACAGCTTATTGAACTCCTAACATAGAGCGAAGGTTGGAAAACTTTGCTTCTGTAAGAGACTTTGTGAAAATGTCTACAACTTGATATTATGTAGGGAAAAAGAACACTTCAATAACTTGATCATGAATGAGCTTTCTGATGAAGTGCATGTGTAGTTGCGCTGATGTTGAACTGGGTCTTTGGCGAGATTGATGGCACTTTGATTGTCACACCAAAGGATGGTCAGATGTTGTTGCTCGAATACAAACTCTGAAAGGATTTGTCAAAGCCACAAGGCTTATTGACTTGCATTTACCACTGCTCAGTACTCTGTTTTCGCTGAAGAATGTGCAATAGCCTGTTGTTTCTTATAGGCCCAAGTGATAGGTCTTGAACCAAGGCTGAAAACATAACCTGCAGTAGACTTCCGATCATCAGGGTCTTCGACCCAATCTGAATCAGTGAAACCAACCAATAAAGGAGTCCCCCTTGAATTGTAATGTATCCTGCACTGAACTGTACCACGAACATAGTGAAGTATCCTTTTAGCTTCTTTCCAATGAATTTCATGGGGTGTTTGCATATACCGGGAAACAAGACCAACAACAAAGGAAATATCAGGATGGGTATGAGTAAAGTATAAGAGGCTACCAACTAACTAACTGTATAGGGTGGCATCAAATTTAGGAGAAGTACAGGTGGCAGTAAGATTGACTCTAGACTGGAAGGGAGAAGGGGTTGGTTTACAATCATCCATGTGAAAGCGACGAAGAAGGTCACAAACATACTTAGACTGGGAAAGAAAAATTCCTTCACTAGTTTGTAAAACTTGGAGGCTAAGGAAATAATGAAAAAAACCTAAGTCTGTCATTTCAAATTTCTTCTTAAGGTTGGTTTTCACATGGTTTAAAAGTTTTGAGTCACTACCAGTAAGGATAAGGTCATCAACATAAAGGAAAAGGATTATGATATGTCTTCCTACTTTCTTGGTATAAACATTAGAATCTGTTAGCGATATTTCTTGCTAACGGGGGTAGGAAATCAAAAGGTGGGTTAAAACCCACTTATCCAAGGTCTCGGGCAACAAGCGCCCGTGGTAATCAGTAAGCAATATCGGACGATCTGGATCAGCGCGCCCGGATCAACGGCGCACAGTGAATTCCGGACCCTCCCTGCCTTCCGACCTTTAAGCTGAGGGGGGGGG
>ML779698.1:1830018-1867747 GCA_009831015.1 Picea engelmannii | reverse complement strand
AAAACCAGTTAGTACACCTTTGGACAACCATTTCAAATTAACTAAGGAAATGTGTCCCAAGACACAGGAGGAGATAGAATACATGTCCAAGGTCCCATATTCATCAGCAGTTGGCAGCTTGATGTATGAAATGGTTTGCACAAGACCAGATATTGCACATGCAGTGGGAGTTGTGAGAAAATATATGAACAATCCAGGTAAAGAACATTGGGAGGCAGTAAAGTGGATTCTCAGATACTTGAGAGGTACTGCTAATCATGCATTATGTTTTGAAGGTTCAGAAACTGTTCTACAAGGATATGTTGATTCAGATATGGCAAGTGATCAAGATAGGAGGAGGAGTACCACAGGGTATGTGTTTAGTATAGGTGGAACAACAATAAGTTGGATTTCAAAACTAAAAAAGGTTGTTGCACCCTAAAAAAGGCAGAGTATGTTGCTGCTACAGAGGCTAGTAAAGAGATGATTTACTTACAAAGGTTTATGGAGGAATTGGGAAAGAAGCAAGAGAATAGCAGGTTGTAATGTGACAGTGAGAGTGCCATTCATCTTGTAAAGAACTCAGCCTTTCATTCGAAGACTAAGCATATACAGTTGAGGTACCACTTCATACAATCCTCCTTGGAAGATGGACATTTGAAGTTGGAAAAGATACACACTAGCCATAATCCTATAGACATGTTAACAAAGGGAGAAACTAGGGAGAAACTGAGTTCCTACTCAGTTCCAGTTGGTATTCAAGAATGAATATGAAGATGAGAAATTTTCCAGGTCCAAGAAGGTTCAGATTCCAACATATACAGTAGCGGTGGAGTTGTTGAGATTAGTCTCCAAGTGGGATATTGTTGGTTGTGGAGCCTAATTATCTTCTTGATTCAGAGGCCTTTTACTTTCAGCCGTGTTTATACCCCATGAAGTATTTACACCCCAAAAGTATGTACACTCTTCCATGCGAGAGAGTGCAGAGGGGGGGTACCCCCTCTGAGGGGTCCAGGGGGGCTATCCCCCCGGCTGGGGGGTCTGGGGGCAAGTGGGCCCCCGAAGGAAAAATTGCCTTGTAAATGTATATTGTAATTTCATTGTAAATCTGGACCATTCATTATAAGGTCACATATCTAACGATAGAGATTATGTTCGGGTTTTTTTCCCTAGAAGGAAACCCTCTTTTATGAGGGAAATGTATTGGGGCTATGGTTGATGGCGAGTATTGTATTCTGAGAGAGGAGACTGTGAGAGAAACAAGAGGAAGTTACAACGGGTTTTGATGTAGGTTGTATCCCTTCATTTGTTGGATAATAATAAAGGAAGGACCTGGCAATTTCTCTGGTGGATGTAGCCCACACTGGGTAAACCACATAAATCTATGTCTCTCTTGTATTGTGTGTCTTCTGTGTTTTGTTTTGGCATTTTTTTTATTTTATTGCTCTGTGGTCCTGTTTTTATAACAATATTAATACTAAAACATGAGAGTTGTTTCTATTACATTCGGAAAGAAGCATCCCTTGATAGATCTTGAATTTACGTATTTATACAAAACTGTCACAAATCAAAAAAATTGGACTTCTTATAATTAAAAATAACAAATATTTGAAATAAGAAAACAGTGCATAGAGAATGATGAGCTTCATTGGAAATCTCTTCTATCTCTTCTTTTTCTAGAAGAAACACTTCCTTTCCTCATTCCTTTAGGTTGAACACATCTATCTTCTGGTTTTATTAATAATTCGCCATAATATCTTAGTCCTTGTAGCCTTGTTTCCATTTGTCCCTCCAACCACATTCAGTAATGCAATGACATTTTCTTACATTCTCACACTGTGCTTTATTTTTCATGCTCGATGCATTCGCTGCATCTATCTAAAAATTCCACCACCAGCTTTGATGGCTCAATTGTTTCATTCACCTCAAAAGTTTATAATTTCATTTCCACTTGAGGTTTCTTTCCTTGGATCCTTTTCACCTCCTGAGCTATGGCCTGGGACTGTGAACTTAGGTCCATTAGCCATTTATTAATCTTAAGAATATTGATCTGGATCATTTCCTGAATGGTTGCCAGAGTTTCTTCCTTGTTCTTTCTAGAATTATGTTGGTTCATCTCGATATCGATTTGTCCCAGGGCCTCTGCGATATTGTTTCCCTCAAAATAAATTAGTTTTTTGTCTAAGGATGATAACTCTTCTTGAAAAGCATCCTTCACCTTCAGGGATAATCTCTTGCTCTCTGCCAAATTTTTTTCCCATACCTTCAGGGCCATATCACCTCTTATTTGTTCAAAAGGGGAAAGCCAAGGAAACTTAGGGACATTATCTTCTTGTGCCAATATGATGGCTTCTTGAAATTTATCTCAATCTGAGCGAGATTCTCTTTCCTTAATATAGACATACTTCAGAGCAAGGTCTACTTCCTGGTAGCACTTATGGATGGCATCAACATTCATAAAAAGATCATGTTGGGCAATTTTGAGTTTTTCATTTATTTCTAGTGCTTGAGTCTGGAAGGATAAGATATCTACTGATGTACCTTTAGTCAGGTCTAAACTGGCTTGCAATTTCCTTATTAACTCATCACGTTGAGTGACCAATCCTTTGTTGGCCTATGAATTTTGATGGAGCTCCTCGAGGTTATCCCGCAGCTGTTGGATTGGATGTCGGTCATAAGCTCTGATTTGTTCAAAGTCTTGGTTCATCTTAATATTTACAGTCTATTCCATGGTCAGCAATTGATCTTACAGTTTTCCCACCAATAATACTTTATTTCTTAGTTGCTCTGCCAAGTGGCAAAGGCACCCAATGAACCTGCAACTTCCTTTGCGAATTCTGAATCATCACAATTATTTCCATCATACAACATCCTTTGCATTTTGGTTATTACCCTGTCTTTCTGCTATGATTCTCTTTTGATGATGGCCCTTCGTTTCTTGATAAAGAATAAATCTGAAGGAGGCATCTCTTTGGGCAAAATTGGGGTGAGATCACCTATGAAAACAACTTTGGAACTAGGATTTCCGAAACTAGAATGCAAAGGTGTCAATGAAGTAATATGAATACCAATTTCTGTAGATTGTTGTTGCTCTGTTGTATTGGCAACAGGTGTGCTAGTGTCAAAGGAGATGTATCCTGCCCTTTATTTAGGAATGCTTCGAGCTGAGTCATTGCCTAAGGGCCTAGTGGGCTTGATAATGAAGCTTCTAATTTTTGAGTCAAAACTTCGTAGCTCTTTGGGGTATCCTTAATATTATGTTTACCAGAGTTACCTGGTTCAAATCCTGGAGGTGTATATTCCTATGCAGGAGGAGCGACCATCGATTCTCCTTGTAGTTTGTTTTCGGCAAACTGTTTCACATGTGTCTTTGGAAACTAAGGAAACTGGCTTGTTGATCTGGGGACAATGTTTGTAATATGTTCAATAGTTCCTCATAATACCTCACTCCCCTAAATATTTCATCATGCGGGGAGTTTTCATGCACATATATTTTCATGTTGTATTGGGCTAGGTGGTTCTCCACGATTTTGTGTGGGTCGTGCCTTTTAAATTCGATGTCAACCAATATGACATCCTCCAAAGCTACAGCCTCCACTTTGGAATGACTGAAGTCTAATAGTTATAACATACCAACCTAGATAGGGAAGGTAGGCCATACCGTTTTTTGGGCTGCCTTAAGCTCTTTGTTGATGCACCCCGTTACTGTCTGGTAAGATACTTCTCGGTATACTAGTCAGTATGGTAAAAATCTCAGGAGAGCATGGGGAGGGACTGAGAATCCAAACACCCTGATATAAGAGAAGTTTTCTTCAATGAACCAATCTGCCAGTTTGTCAAGATTCCCCATAATTCTGTCTGGAATGCGAGAGGGTGGGTGACCATATAAGGCTATATGCATAGGGACCACTACATTGTGACAGATTTTGTAAAATAAATCTTTTGATTTTTCCTCCCACAACTTGGAATGATAAAAGTGAATAGGCTCTAGACTGGTCGGGGTCCAGCTCCAATTAATCAATGGGAAAAGGAGTCAGGAAACAAATGGCATACATGACATACATAGACATATAGAAAGGGGCAGGCTGCCCCTTTGATTTCACCATTTTGTATTCAATAATTTCCTTGGCCAAGTTGTCTGATAAAAAAAATTCCCAATTAAAAGTGTATCCCGCAGCCACCTCATGCATAATCGATACCCACTCCACCGATAAATTAGTAGGACTCTTCTTCCCAAACAGTCTACAGAGCATCATAGCTATGCAAATCATGTGAGTGTCCAATGACGTTGTGGCAAACAAGCCATGAGCGTTGGCCCTGAACTTCTCTGGGTGCCCCCACCAGGACTTGATTATATCGAGATAACTCTTGTCATATTGTATGCATTCTTGTTGTTCGAAATCTAACATAAATGCAGTATTTTAATTATATTTAGGCTCGAGAGATAAATTATACATTACTTGGAGGTGTTTCGGTCAGAATGAACCAACGAAAACTTTTTGGTGGTTGGTGATGCTCTTGGTTTGGACGTCGATGTTCTCCAAGGCCCAGCCTATCATGTCGTTATACAGCATGAGTCTCGGCCATGTAGCTACCTTGTGTAGCTCTGGATGAGCTATATATATGAGCTTAGCTTCGTGATTATCATCTACTTCATCGCCATAATCTTCTAGGCAATTTATAATCTCATGTTTCAGGACCTCGAACACCTGTGTCCAAGATTTAACAGATTCTATAGCTCGCGGTGTAGTGTCCGACAGAACGTTCATGTTTGGATTTGAACCTTCATTAGCCGCATCAATCTTCTTCATCATATTCCATGGTGCCATGATATCAAGAGAACATAACAAGGTTACATGTTGCAGAGGAATTGCGTGAGCTTCTCAATCAGATAAAACTTGCTACTTTGCGGAGGGTGAAAATGAAATTCAAAGTCGAAGTGTTTTCATTCACATTAGATGCATTGATTCTAGTATAGCCTTAATGACGGAAATTTATTAACTTTTAATGGAAAACTCTACCTGGCGATCCACAATCTATGTTAAAAACCATTATCGTTGATTAGTCATAAATGCCATTAATATTCAATGGTTCATGTTCGGGAGATTTAGATGAGATAGAGTGAGGATTATCCAAATCCTGAATCTATGAAGGTTAATCCCTGGATAATCATTTTTAACACTTTAATTAGTCATGCTTTAAAAGTGCGTTAATTTCGAGTGTCTCAGCAGTTCGGACTTTGGGAACTTTAAATGTATCTCAAGAGAAAGTCTCTGAAACCCAAAACTGCAAAGTGATTAATTATCTGGTAATCGATTTTAAGTCTTAATTAATCATATTTAACTTTAAGTGTTTTGTAAATTCATACTTCGGCGATTTTAGGATACGATAAGGGATAAACGTCCGAACTCCAAAGTGTGAAATCATTAATTACCTCTTGACCATGATCAACTTAATTAATTAAAGTTTAATACTTCGACATTTTGATGTTTCGGTGATTTGTGAATTAATTCTTTTCTATATTTCTGAAGGGTCATTTCCCGTAGTGACATGTCGCAGATGACATCATTCTAGATGACGTGTCGAGAAAAGGGATGTTCCATGTGTTACTTAGAATCGTATGAATCTTCAAACGAACATGTCAGAAATGGGTACCATATGTCAACTCAGGGAAGACTCAAAAGAAACACACGTACCACGACTCATGTCCTTTAAAGGTTTAGGAAAAGTGATGAATGAACATTTTTGGGTTTCGGGGATTTTATCATTAAAGTTTATCGAAATGCCCAAAGCACGAAGCTCCGGAGCGACCTTTAGTGATTTACTTCTTTAACAATTAGGCGGCTCCAAAACTCTGGACAAACTAAGATCATTCGATCAAACATGAAAGATTCATCAACGATGGACATCGTGTGCTCCTTATTATTAATGAATTGCATTTGAAATCAAAATGTTATTTACCAAGCTTTCACTTTCTTTGACTAGAATCATGTTTTCATTTGGTGAAAAGTAAAAGGTTCAAAATTCAGAAATGTATGTGTGTTCCAACACCTTTATCTAGCCTTAATGCTTATCTAAATTCCTTGGTCCCATCACTTCATTCATTTTTACCCTTATTATTGTATTCCCGTTGAAAATTAAAAATCTTCCTTTTATTAAGCTTAATCTCCCTTATCCTATCTACAAAGTCATGTGATGAGCTTCATATGCCCAAAGTCCTTAGAAAAATGGAAAAAGGTTTATAATTATTAATATAAATATTTTATATTAAAATATTTATATTAATATTTAATCCAATATATATTTCATGTCAAATCATGGGAACGAATCCCAAACTAAGTGGAAAAGTCAAAGGGTGGATGGAGGGCTCATATCCATTTCGGGGGTTGAAAGTAAATGGGGGTTAATTTGTTGAAGTGGTTTTGAAATCCAAACCATTGTTTTGGTGTTGGAGCACGTATCTTACATGATGCATTTAAGGGGTAAAAGTGGTGTGGGTTAAAACCGCTCCTCCCAAGTTCCGAAACAATATTGCAACCATTTATTATATGGTTTGGTTTCATAAATATGCATCATATGAGGATAGATTTTCCAGGAGTGTGTTTCAACACAAGTCATGGAATTTTCAATTAATAAAATTGTTCTCACGGTGGAAAATTTTCACAGAGGTAAAAATTAAATTTTACAGAGCAGAGAAATTAATGTTTATTGCTATGGAAAAGAATTAAATGGGAAAATGCACTGAATGAAAGATTTGGATAATTGTTTATCCAAAGTTTTTACAGAAGTAAAAGAAGAGGATTAAAAATATTTTACCAATCATGGTTGAAGACATGGGTTTCAAAACCACGATAAGCAAGCAATAAATGGTTTTTCAAAACCACGGGCATGAATTAAAAGATGGAAATTTAATTTTACAGGATAAAAAATATTTGGGAATTATTTTTATTCAAATGTATTATTACCAAATATTTAAGGATAATATGGATAAATAAAATTAGATTTGAAAAAAGAACAAGTGGCATTTCAAAGAGAATGTGGCAGTCAGTTTCCGCAGTAGTTGAGGAACAAAGCATATTTGCAGACCAATTTACAGGTGAACCAGAATAAATTTTTAAAATTAGAAGGAGGTTATTGTCAAGCACAGACCCAAGAACATTAACCTTGTTCATTTTTTACACATGTGTCATGGATTGGGAGATTCGAAGGAATATTGGATCCCTATTTTTCTGTTTCATGATTTCTTGTTCGAGACATTTTTTGTGACACATATTCCAGCTAGTTGGAGATGAATTTCAAGAAACTGAGAGAGGTTTTTCTTCAAAATGAGCTCATATACAAAATTGTTCTTAGATTTTACACATTTGTTATCGTTTGAGAATTACAGGTGGTTTTTTTAAGCCTATTTTTTCTCCTGAAAAACAAGAGATCAGTTAAAACGTGTCATGTTCTATTTGTAACGATTTCTATTTTGAGAAAGGGGTTGGAGTTAGAAGTTGTGAGATGGAAGGGGCTTTTAGTTCTATATATTTCATTATAAAAGAGTAGATAAGGGGGGGACTTCCATCCAGGAAGGAGAAGGGACTGTGTGTAAATTTCTCAGAATGTTCTTATGAATTAATACAAGAGTGCAATGATCTCTGATAGTAGAGATTCATCATGGTGTATTCTTTAGTGTGTTTTCCTCTATTTCACATTCATTTCATTTTTGTTATTTATTCTAATCATAAATAAGAGTACATGATTGGAATTCATCCTTGATAGATGCTCCTTTCATATGGTTAATGCAGTTGTCGTGTTAAATGATTACAGGTCCAAAATTCACTCTTTTTTAAGTGCTTTGTTCATTGTATTCATCCTTATGTTATTTCTTCTAAAGTTTCAATTGAGAATTCATCTTTGTTTGATGCTCTCATTTGTAATGGGATTTTCTCTTTTCTTTCTTTCCATCATCTAAATACTATTTATTGTTTAAGGATATGATTACTTTTCCTCCGTTCCCTCGAGAGTACATTAGTTGTATTAATATTCATAGTATATCTCAGTATTTGACCCCATTGCCGAATGTTTTCTTCCTCTTGTTTGTCCTACCAACCCTTTTAAAAAACTAAACAAACCTGTCCTATTGCAGAATATGACCTCTGTATGCTCATTGCCAAATATTTTTGAGTATTTTTGGTCTTTACATGTTTGAGAGAGCCCTCTCTGGTTGGAAGGGTTAGAATCCAACCTAAAGTTGGTTTGTAGGTTACCTTGGCATTTCTTTTATGCATCCCAAATAAATTATCGAGTGCTAACAACTCCCCAATTAGGATTCGCTACAAGGAGATACGATCAAGGCTCAATTTTATCGTAATACGACCTCAAGAAGCTTGTTATATTGAGTGTCTCGATTTCTCCACCATCTTAGCTCTATCATCCTATATATTGGGGGTATCTCATTTGAAAGGAGAGGAAAATGTAGAGTAAAATTATACCGTCGGATTGGTCATAGATCTTGGGAAAGTAGATTAGGAAGATATTCATCAAGCCTCTTCATTGTAAGTTGTAAGCCTTTAATTTTATTAATATAAGATGCACATGAATTTCCCCCTAATTGATTATATATGATTGTTATGATATTCATAGAGAATTAATATTTTCATATCTTCATGTTATGATTTTAGATCTTTTATTAATTCATATATGTTAGATTTGATCTCATGAAAGGTATTCATGTGTCCATGTCTGCAGATCCATGTTCATGAAAGTGAAGGACAACTTCAAAAGAGAGAAAAACCAGGGATCACGTAGGGACAACTGTTGAATCATCAAATACATTTCTTATCTTCTTATTTCATACATATATTCATGTATGATTTAGATCTAGGAAGGTCTATTGGTTGTATCTCTATTTATGTCTTAAGTCTAGGAAGAGCCTAAGGTATGTAACTCCTTCAGGGTATAATTATCCTACAACATATTGGTGAATCCATTGGGGAATTCATTATTGTTTATCTAGTTTTATTCCTCAGTTTTTTATTTCAATATGTTCTTTCAATATCCTTGCTTGTTAAAGCCCCATATTTGTTTTTGTTCTAATAGTAAGTCTTTTCTAAGTCTGTTTGAAATTTCTTTGTCCCGGATATGATAGATCTACCCCAAATCTATTAAATTTTTCATATGTACAATTGTGGTTATAGGTTTCCTATGCATACAAAGTGACCCGTCCTTTGTGGTCGTGATTTTTTCCATTACAGTGCACAACTTCCCACAAACTACACTTCGTAGTGTGACCAATGCATGTGGTCGTGAGTTTCCCACATACAACACATGACCGATCACTCTGTGATTACTGGAAAAGTGCGACGAGGCACTGAAAAGGATTTTCCTTGAAGGACATCCTTCAATTCTAGCCTAGATCTATTTCTGTTTTTTTCTTACAGCCCTACAAATCCTTTCCAGATCCGTTCCAACAATTATTTCTTCAATTTCATTTCAAGTCATTTGAATTTTTTTTTTCCTTTGTATGCCATTTGTTTGATTGATTCAAATAACTTCTTGTTTTTGTGGGTACGTTTTTAATTCATTAACCTCATTCCCTCGAAATTTTAGTTCTAGTGGTACCCTTGTAAGAGAGTCCATTTTCTTTTAAAAAAATCTTCAAGGTTTTCCTTCAATATTTGTTTTCGTTGTTTAAACAAAGCAAACTCTCTTGATTTGCAACCTTATTTCTGGGTCTTCTTGGAATTTTAACTCCATTTTAAATACATCGTTTTAGTTTGTTTAGAATCTTTATGATTTGTTGTTTCCCATATTTATGATTTATGTGATGAAAAAGGTATAGCTTTTCTTTTGATTGGTATAATATTTCAAAAAAAAAAACACACAATTTTTGTTTTCCTTTAAAGAGATTTGCATTACATTTTGAGCACAATTCGGTTAAGAGTCTTTGGTTCATTCATGGAGTTGAAATTTGTATCGTCGAAAACATTTCAAAGGAAAAATTTTGCACTTCATTAAGGAGTTTTATTCGCATTGGTGCACATATTTTATTGAAAAATAAAATTATCTTTCCCTTTCCCTTAAGTATATCTTCATCGAAATAAATATTTTCATTTTTTGAATATATCTTTTTTGGGGGATTTGTATTGATTCAAAAAACCATCAAGTTTCATTATGTTCCCTTTGAGTAAACAACAACCATTTAAAATCAAGCGCAATTAAAATAAATTAGAACATTTTTGTTTGATACCAAACCAACAATAGATTAGGATATAGGGCCTTGGAATATGTTTTGAGAGTTAATTCTCCAATGCCACCAAATGAGACTAGGAAAATTAATGAGAGAAAATCCATTAGTAACAAAATCGGTTCAGGGAAATCTCACCTCACACGCGAGTTAAGCACTAGGTCAAGCTAAGTAAGTGGTTTAGATATCCACTCTCCATTTGCTTGGTAGGACTACTTCATGTATTAGGGGTTTCAATATGTGGACATCCCCATAGTCAGTCCAACGTCCTCGAAATTTTGGGTGCTAGAACTTGACTTGGTGTTCCCCACCTAGACAATAATCTTGACTGAGGAATGTTCTACCTGGCCATATTTTTGTGAAGTGGTAACCTTATTGGCATGTACTAGGTACCTACACATGTTATTACAAGGGGGAATCCTTGTCGTACTTGAGGTAGACGTTGATGTTGTGATTTGGGTACCTTGGAAAGTGGTCCCCTTGTGGTTTTGGGCCTCTAACCATAAGGGGGAGATGTTTGTACCATTTTTCCTTGTATTTTATGTCTAATTTCACTTTGACTTAGGATATTTAAGTCAAAAGTGAAATTTGTCACTTTTAGCCTAAAGTGATTAATTATTCACTAAGTGGGTGAATGAGGGGACAAAAAGTGAACTTAGGGAACTTAAAACAAAGTGGGTTTTGAGTTGAGATTATTTTGGAGAGATCTCAACCATTGATTAGGGATGGCATGGGATGATTATAGACATCCATACTGTAGGTTTTCTTATGGAGGTTCAAGATGGGGGAAAGGGGCAAAGGGAGGCTCATTCCTTGTTTTTTTCACCAAGAGATTTGGAAGAGGAGAAAAATGATGAGGATGGAGGCATTATATGAGGGAATCTTGGGTGCGTCCTTCCATTGAGGGATCATGGAGGATTAGACCCTCATTTATTTGTGGTTTTTGTTCTTTCTTGGAGGAGGGCACACACATAACAGGCACTAGCTATAGTTTGATGATCACATATCTGTCAGTTTCAGTGGAGAGGTATCACACAAGAGATTCTTTGTGTGCAATGGATTCTTCATCAGAGCTCAGAGGGTCAAGGGCACATTGTTTTAGTAAGATATGCAACAAAGGAAGAGGGAACACTAAGCTTCGATGCATATATCTTCTTGGAACTCCAAAGCACCTCGAGAGGAGTTTCTATTATATCAGGTTCCATTGTATTTTCATACTTTTTGTATCTCGTGCTTTAGACATCACTTATATCTACTTTCATTCTAAATTAGTTTTCCCCGAGGGGGTTTATCCAGGGTCGTGTTGACCAAAAATACTTTTGTCCAAATTTAATGCATGCTTAGTTTTTAGATCATCATTTAAGAGTTGTAAATATCTAGAGGAGTCTTATTTGTTTTGAGTATATTTCATGTGCTAACCACCAATTAAAAAAACACTTGCAAGGGCACCTCAAAAGAGAACTTAACCATCAGTTTGGGGGCAGAAAAGTACTTGAATGTTTGTTGTCCTAAAATAGAAGCAAAGGAAAATTTTGGATACATAACTTACATCCCAAAAATAGGTTATTTGATAGGCCTCTTGGGCACCCTCATAGTTTCTCCAAAATCTACATGGTATTAGAGCCTTTGTGGCTAAGTTTGGTTGTTTTATAGAGCATTCAATGGGCAGTTTTGTGGGACTATTTTGGAAATTTGTGGACAATATATTTTCACACATGTGGTGACATGAGTGAGGTTGTATTTGGACAACCTCTTTTCACACCCATTTTGACAGGAGTGAGGTTGTACTCTTTTGCAGTGTGTATCATGAGTGCGAATGTTAGGGACCTAACCTCCCTAACCCCTCACGTAGGTAGAATAATATATTTCCATGTAATAAAGGCCAATATTAATAAGTCCTAAAAATAATGAAGAATGAGTCAAATGTAAGAAGACCTAATAGAAGCTTCTTCTTCTAGAAGGATCTTCCTCTAGATTGTTCTTTTGGATAAACATATTTAGTATAAATAGGAGTAGAGGGCATGATAAGTTTTTTCTTGGATATTATTGTAATAGAGTTATCCTATGTTGGAGGTTGCCCCCTCAAAGAGGCAAGTGAACATTGCTATAATTAATCAAGGTGCTCTTTCGGGTTTTATTATGGTATTTTTATGGTATTGTTCTAGTTATATCATTGGTGTTCTGCCATTTCTAGCTGAAATATTTATGTTATGCATACTATTTTATATATGGAATACTACAAGTGGTATCAGAGCACTTTCCTTGGCAGAAAATTGTGGGTTAATTTTTTTCAGGGTAGAGACATATTTCGACGTCTTAAAGCTACATAGATTTTTCATTATAAACATAAACCCGCAATCGGGGATTCATACATGTAGGAAATAAAAGTGGTACTTAAGAGAACATATATTGTCCGCCCTTGTAACCCTTGTTGGTACCGCTTCGAGTGGTAGCACATCATACAACACATGTATATAGATCAACCTATATCTCTTGAATCCCTCCATAGATAAATCGATCTACCACCTGACTGCTATAGTGCCACCACGAAAAACACTCGGGAAGATACTCTCTAGTACCTAGGTAGTCGGGTAGTACGATTAAGGACACGGTCTAGCCTCCTTAGTTGGTACCCTGAGATATTGGGCCGAGTACTAGTATTGGACCCCACATGTATATCAGAGAGATATAACACAGGGAAAAACCTTGTCTGTAGACACCCTGCATACCCTAACCCTTGGGATGGAAACAAAAATAGAACCGATAAGATTCGCGCAACTATTCCTCCGGCATTCAGGTTGTGAAATTACTACACATTTATTCCTGTTAATAATTTGGGCATTTCAACACTGCAGCATTCTTTAGATCGGAGTATAACTCCACAGGAGTAAAAAAAAAATTGGATCATGTTGACACCATTATTTGAGCGCTATCCATTTGGATTTCTCTCTTCGCCCTTATCGCAACCATACCTATCATTTTTCAACAATTATTTTTTCTCATGGACCCGACCCCCTTCCAACACCCTCATTTGGGTATTACCCCTTTAGATTCCCCTCATCACCTTGATCATCGTGATACACTTCACCCATAACCGATTTTTCGTGTGGTCACACCTGTCCCTTTTCTGTTTTCCCTCTTCATCATGGACCACACCCGTAGCCAAGACTTGGAAGCTCGCTTCAATTCCTTGTCCTATAATTTCATAGAGACCTAACAGGAAGTGCGACAACTCAATGCCAATTTTTACACCATAAATAAAAGCATGCATTCCTCCAGATATTTCAATTTTTCCACCATCAATAACAACATGCATTCCTCCATAGACGCCAAAATGGAAACCATCAAACATGACCTCTCTACCCATCTTTCATCCTTCACTACCATGATCTGCACCAAGTTGAATATCCATGCATATCTTCCCTCCTATGACCCACCTTTGAACTTTGAAGGTGAAACTTCCTCTAATTCCCATAATTTTCATCCCCATCACTTTTAGAGTGACCTGCGCCTTCCGCGTGTGGATGTGAACATATTTGATGGCTTAGATCCCACTAGCTGGGTAACTCAAATGGAACATTATTTCTCTTTGTATGGCATTACAAATGAGTTGGACAAACTCTGATGTGGTGTTCTCCATCTAGATCAAGAACATTGGAAATGGTGGAAATAAAGAAAAAATGCCTACCAAGGGTATGTGGCTTGGACACAATTTGTGGAAGAGATTTATGAACACTTTGATTCTAACACCAACCATTTAGGTCGTTTGACAAAGTTGAAGAAATATATCATAGTGGAAGAATTTATATCTTCTTTTAAGCGATTGGATTTCCATACAGAGGGCATGTCTAATGCTTTTTTCCAAGAAGTTTTTATTAGTGGCCTCAAGGATTCAATTTGTGTTCATGTCCTCATGGTTCGGCCTCAAAGTTGGGTGGAATCTACTAAAATATATAAGGAAGCACAATAGGTTGTCTCTTCTCAAACTTGAAAACCATCCTTTAATCCTCTCTCTAAACCAGACACTCCCACTCCTCCTTCCACTCCACTAAACATCTAGAAATTGACTAGGGTAGAAATGGTTGAATGCCAACTCAAAGGCCTTTGTTATAATTGTGATGACAAATATTTTCTTGGGAACAAGTGTAAGGAAAAAAATGTTTTTATGTCCATCTCCGAGGATTTTTTGGAGGACGATTTCGAGGCCCCCCCTATGGTCTAGTCACCTGAACCCACTAACATGACCCCACCCTTCGACCTTCCCAAAGTTGAACCAATCGTTTCCCTAAATTCTCTCACTGGGTTCTTTGCTCCCTAAACCCTCAAGATAATTGGTTACATTAAGCATATGAATTTCATCATCCTTGTTGACAGTGGAAGCACCCATAATTTTATTCATCATCACATTGCCCAAGAAACTAATTGTTATATCTGTGCAGTCAATAATTTTCAAATCATGATTGTCAATGGTGGATCCATGAAATGTGGGGGGAATTGTGAAAATGTATGTCTCCAAATTGGTCAGTACCACATGAAATCTCATATGTTTTGTATCGACATGGATGGTTGTGACATTGTGTTGGGTGCAGAATGGATAAATACTATGGGTCCCATTCTCATGGATTTTAAGGAATTAACCATGCAATTCAACCAGGAGGGCCAACAATATGTGTTCTAAGGCATCACGGATGGTTCCCCAGATATCATCAATTCCCATCGCATGGAAAATCTCCTCAAAAAGTGTCATTTTAGCATTATTTCAGAACTCCATGCCATTCACACTACTATGACACTCCCTATGTTGTAGGACCTCCAATCCATCCTCTCCAAACATCAAGTTGTTTTTTCCACTCCACAGGGAATTACTCCTTCCTGTGGTGTTCATGATAATTCCATTCCCCTTGTCCCTGACAACCTTATTCCCAATGTTTGTCCCTATCGTCATCCCTTTTCCCAAAAAAAATAAATTGAGAAAATTGTTCAAGAATTTCTCACCGCGGGCGCTATCCATCCTAGTATGAGCCCCTTCTCTTCTCCTATGTTCATGGTCCTTAAGAAAAAAGGCTCTTGGAACATGTGTCCTAACTTCTGCGCCCTCAACAAACTCACCATCAAAGACAAATTTCTCATTCCTTTCATTGATGATCTCTTGGATGATTGAGTGGTGCCCAGTTCTTTACTAAACTTGATCTCCGTTCTGGCTACCACCAGATACCTATAAACGAGGAATTTTTTCCTAAGAATGCATTTCAAACTTATGAGGGCCACTATGAGTTTTTGGTCATGCCCTTTGGATTGTGTAATGCTCCCTCCACTTTCCAAATCCTCATGAATCATGTCTTTTGTCCTTTTCTTCATCATTTTGAATTATTTTTCTTTGATGATATCCTCATCTATAGTAAAACCTGGAAAACCCATCTTACTCATGTGGATCAAGTTCTACATCTACTCTCTTAGCACCAATGTTTCATAAAAAAATCTAAATTTGCTTTTGGCACCTCAGAAGTCGATTAATTGGGTATTATTTTTGGAAAAGCAGGTGTCAGGGTGGATCCTAAAAAGATTGAAGTTGTGCAATATTGGCCTCACCCAAAGACTCCCAAAATCTTGCATGTATTTTTGGGTTTAAAAGGCTATTGTCGTAAGTTTGTTAATAATTATGGAAAGATTTTGGCACCTCTCACTGCTCTCCTTAAAAATAATTATTTCACTTGGACTTCAACAGTTGATCAAGCCTTTCAAACCTTAAAGGCATCCATGTGCACCACTCCAGTCTTGGCCTTCCTTGATTTAACAAAGACCTTTTTCCTGGAATGTGATGCTTTTTGGAGAATAATTGGAGCAATCCTTATGCAATATGGTCGTCCTTTTGCCTTTACCAACAAAGAACTGTCAGAGCGACATTTGGGCCAATAAATCTATGAAAAGGAAATGTTGGCTATTCTATATGGAGTGGATCTTTGGTGCCCTTATCTATTGGAGTAGCACTTCCAAATTAAGACAAATCATCAAAGCCTCAATTAGTTTCTGGGACAACTCCCTTCCTCCCCAGAGAAACAAAAATCGGTGACTAATCTCTTTGGATATGATTATGAGATCCTTTACAAGAAAGGAAAAGACAATGTGGTTTTTGATGCACTTTCAAGAAAATATGAAGATGAAGGGTCCCTTTTTTCCCTCTCCTTCATTGTACAATATTGGCTCCAAGTTGTTCGCTAGGAATGGCTAAAAGATCCCAAAATTTTGCATCTGATCCAACAAATGCAAGCCAATTCTCCAGTTTCCCCAGGGTACTCTTGGGACAATGATGCGATTCACTACAAAGCCCATTTGTATTTAAGTAAATGGTCACAACTTAAATCCACGATACTTTCTGAGCTTCATCCTACACCCACAACTGGGCACTCTGAGTTTACCAAAACCTATGACTAAGTAAAACATTATTTTGTCTGGGATGGTATGTGTTGGCACAAGGGCAGACCTAGAGTTCATTTCTAACAGTGCACCAACAAGCCCTAACTACTGGACCTTTCGGAAACCCCTGCAAAGCATATGCAGTCTCACCCGAAGTAGCTATAGGGGGTTGCAGGACACAGGTGTCTACAACCAGAGGAAATGCAAAGTGGATCCAAGGCAACACTCTCACACATATCTAGTTATTCTTTATCTTTCTTAAGCCTACCGCGCAAACTATATCTCATATCTAACACAATATTTCATTAATAGTATGTTAGAGATCAAAAGAACATAACATCAATCACACACAACAATAGGATATACTTGGTTCACCCTCTCCCTAGGGCTACGTCCACATAACTGTGCTTTATAATATATTAGATGAAATTATACACTTTTATCTGCACTCTTAGTTTGCATATCTCTCTTTCTTTCTCTTCTTCTCTCGCCTCCCTGCGCACCCAACTGAAGGGTTGATCTTCAAACCCAGCTGAAGATCTTACAACACAGACTTCCCTCACCACACAATACTTCTCTCTCAACAATAACAACAATCAATCATCATCCCATTAATCAACCCCATCCTAGGTCCTCTTGACCTTTATTTATACATTATAATGACTCTCAGACAACCTTAGGCTGAAACCTAGGTGTCAAAACCCTAAATACCAAAACCCTAGGTGTCCAAAACCCTATGTCAACTTGACCCACGTTTTCATGGGTTCTCCAACCTATCTTTCCTTCTTTCTTGCGAGGTGCTCCAAAGCATCCATTGGTGGATTTTTCCGCTTGCTGAGTCATCCACAATCCATATTCCTTATTGATATGTCTTCCCGATCTCCCCTTCCAATGACATTTTTTCTCTTACTTCGCTCTGTCTTTTCTTCTCTTTTGGTCACTTCGACCCAATATCAGTCAACTTGTCTTCCGCGTAGTTCACACTTCATGCTTCTTTCCTTAATCTTTGCAACCTTCCATAAACAATGGCTAGCAAGCCCCCAACACTCACATGTGACTCATCCTGAGGCACTTTAGGTCTGAACCTTCTATTTTTCTTTGTCTTCAGAGTGCGTGGGGCAGCCTATGCTTTTGTCTCTGTCCCACCCTTATTTCCTTGTACAGACTATCTTTTCTGTGTTTGGTACCCAGTTTCAACTACACCTGGTACCTAGTCTCATTTTCTCATGCTTCTACTGAGAGCTGCGAGGCAGCTGGTTGTCATAGTACGATTTCAACCAACTCCCATTCACCAAACCTTCCTTCCATTCTCCATTCAAAGTTTTCAACTGTGCAACTCCTCCTTATGTAACATAAGCAACCTCTTATGGCCCAAGCCAATGTGTCCTGAATTTCCTTGGATGCTTCATGGACTTGTTTCCGTATACCAATACCAGATCTCCTTGCTTGAATGATTTCTTCTTGATGTGCTTATCATGATAAGCCTTTTCTCGTCCATTTTGTACCTGCTTATGGAATCCTGCAATAAATTGATCTTCTTCTAGTCTATCAACTGTGCAATCCTCTCTCGAATAGCACCAATGTCATCCATGTCTATGAATGTTGCAATGGTGAGACTAGGAACCAAATATTCCATAGGGACAACTGCTTCTAGGACATACACCAACTTAAAGGGATTCTACATTTTTATCTTCTTGCAAGTAGTTCTATAGGCCCATAGTATTGTTGGTACTCTCAAATCCCAGTCATCCATGTTCACACTGCAAATCTTCGTCAGCGTTGTCTCCAAGATCTTGTTGAAAGCTTCAACCATCCCATTTGCTTGTGGATGGTAAGGAGTACTCTTATGATGGTGGACTTAAAATTCCTAAGTCAAAGATTCAATAGTATTATTAATAAAGTGTGTACCTTGATCGCTCATCAGGGTCTTCGGGCATCCAAACCTAGTTATGATATCCTCAAATATAAATCGTGTAGTTGTAGTTGCACTACAGTCCTTAACTGCTCTTGCTTCTGCCCATATTGTCAAATACTCTGTTGCAGTGATGATGTATCTAGCTCCTGTGCGCTTCCCTAGTGGGTTTATAGATCCCACGAAATCAATTGCCCATTTCTCAAATTCATGCAACGTCAGTTGTGGTGCTAAAGGCATCTCATCTCTTTGGGAAGGCTTCCCAACTCTTTGGCATACATCGTAGGATTTATAGTATTCCTTGGCATATTTATGTAAAGTAGGCCACCAGAGGCCAACTCTAAGAACCTTCTACACTGTTTCTTTCCCTGCGTAGTGTCCTCATATGATGCCTTCATGTGCTTCTGATAAAATCAGTGGTTTTTCTGCGTCCATAACACATCTCCTCAGGATCTCATCAGGTCCCATCTTGTATATATGTCCGGCTATAAGTGAAAAAACTGCAGCGCGCACTACCATTTGTTTCTTCTAGATGATTGTATATTCACTAGGTGTCATTCCTGTTGAAAGGAACTGGACTATCTCGGTGAAGTGGTCATCAACCCTTCTAATGGCCAAAAACTGTGCATCTAGTAGTGTATCCTCCAAACTAGTAGGTTCCTCTCCATGCTCCAACCTAGACAAATGATCATGTACCTTGTTCATTCTCCCTGGCTTGACTATAATATCAAAATCATATTCCTGGAATAACAGTGGCCATATGCATATTCTTCCCCCCAACACTAGCTTGTTGACTAGGTATTTCAATGCAGAGTGATTAGTGGACATCTTAAAATGGCCTCCCAATAAGTAGTGACAAAACTTCTGCAGTGCGTACACCATGGCTAAACCTTATCTCTTAGTGGTGGTGTAATTTATCTCATTTGTTGAGAGATTATTGCTAGAAAAGGCTAACGGGTGGACAATATCTCTTGCTCCTGGTTGTGCTAACACTACTCCTAATGAAATATAAGATGCATTGGCATGCACATGAAATTACTTGCTCCAATATGGGAAAACTAGAATAGGCGCAGTAACCATTTTTTGTTTCAGTGTGTCAAAGCTCTGTTGACATTCTTCTTTCCATTGAAACTAACAATCTTTCTTCAGAATATTCTCCATGGGTGTTGTAATCTATGCATAACCCTTAATGAACTTCCTATAGTATCCAGTATGTCCTAGTGCAATGCACAGTTGTCTAACTGAAGTAGGAGGGGGTAGATCAACAATAATGGTAATCTTGGACGGATCTACCACCAACCCCTGCTTACACACAATATGGCCCAATAGCACTCCAAAGGGTGAAAAGAACATGCACTTCTTCAGATTTAGGGAAATCTCACATTTTCTTCACTTATCTAAGATTAGTCTTAAACATTCAATATGATTTTGTAATAAGCTAAAAACAATCCAATCAACAAAATATGCTTCCAAAACTTTATGTAAAAAATCCTTCAACGCTTCGACCACCACCATGGAAAAGATGGTTGGTACATTCTTCGATCCAAAGGGCATCATTTTGTACTGGTAGGAACCCCATTCTGTTGCAAATGTGGTCTTATGGAGATCTTATATAGCAATCTTGATCTGGTGATAACCTGAAAAATCCATCTATGAATGAGTAAACTTCCTGACCTCCTACATTATCTAATACTTCATCTATAAGCGGTGTAGAGAATGAGTCATGCAAACAAGCATCATTCAACTTTCTGAGATCTACATAGATCATGATCTATCCTTTCTTCTTATCTTGTACCACCATAGGACTAATCCATTCTAACTTTTCCACAGGTTCTATGATTCCTTCTTCCAGCATTCGGTCTAGTTCAATCTTAACTTTTTCCTTATATTTTGGATTCAATCTGTAAGGTCTCTGCTTAAATGGCCTTGCATCTAGTTTCAAGGGGATCTTCATCTCTCTCATAGGCCATTTTATTCCCTTCATATCAATGAACTTGGTTGGGAACAAGTCCTAATATTCATGCAGTAATTTTGTGATCTTATCAACGGTGGCATCATCCCAGTAATCTCCAACATTAGAAAGCTTAGGTGCTTGCTCTGTTCCAATATTAACTTTTTTGATTTTGATCGGCTTTCTAATGAAAGGTAGTTTGACTCCTATTCCTTCTACGTCTATCTATCCTTTTTTTTTTCTGTGATGTTCACATTCCTAGGATCAACATCTTCATCAACATTGATATTGTAAAATCCTTGCAATTTCTGAAGAGGTGCAGTCCATTAATCCTCTTCTTGCTCCACAGAAAGGCTAGGTGCCTCCTCAAAGAATTTCTTTCTGACAATTTGTAGAGATTGATCTACTGAAGGGTACTGGATTTCAAATGAAAATGTAGCTACAAATTTCTGAGTCATACTGTACCAATCTGAAGTGGTGAGGCGTAGTTCTGCTTGAAGATACCAATTGATAGGCATTGTGTCCAACGTGTTGATGAATTTATGCACCCACTGCTCATGAGGAATTTTGCTCCAGGTCTCCTCACAACCTTGCACATGGTCCTTCGGACAACTTTGACCTATGTATCGAACTTCGCATCCTTCGATGTTGTCTGAAAATTGTGTCGTCATCAAAGTGAAACATTGCATCCAATCCGCGGTGTTCTTTTTATGTGTCCCCCACCATCTTGTTGGAATTGCTTTAAAGGCCTCATCTAGTGCCAAAAATATTTGTTGTGATGGTACAACTTCTTCAAATTCCAACAAGAAAGTTTCTAAGTGATTTAAACAATCAAATGTGGGCAAGATACTCACTTTTGTGCCAATCCAACGAACTTCTCTGGTCAATCTGGTACATCTCCATGCAGAAACTTCATACATCTTGTTCTTCCAGTTCTCCAGTGCTTCTTCTCAATCTGATGAGCATGCATTTTCACTTCGCCAGCTTAAATTACCATATGATGTAGGGTTAATGTAATCAGGTTGTCTTGCTGTCAATTTATATATATTCTCTAGCTCATATGTGCGGTCTTCTTCTCTGACAGGTTCTGTGTAACTTATACCTTCATCAAGATCCATAGGTGCAATGACCCTAAGGCCATCACCTTCAAATGTCATTCTTATTTTCTTTAATTCAACAACAATGGAATTGTTGAAAGCCCAATCAATTCCTAACAGTGTAGGATAAGGACAGTTATCATCAACTATCTCAATCACCTCAAAGTCCACAAATGTTCTTACCCCATCGATATCCACAGGGACATGTTCCAAACTACCAAAGGGGCTTATTGCCTTCTAATTATCCACCCTAAGCCTGATAAGGGAATAGATCAACTTAGGTTTTCCCATCAGTTCCTAGGTCTGCTTCATCATAAAATTGACCTCCGACCCTAAGTCGAGGACCACATAATGGTCGAGGACCACATAATCGATATCATAATATCCAATTTGGGAATTAAGGTGTAGTTCCTTATTTTTCCTTCTCTTTTTGGATAGTTGATGTACCGCTTTATTCAGTAGAGGATCAACCCTTCCTATATCATACTGTCTAATCAAATTTTGTAGTTCATGTATGGATTTTTCATCCTTAATCAAATTATTTCAAGTACATAAGAATTCCATAAGTATTCTTACCTCTTTTCCTGCTCTGGGTGAAGAAGACTGATCAAAGGCCAGCCTTTGATGAAGAAGCATGATCTCTTTCAAACTATTTTCTTTCCTCTTCAAATGTTTGCTTCTTTTTCTTTGGATCAAACTCCTATGTATTCTTTGTAGTTCTTCTGACTCATGTTTCTTCTGTAATCTTCCCTGGAGTCACCATGTCTTCTCCTATAGCAGAGCTTCCTCTAGTGATAACGACAACTCTTGGATCCACTCTGCGAGGTTCTGCTGAGATTAGTTGTACTTTTTGGTTCCCTCCTCGTCTTTCCTGAAGTTTGGATAACAACGTAGGACAATATTCTATGACATGTTCAAATGAGTTGCAGTAACTGCAAGTGGTACAAGGGTTCTGACAGTCCCTTTCCAAGTGACCTGATTGTACATAGTTGTAAAAAATGATCTAACCTTGACCTCGGCCCATGCCTCCTCCTCGTCCTCTTCCTTTGAATATTCCACGAGGGTTGAAGTTTCCTCTTCTTGGGGAGTTAAGCTACATAGTATTTCCTTCTTGTTGCAATTCGCCTTGAATTATATATGTGTCTCTTGATCTTTCATGCAAGAGGTCATAAGCCCTACAATCTTTCTCATCATACCCCACGGATTTATAGAACGTGCAGTAAAGGTTGGTAGGTGTCTAGACATATTTTTTCATGTAATAGAATTCTCCAGGGCGATGTCTATTTCTACATACCTCGCACCAAGGTAGAGTAACCTGATTCAAAGGGATCGGGGCGCCTGAACCCAAGTACTCATGAAATAGAGGACAATGCTCCTTGTCATGACCTTTTTATTTGCATCTGATACACCAAATATATTCTCTTTTATCTTTTCCCTTATATTTTTTCATATCTTCAACCTACAGTGATAGGCTAGTTAGTTGACTCAAAATTTGAATCATACCTAAGCTAGAATCTCCCATAGGGTTTGATTCTAGTTTCATGGAAATATCCAACGCCTCATCCTGCGAAGAAATCTTTTGTTGCATCCGAGGCACTCTGATGTGTGGTAAGAGGGAAACAATAAACTGTTCTTTATTTTGTTCGTCTGAAATCTGAAAACTCAAATGGTCTGTCAGGGTCTTAAACCTCTGATCAAAATCCCAAATAGGTTTATCTAATCTCTGCTTAATTTCTTTCAACTCTATGATGCACTGTGACTCCAACTTGGGTTTATTGAATTCTGTAATCAACGTAGTCTTGATCTCATTCAGTGGTTTCAGCTGTACAACTCCTTGGAAGAAATCCATGTGCCATATTAGTGTGCGGTCTCTCAGGGTAGTACTAAGATAAGCTCTCTTAACAAATTCATCAATGACATTCTTAATACTCCATATATCTTTGCATAAGAACCAATGTTGATCATGATATTTAGATCCATCTCCCCTAAAGGTGGGTAACCTCATCTCATCTGCAATAGATCTTCCTAGAGTTCATGATTGAGTATGCACTTAACCACTTATACTAGTGCTCTGATAACTTAGGTTACTTTTGTTACTTAATGTTGTTAAAACAACATGAGGCGTAATAATACTTACTTCAACAGTCTGCACAGTTCCTGAAGTTTCTGACTCTTCTCGATGAGGTTCTTCAGTCTTCCTTTCTTCTACCCTAGCAGACTCTGAATGTTCCTCATTTAGTAGCTCTTCTTATTCTCCATTGTAGAACCCTTATTCATGTGCTGGTGGTTTTTTATTCTTCTCAAACAAGTTCACCAGAGGAACTTCTCTGAAGTTTCTCCCAGTGCACGTGTGTCCGACCTCTGTGTCGTTGTCGTTGTCTGAATTCTTGAACATTATAATTTTCAATCTGACCCGCTACTGTATCTTCAGGATGTTCTTCTCATGCAATATCATCTTGATATTCAACTTCAAGAAGTGTAAAAAAATTCCTCTCGATCCCTTAAAGAAATATATCTCTTCTTGTCTATATGATTCTACTCTATCAATAGAAAACTCAGTAATGTACTCTCCAATGGTACTATCAAACTAGTGATCTAGTTCTCTTGACACGATGTTGTCAACTCTCTTGACCTTATTGATCAATGCTGACGTCCAAACCACAGGTGGTCTGATTCTGATTTCGAACTGGGTATCTGCTAATCTTGCTAGCCACTCGTATAGCTCCTTATGAATTCCTTCAAAGAAAATCTCGTGTATACCAGTAAAGATATACCTTCCCAACCAATCCTCTGTACTAATATTAGGGTTCTTATTCTGAGATTCAACGAAGTCCTTCTCTTGTTCTTCTATCCACTTGTAAATCGTTGTCTTCAATGGAAACCACCTTGACATTCCATGAAGAAGATCCCAATACTGGCAACAAAACCATTTGTTGGCACAAGGGAAGACCCAGGGTTCAGTTCTAACAATGCACCAACAAGCCCTAACTATTGTCCATTTCAGAAACACCTGGAAAACAAATGCAGTCTCACTCGAAGTAGCTATAGGGGGTTGCAAGACACAGGTGTATACAAACAGAGGAAATGCAAAGTTGATCCAGGGCAACACTCTCACACAGATCTAGTTATTCTTTATCTTTCTTAAGCCTACTGCGCGAACTATATCTCAGATCTAACACAATATTTCATTAACAGTATGTCAGAGATCAAAAGAACACAAAATCAATCACACACAACAATAGGATATACGTGGTTCACCCTCTCCCTAGGGATACATCCACATAACTGCACTTTATAATATATTAGATGAAAGCATACAGTTCTATCTGCACTCTTAGCTTGCATATCTCTCTTTCTTTCTCTTCTTCTCTCCCCTCCCTGCGCACTCAGCTGTAGGGTTGATCTTCACACCCAGCTGAATATCTTACAACACAGACTTCCCTCACCACACAATAATTCTCTTTCAACAATAACAACAATCACTCATCATCCCATTAATCGACCCCATCCCAGGTCCTCTTGACCTTTATTTATACATTACAATGACTCTCAGACAACCTTAGGCTGAAACCTAGGTGTAAAAACCCTAAATACCAAAACTCTAGGTGTCTAAAACCCTAGGTCATCCACGATCCATATTCCTTGATGATATGTCTTCCTCGATCTCCCCTTCCAACGGCTTGTTGTCTCTTACTTTTCTTTGTCTTTTATTCTCTTTTGGTCACTTCGACCCAATCTCAGTCAACTTGTCTTCCACACAGTTTGCACTTCGTGCTTCTTTCCTTAATCTTTGCAACCTTCCATAACCAAGGGCCAACATTATGAAATAGGGCGTTTGCAATTTTTTGGCAGATTGTGATGTTTGTCAATGAAACAAGGGAGAAACACTCAAATCTCCTAGCACACTACAACTGCTTCTGATTCCACCTATTATTTCGAGGGATATCTCTATGGATTTTATTATGGGATTACCTAAATGGAAATAAATCAGTCATCATGGTGATCATTGATCGTCTTTCCAAGTATACTCATTTATGTTCTCTTCAACACCCATTTACCACCTCTGTTATGGCTCAATGTTTCATGGATCAGGTCTTCAATCTTCATGGCATGCATCATTCTATTTTTTATAATAGAGACCCCACTTTCACCAAGACATTTTGGCAAGAATTGTTCAAGCTACAGGGAACCCAATTGCATCTCAGCACAACTTATCACCCCCAGACTGATGGTGAAACTGAAGTTGTCAACAAGTGTTTGGAAACATATTTGAGGTGTTTTTCATCAGAAAGTAAAAATTAGTTGGCTCAATGGTTACCAATAGTTGAATGGTTGTAAAACACTTCTTACCATACAATTACCCTCATGAATCCTTTTGAATTAGTATATGGACAAAATTCACCTTCAGTTCTCTCATACCCGCCAGGTGTCTTGAAGGTCCAGGCAGTTGACCAAATGCTTACAGTTCGAGAGGCTATTCTCCATACCCTCAAAGAGAATTTGGTCATGACCCAAAATCACATGAAGCAACAGGAAGATCAAAGTCACTCTGAATGTCAATTTGTTGAAGGATACTAGGTGTTTCTTCGACTGCAACCTTATAAGCAAACTTCCCTCAAGGTTGACCATTGTCAGAAACTAGAGCCCAAAGTTTATGATCCTTATAGAATTCTCATGCATGTGGGACAGGTGGCCTATCAGTTATCTTTTCCCAGTCATTCTAAGATCCATCCTATTTTTCATGTCTCCTGCTTAAAGAAGGTGATTGGAACTAAGTGTCAAACTCAAACTAACCTTCCTGAGTTGGATGAAGAAGGCTCCATCTAGTTGCAACCACAAGAAATTTTGGACCAGCGTGAGTGTCTTCTACATCAGCGCACCATCAAGGAATTATTATTCTAGTGGAAAGATACCACTCCAGTAGATTCCACTTGGGAACCAGCTACAATTCTGCAACAATTTCCTCATCTCAATCCTTGAGGACAAGGTTGTTTTTAAGGTGGAAGACATGTTAGGGACCTAACCTCCTTAACCCCTCTTGTAGGTAGAATAATATATTTCCATGTAATAAAGGCCAGTGTTAATAAGGCCTATAAATAAGGAAGAATAAGTTAAATGTAAGAATACCTAATAGAAGCTTTCGCTTCTAGAAGGATCTTCCTCTAGATTGTTCTTTTGGATAGACATATTTAGTATAAATAGGAGTAGAGGGTATGAGAATTTTTGTCTTGGATATTATTATAATATATATATCCTCTATTGGAGGTTTCCCCCTTGAAGAGGAAAGTGAACATTTCTATCATTAATCAAGGTGCTCTTTCTAGTGTTATTCTGGTATTGTTATGGTTATATCATTGTTGTTCTGCCATTTCTAGCTGAAATATTTATATTCTTCATACTATTTTATATCTGGAATACTACAATGCGTTTCAGTGGACAACCGTGTTGGTATCCCAGATGAGGGAAGAGGATGGTCTATATAGAGCTATCAACTAGTCCCCTTCAAAGACCAGGATCATATTTGTCTTAGAGGATCTTGAGGCATGGGATACAGTTCAAGCTCCACTAGTTCTTCCTCTTGTCACTACTCCCTTGCTGGTAGAAGAATTCAGGAAGAGGAACACCAAGGATAAGAGGACTATTTTTTATTTAGTCAGAGACCATGTCACACCCCACTTTACTAGGAAGTAATATTTCTTTGAGATTTGGGCCTCATTGTGCAAGCTTTACTAGAGTTCCAATCAAAATTGGAAGATGGTTCTACAAGAGAAACTTAGGGGCATTTAGATGATCAATTATGAGTCGGTGACTTCATACCTTATCATATTTACATAGATTCAAGATGATTTGGCAACATTAGGAGAGATTTTGGATCTATACTTTTTGATGATGACATACTTAAATGGATTCTCCAAACCTTGGGGTTCATTTGTTCAAGGCATTATGGCTCGGGAGCTCATTCCTAGTTGGGAGAGACTTTGGGATGACTTCGTTCAGGAGGATCTAAGGTGCATCTCTGGTCTTCAAGACAAAAACATATATGTGAGTGTGATGAGGATATTTCTATTTTGACAAAGGGAAAGAAGAAGACCCACAAGGGTGCTAGACATGGTCCCAAGGGAGGGTCCAAACCACAACATAGTGGTGATGGGAGAGAGAGAGAGAGACATGAGCACAGTGAGATGATTTTCTTATGGTTAGATGGGGCACTATGTCAGACAGTGTCCCAAGAATAATAAGAAACATGAGGATGGTATGGAAATGACAACAAAAGAGGAGGATTTCAATGCTTATTTTGAGAGGGAGTGTGCTTTTGTTAGTTGTCATTTGTCAATTGATACACCATCTGACAGTTGGTGTGCAGAAATAGTTGAGAAGATCCCACAAATTGAGAGTTTTGTATCATGTGGGACACAAACTCAATTTTCAAGGACACCATATTTAGGGGTGAATGGTCCACCCGGGACAACTTTGGTTTCAGAGTTATCGAGCAGATAGATGGTTTGTGCAGAGGCTTTAAAGAATCAAATATTGATGAGTGGGAGCAGATCGCTAGAGAGGCTTGAGCCTCACTTGGCTATGCAGACTAGTATATTAGGTTCAGGTTCCACTTCAAGTGGAAGCCACTTGGTGAGATACCAAGTTGAGGATCTTAGTGAGATTCCAAGGTCCAGACACTCTAGGTGAGATTCCAAGAGAGAGACTCTAGGTGAGATTCCAAGAGTAGGGACGTTTCGTGAGATGTCGGGAGGTAGAAATCCTTGGTGAGATGCCAAGGTTGCGATCTTTGGCATGATGAAAAGATCTAGGTGATATAGGATAGGTGGAGATGCACTTCCATATAGAGATCAGGTAGCTCCATCAAATATATGTCAAATTCCACTTTTTATGATCAAGTTATATCCATACTCACCGAGTATTTTCCAGCAGGAAACCATGTCCACTGCAGGGATGATATTGGAGGGGTGAATGACACTTTCCTCAGTAAGAGGGAGTGTTGAGATTTGGGTACCTTGGAAATTGGTCCCCTTGTGGTGTTGGGCCTCTAACCATAAGAGGGAGATGTTTGTACCATTGTGCCTTTTAATTTATGTCTAATTTCACTTTGACTTAGGATATTTAAGTCAAAAGTGAAATTTATCACTTTTAGCCTAATGTGACTAATTATTCACTAATTGGGTGAATGAGGGGACATAAAGTGAACTTAGGGAACTTAACCCAAAGTGGGTTTTTAGTTGAGATTCTTTTGGAGAGATCTCAACCATTTATTAGGGATGGCATGGGGTGATCCTAGCCATCCATACTTTAGGTTTCCTTGTGGAGGTTCAAGAGGGGTGCAAGGGAAAAAGTGATGCTCATTCCTTGGTTTGTTTACCAAGAGAGTTGGGAGAGGATAAAAAATATGGAATAATTATATGAGGGAAGCTTGGTCAGCTCCTTCCATGGAGGGGTCATGGAGGCTTATACCCTCATTTATTTGTGGTGATTGGTCTTGCTTGGAGTAGGGCACACTATAGGAGGAGGAAGCACACATAACATGCACTAGCTACAGTTGGATGATCGCGGATCCGTTAGTTTTAGTGGAGAGTTAGCATACAAGAGATTATTTTTGTGCAAGGGATTCTTCATCAGAGCTCATAGGGTTAAGGGAAAATTGTTTCGGTGAGATAACAAACAAAGGAAGAGGGTGCACTAAGCTTGGGCACATATCTCTTCTTGGAACTCCAAAGCACCTTGAGAGGAGTTTCTATTGTATCAGGCTCCATTGTATTTTCATACTTGTTGCATATCATTCTTTAGACATCACTTATATATACTTTCATTCTAAACTGGTTTTCCCTGGGGGGGTTTATCCAGGGTCGTGTTGAATAAAAATACTTGTGTCCTAATTTCATGCATGATTAGTTGTTATATTAGCATTTAAGAGTTGTAAATATCTATATGAGTGTTATTTTTTTTTAGTATATTGCATGTGCTAACTACCGGTTACGAAAACACTTGTAAGGAAACCTCAAAATAGAACTTAACCATCAGTTTGGGGGCAGAAAAGTACTTGAATGCTTGTTGTCCTAAAACAACAACAAAGGAAATTTTTTGAGACATAAAGTAGATCCCGACAATAGGTCATCCAACAAGCCTTTTTGGCACCCTCATAGTTCCTAAAAAATCTACAGTTGAATCTCTTCTTCAACGAACCAGGGAGGATGTTTTCCCACAGGCTCTTACTTGCACCTTAGGGAGATGTTGTGTGTTGGTTATCGTAACTACTTCTTGTATCTTCACTGAGATATTGGCATCCCATATTCGGAAGACCCTTAAACCCATTGGTTTAATTTCTTGATATCTTATATTTGTCTAGGTGTGTGTTCTATGTATTGGTTTCATAGGTGGCCATAGGATTCTTGTTCATATATTTAATTTGTTGTCTTATCCATCATGGATGAATTACCACATCATCGTTCTAGATGAATCATTGGGTTCATCCCATAAATATCCTACCAAGACGAACAACTAGTTGTTTGATGACCAATCACTTGTCCTCATCCTTGACTTGACTTAGAAGGTCCTCTACGTTTTATCTGAAATCTACCCTGTCATATTTCTCAAACTACCATTGGGTCATTCATACCTAACTACGAATACCTCTGACCATTTTTTATAAAATGAATGATTTAAACACCCTAAGACACCAATACTAGTGGTGTGGAATATCTTGTAATAGGATATGATCCATATGGATCCATAACCATAAGAGAAGGCTATATTAACTCTCATTCCACCTCTCCTCTACTTGATTATTTCCACCAACTCTTACGGAAGAAATATTATTATGTTAATGAATCATTTTCAACTTTACATACACCCATGTTGAATGGAAACCCTTCCTCTTTTGCTCAAATTTATTCCCCCACATTGTCTACCATGTCGAGCAGTATCCTAGTAAATCTTCTTATCCCATCAACTGTTGGACCTGGGAATTTTCTTACATCACCACTTATCAAAGTAGGAAACCTACCTATGTCATCAGCAGGTGGTTCTAGAACCCCACCTCTCTTATCATCCACTGGCGTAAGAAATCCACTCACTACACTACCTCAAACACCATTTTCTATATGGAGCCAACCCATAGTCCATCAAGTTCCATCCAATTCCCAGTCTAGTGCTCATCAAATTCCTACCTATGGTTCACAATCCAACATAGTACAAAGATTTTCATCTAATCTAGGGATTGGTTTTATCTTCTCTTCTGGTAACCCACCAACTGTACGAAATACACCTAGTACTGGTTTCCCATTTGGATGGAATTGGAATAGTGGAATTAGTGATAATAAACCTAGAGGAAATCCCTTCCCTGGGGGCAGCAATGTCCCTTTGGGAACCCCCTTCCCAGGGGCCAGCAATGTCCCTTGGGGTACTCCCAACACTGGGGGTGGAAATAACCCTATAATACCTCCTTTTCCTAGGGGAACCAATGTCCGTTGGGGTACTCCCAATGTTATGGGAAACAATGCCCCTAGAATATCTCCTTTCCGTAGGGGAAGAAATGTCCCTTGGGGTACTCCTAACGCTATGGGAAAAAGTACCCATGGACTACCTACTTTCCATGGGGGCAGAAATGTCCCTTTGGGTACTCCCAATGTTAGGGGAAACAATATCCCTAGAATACCTCCCTTCCAAGGAGGTGACAATCCCCTTGTTACAGGAAACCCCCCACTATCTGGGAGAATTAATGTTTCCAATAACATACCTTTTCTAGGGAACATTCCTAGAAATGTTCCTTTGACAGGAGGCACTAATTGATCCAGGATTTCTACCAGATATTTATCTACAAAAATCCTCCAGTGAGGACCTTTTATTGACGCTTAATCACATTTTAACATGAGAAAATAATCATTAATCATTGCATATAAACGTGAGAAAATTGTCATCATGATGTGCATATGTGTAATTAAATATCTACTTAATCAAGAGAGAATGCAAATAAAACTCACACTTAAAATTTGACACCCATGTGTTAACATAGTTCACCAGAACCTTCTGGCTATGTCTCTTGATCTGCTTGGAATACAAATCGATTTATTGTCCTTCCTTTAGCAAGGCTGAAATATTCTCACAAAATATGGCACATGCTCCTTACACGGTGGAAATCCCAGAGAAGCTTTCTCTTGTACAAAGAGAAATTAAGGCTCTCACATAAGTGACATTTCTTCAGACAGCAAAAGGACTACATTCCTCTCCATGCATAGATCTCTCAAAGGGACCTAAAGGGGAATTTAAGGGCCTCCCTTTACAATTATTACATAAGGAAATTATATAATTTCCCTTTCTCCATACTTCAAGGAGACAAGATCCACAAATTTAGGATCTAAATAAAAACTCAAGGAAAAAAATGAGAAATCAGCTCAACCAACCTACTTCCCCTTGAGACTAGGAAACCACTTGGGATATAATGAGGAAGGATCCCAAACCAACTCATGCAATTCCCAACTTCCTCTTGAAACTAGGAAACTGTTTTGTGAGGTAAGATTCTCACATAAAACGAATTTCCCCTTAAAACTAGGAAACTAATTTGTGAGTTGGATTTTGTCACTTAATTTTAATTTCCTTTTTAAAAATTAAATGAAAAATACATGAGCACATTATGCTAAAAAAGATTAATCATTTTTACACTATGAAGTATTAAACATCCATTTTAAACTTTGTCACCTATAATCAATTATCAATTTAATGATCTTCTCCATGGTGTGCAAAGTAATTAATCCTTGGGTGGAGATCCTCCTAGATCATACCTCCCCACAAAATGCACTTTCAGTCCTCCAAAAGTATTGAGAGAAACTGTGACTTGAATCTCTACAACTAGCTTCTAGGAAGAGTCTTACACTCCATGATACACTTTCTCACTACTAGATCTGCATAACAAATGTCTTTGACGGGATACACCCTTCTTCTCCTTCACCTTAGAATGAGGATTCCAATCTCAAAACTTACAACAATGCAAATATGTAGTTGATTCCTTGATCTACATAACAAATGTCTCTAAAAGGCCGCACCCTTCTTCGGTGACATCACTACCATGAAATGATAATTGGACTGCCACTTTAATGTACGATGTTGACTTGAATGCCAACTCATTTGTTGACTCAGAATTCCAACTCATATATTGACGTCACCTACCCTATTAGCGCCTACATCAACATTGCATAACCTATTGACTAAACACCACCTCATCATCCAAAGATTGATCCAACTCGGATTCCACATCAGTTGACCGCACTACCACATCATCCGTACAGATGACATGTGGCTCAATTTTATTGGTCCAATTGGACCCATGAAAATTCCAAATCCACTTGACACGTGACATCCTGTGGTGTTTCCATGTCAATGTTGTACTGCCCAGTGAGTGAACCAATCACCCTACTGAATTCATCGTCATATCGCCACCTCAACTTGTTGACATCATCATCATATTTTCTAGTCAGCCAGCACATCAGTTGCTGCATCAGTCGCGTACTGCCACATCAGCATTTTTTACGGTCTAGTCACTCTATTGACATCATCACTGTACAACCACATCAGCACCATGTCACGTTCGTACTACCACGTCATCCGTACGACGACATGTGGAAATTTCCTATTCATCCAAATGTACCCCAAAAATTCCAAATCTTCCTGACACATGGAAGCATGTGGTTCTACCACGTCATCATTTTGACATCATGCCAATGTCAACACTATATGGATTTTTCCATATTTTCATGTTTATATGGTCATAACTTTTGCATCCAGACTCTGTTTGAGGTGTTGTTTGCACCGTTGGAAAGATCTAGTCAAGATATTTGACTTGGTGCTGTTTTAATTGAATTCTAGGAACTTTTATTTTTGGCCATTGTTTTTCAACTGAGGAGGATCCAGCCTCCAAATACATAAGCTCTGCTACAAGATGCTTGCATGGGGTTCCACGAAGCTCAGGGTGAACATTCCAACATTTCTTGATCCATTGACCAATGATTTGGCAGTGAGTGCAATAGTTGTGTGACTTCATGTTTGTATTGCTTTCACTGTAAAGAGATTTTCTCTTCTAGTACTTTGCAACACTCTTGTTGTCCCAAGATGGTGTTGGTGATGAGCTCATCTCTTTGCTTGAATAATACTATTCTTATGTTTCTTTTGAGAATTCTCTTTCACCATACCCCAATACTACATATCGGGGTCTTCCTTTAACCTCTAGTGGTTGAATGATGCCTTGGCCATCAATACCAAGACCTCCTCCTTTATACCCCATATTCCTCAACATATTTAAGCCAATTTCTTTGGTGTGCCTTTAAAAAACAACAAAAGAGGCATCATCATTAATAAGGGAAGGAATTGAACATAGAGAAATATTCACCTCCATTCTTGTTTCTGGCGCTTGGTCATCTTCTTGAAGTTTGGCCAACTACTCCTCGTTGTTGGATGAAGTTGTAGATGATTCTTCTAGAAAAACACCTTGGTTCCCTATTGTCTAGAGAGCATCCTGTATTATCTGAAAATATGTGAAGCCATCAACATTTTCATGACAACAACCATAACTAGTATACCTTCCATGGACACAAGTTGGCCTGATCTGGGAGGGACTTTTTGATCCTCCTGTAGCAGATCATTCTCCAACTTACTCCTCCATATCATGTATCCATGGTCATAGTTTTATCTTTTCTTCTTCATATTCTCGAAGAAACCTCCTGAATTCAACGTTCTCTTCTTGAATGGTTTGATTTATTTCTTCAATCTCACAAATCCATGCTTTCTTCTTTGTCTTGCCCATGATTATATCCACAATCTACAAAATTTGTCAGACCTGCTTTGATACCACTTGATCCTGGATTTATGTGAGATATTTCTCTACAAAAATCCTCCAATGAGGACCTTTTACTAACGCTTAATCACATGTGAACATGAGCAAATAATCGTTAAGTATTTCATATAAAAGTGATTAAATTGTCATCATGATGTGCATGTGTAATTAAATATCTACTTAATCAAGAGAGAATGAAAATAAAACTCACACATAAAATTTGACACCCATGTGTTAACGGAGTTCACCAGAACCTTTTGGCTACATCTTCGGATCCTCTTGGAATATGAATCAATTTATTGTATTTCCTTTAGTAGGGCTGAAATATTCTCACAAAATGTGGTGCATGCTCCTTACAGGGTGGAAATCTCAAAGCAGCCTTCTCTTGTACAAAGATAACTTAAGGCTCTCATATAAGTGACATTTATTCATACACCAGAAGGACTGCATTCCTCTCCATGCATAGCTCTCTCAAAGGGGCCTAAAGGGGCCTTCAAGGGACTCCCTTTACAATGCTTATATAAGGAAATTATATAGTTTCCCTTCCTCCATAATTCGAGACAAGATACGCAAATTTAGGATCTAAATAACAACTCAAGGACAAAAATGAGAAAGCATCCTACTTCTCATTGAGACTAGGAAACAACTTGGGATATAATGAGGAAGGATCCCAAACCAACTCATGAAACTCCCATCTTCCTCTTAAAATTAGGAAACTAGTTTGTGAGGTAAGATTCTCACATAAAACTAAATTCCCCTTAAAAATAGGAAACTAATTTTTTAGTAGGATTTTCTCACTTAATTTTAATTTCCTTTTTACAAATTAAATGAAAAATACATGAGCATATTATGCTAAAAAATATTAAGCTTTTTACTATCTGAAGCTAAAGCATCCCTTTTAAACTTTGTCACCTATCATCAATTATCAATTTGATGATCTTCTCCATGGTGTGCAAAGTAATGAATCCTTGGGTGGAGATCCTCCTGGATCGCCAATCCCCCAAATAATCCTCAACAAGGGGGTGCTTATATGCAAACATGAAACCCTTACATGGGAAGTGGTTGTATACCTATAGGAAATCGTTATCAAGGGGGTTATTTTCCTACAAACATTCCCAAATTCAGAATATGTTCAAAAACACTCAGTTGCCATTTTTGGCCACTTTGGAATTACCCAACTTATCTAGACTCACGCGTGATCCCATAGTGCAAAATCCCACTTGGTCGGTCGTCCCAGTAAAAATTCTTGCATACATTCCAAAATTCAATGGAAAGACAGGAGAACATCCCACCATGCACATCATGGATTATCATGTTTAGTGTGTCTCCAACTCATTTTTGGATGACAAAATTTGTTTATGTGTTTTCCCTCGCACCTTAATTGGAAATAACTCAAAGTGGTTCATTGAACTACCTATGCCCTCATTTAACACCTTTAATGCCTTAGTGATGGCCTTTGATCCGGATTTATGAGAGAAACAAAATAAAAAAATAGATATTATAATATTAACATAGAGACACAGTGAATAATAATAGAGATACAATAAAACTTGACTTCCATTAAATAAGAAATATGTTGAAACTGTAAAATGCAGACTGAAACAAGCTTGCTAGAATGGTGGCAGCTTATATATGAGAAAAGATGTGATGACTACACTCATTTGCAAGAATATGAGTACAATGAGGTTCCAAAATAATTTTTACATCAAACATGAATTCCAAAACCCTATACATCTAAAATCTAACCCTAGGAGATGAAGCACCAAAATTTATGTGGGCCCCGTTGGGGTAAGTTGGTACATCAACTTCTCGGGGTCGTAACTTTTGCATACGATCTTTGTTTTAGATGCATGGTAGCCCGTTGGAAAGGTCTATCCATGGACTACACATTATTCCATTACACTCTAAATTTGTGTAGTGTGACTGTGGTGGTCCCAAAAAATGTTTTTTAGGGCCTCAAAACAACCCCGGAAGTTTAGGATCTGAAAATATAGAAAACAACTGCCAAGATGAAAACTGAAACTACCAAGATGAAATATATATGTGAGTCAGTTGGAATAGGTGGGTGGCCACCGATATCCAACTAGATCAATCTTCCCTCCTTAGGAAGAAATGGTCTCCATTGCATTGAGTCCCCCCATTAGATGAGGAATTTTTTGTTGAATTTGACCCTGACTGAGCCACTTTCCTTGGTGCAAGAGTTTCCCTTCTTTGAGAACATGATAAAGTTGAAACTTTTGTTGGCGAGTTCCCTTGAACTATGTGTCCATGATATGATAATTGGATTCCTATTCCATGCATTCAAGTTTGAGCTCTATTGGTGTCAATTTTTCTGCTACCACTGAGGTGTCCAATAATGGTGGAAAGTATGGCCAAAAAAGGTCCACATTAAACACTGGGTGCAAGCCAAAGAAGGGAGGAATGTTGAGCTCAAAATCATTGTCACCCACAACCTTGGTGATGGTATAAGGTCCATAGCAGAGTGGAAAAATATTCTTATGGGGTCCTATAAGGCATTCTTTCTGTTGATTAAGGTTGGTTGTCATTGATGTCAACCCTTGAAGAAAGACCCGTAGCACAAAGGTTTGGGTAATGGACCCAATAGTGTTTGTTGTAAATATGACTCATTATTGTTTTTTCATGGTTTATAAGAAGTAAATATGGATGAACTCCAAAGTGGTCCCCTTATGGTGAAAGCCCTCACGGGAATACGCTTTGTGGAGTAAGAGAAACCATGCTTAATTGTGGAATAATGAGATGAAGGAAAGTGAATTTGTCAGGGAAAATATCCTATATGGATAGTTCTTGTCATTTCATTTCCAGTGGTATGTGGAACGTCACATAATTCCTCACGGTTAGAGAGTTATGGCCATGAGAAGTTGGAGACCCCAGGTTTGGGTAATGGACCCAAGTTTGTTTGATGGGTAACAGTATGAGTTACGATATATTTTTAGATAATACTATTCTATATGGATAATAAATGTCATTCCATTTCTGGTGGTATGTATAACGTCACATAACTCCTCACGGTTTGAGAGTTATGGCCTTACGAAGTTGGAGGACCCTCATATGTCATCTAGAAGCCCCAAAAGGTCAAAGTAATCAAAGTGGCTTAAGAGATTTTAAAAGGTAAATAATAAAGTGAAGTGATGAGTGTATTATAATTAAAAGTGAATACAAAATAAATTATTTCAATAATAATTTTAATGGAGAAATTAGAAGTGGACCCAACTTTAAAATAAGGAAAGTGGGGCCAAGTGACCTAGAAGATGTTTTTAAGGAAGCTACTTGGAGAGTATAAATAAGAGGC
>ML779698.1:1785354-1822234 GCA_009831015.1 Picea engelmannii | reverse complement strand
TAAGCTGAAATTATGAGGAAAGTGAAGAAACGAAAGCTGAAATGCAAGGAAGGATAAATTCTTTTGATGGTGCTTTCTAAGGTATGTTATTTTCAGGTCATCTCATCATTTTCTCTATAACGTTTTTTATATAGTGATTCAGATCCTGAAATTGCTAATAAAGTGAGAGAACATATCCAAGTATATTTGGTTAAAAATTCAGCTTGTGGGGCGTTGTATTTTGGGAGTTACACTCTGTGGAAAATAGGGTTTGTGGCCAGTCCTGAAACTAGTCAAAATCAGGTGTTTCGGGTAAAAACGTCATAACTTCTTCATAACAGATCCAAATTCCGTGAGACAAAATGATTTGGTTAGGGTACAGTCTATATCATTCCATGTAATAGTTTTATATCATTTCATAAAATATGTTGTGCGGGGCACGCTCTACAAGGTCGCTCTCTAGAATAAGATAGAATTCAACAAGGTATGCCATTTTTGCTATAAATCCTTTTATGAGAGGTTCCAAGTAGTGCCACTTGGATTAATTGCATAAAACACACTAAAGAACATTGTGTATCAATTTAAGATTTTTATACATTACAGGTTCAAAGTTATGATTAATTCAATTTAGGGTTGTTGACTAATCCAAAACTAGGCATGTGAGACTAAAGAAAAGTTTTATGAAAATCCTAGTCTCTTGTTTTTAAATTTAAGGAAGGTTTGCAGGAATGTGATCATATACAACAGGTCTATTACAGAGCTACAAATCAGATTTGGATGATGAAATTGATGAGGGATTTTGGTTTATGTACATGTTGATTACATGGTTGAGACAAGTAGTTGATGAGTTGGCGCACATACATGAGGTGTATAGTTGATGATGTTGGTACATATCGATGAGTCATAGTTGATGAGTAGTTGAAAAATAATTGGTACATACTTGGTGCATGGTTGATTCACTTGTTTATGGTACATGTTGATTACAGGTTGGTGCATGGTTGATGCACTTGTTTGTGGTACATGTTGATTACAGGTTGGTGCATGGTTGATGCACTTGTTTGTGGTACATGTTGATTACAGGTTGAGGTACAAGTTGATGCATGGTTCATATTTATTGGTACAAGTTTACAGCGGTATATCTCATAGTGATAGTGTGACAGTGGTTCCATCATTCTATTTCTACTTTAGGGTGGCAGGACGAGGCAATGACAGGTGGTTGTAGCCTCCTTCTAGTTGTAGCCAGAGATTTGGGGAGTTGGAGCTTCCCTCAGGTTGTAGCCTGAGAAACTAGGGGGTTGGAGCCTCCTTCCAGTTGCAGCTGGAAAAAAAAGGAAGTTGGTGCTTCCAATGAATGTATTTCTTCAAGACATATAAGAAAAATCATTATGTGGTTTTCTCCCGATTTGGGTTTCTACATAAAACATTGGTGTACTGTGTATGTGTGTGATTGTTTATTTATTACTGCTCATTATTGAATAATAATTCTACATTGATATAACATTTGAAGAAAAAGGATTATAATTATGTTATTACTGATTCACCCCCCCTCTGAGTAATCCAACACTTTCTGCAAGTGCAACCAAACTTTATCTCCCACCTGAAACTTGTGTGGCACTCGGTGTTGATCATGGCGTTTCTTTTACTTGGAATTGGAATTTTGAAAAATATCCTGAACCTGTTGGAGGATGTGTTGGATTTGTTCAATGAACCGGGTGGCTTTGTCAGCTTCAGTTTGTGCATGGGACAATTATTCCTATGTGGACTCAAGGGGTAATGTAACATCCATGGGATCCAATGGTTGAAATAACAACCCCACCTAAAAGGGGTTGTGGCTCGTTGAGCTATGTATGTATTTGTTGTAACTGTGTTGAACATAGGGAAGAATCTCATCCCATGTGCGTGGATGCTTGGAATTGTACATGTGAAAAATATGCACAATCATCATGTTGACCACGTCGTTTTGGCCATTCGTTCGGGGGTGGAAGGCCATGGATTTGGTGAGCTTGATGTCCAGTTGTGACTAGAAGCTCAACTAGAATGTGATGAGGAACCAATTGTCTTGATCGAAGATGATGGTTTATGGCATCCAAAAATTTACCCACACTCGTTCAAAGAATATCTTGGCAATGGCCTCTTCTGTGATGCTCTTCTTGCTGCGACCATAATCGCCATCTTGGAAAATCAATAAAAAACCAAGAAAACATAGTCATTTCCTTTCTTGATTGAAGGAAGTTATGACATGTAGTCCATTGAGACGGATTCCCAAGGCCTGTCAGGAGTAGGGAGAGGGGTTTGCATGCCTTGTTTCTTAATGGCCGGTTTGGAAATGGTGCAGGCCATGCAAGACCTGTTATACTTGTTGGCATCCTGTAAGAGTTTTGACCAATAGAAATGGTGTTGCAACACTGTCATTGTCTTCTCTACATCGAAGTTTCCTACCACTCGACTGTAGTGAGCTTTCCAAATCATCTTCGTGGGCTCACTTGATGGAACAAGAAATGTCCCATATGGCACAATAACAAATCTTGCAGATGAAAATCGGCGTCAGTAGTGTTTTTTCCCATCATATGGTAGGTAGTGGTGAAGTCAGGATCTCTCTCATAGATTTGGGGCCATCCATAGGTCTCATGTCTGCAGGAGTGTAGCATCGTTGTTAGTGCAACAACTGGAGGTCAGATAAGGAAATCAACAACGCGGTTGGTGCTCCATGTATTATACTTGATGTTGAGATAGAATTGGTGCAAGTATGTGGACCACTTATGATGGAGGTACTTCTGCAATTTTCCTTGTGTCTTCATGAAATGAAGAGACTTATGATTAGTGTGGATGAATGTCTCCTTCTCGAAAATGTAATTCCTCCATTGGTGGAAGGGTTGTACAATGGAGTACATTTATTTGTCGTAAGTGGGGTACTTATGGACAATATATGATATTGTCTCATTATGATAGGACACGGGATTTCCATTTTGGGTGAGAACTGGGCCCAAAACATAGTATGAAGCATCTATCTCAATATCAAATGATTGTTGTAGGTCGGGTAATGAGAGCATCGAGGTTGAGCATGAGCTCTACTTCAAATCATTGTCTACTTTCTGTTTCGACTGGACCAACATGAATTTTTCCTTCCCACCGCCCATGGTCACTTAGATAAGGGCCCATGTAATGTGGGAGAATCCCAACACGAACCTGTGATAGAAATTGGAAAGGCCTAAAAATATTTGGAGCTCTGTGAGTTTGGTCGGGGATAGAAAATCATGGATGGCCTAGATTTTTGCTGGATCAACATGCACCCCATGCTCATCAATAATACAGCCTAGGTATTGGGCCCTGTTGATGTTGAAAGACCATTTTTCCAAATTTTCATATAGCCTGTGTTGTCACAGAGCGTGTAGAACCTGTTGAATGTGCTGCAAGTGTTTTTCCCAATTCTTGTTGAAGATGAGGATGTCATCCAAATACACTACCAAAAAATAATTGGTGAAAGGTCACAATATATTGTCCATCATCCTCATTAAATTTTTTGGGGCATTTTTCAAGCCAAAGGGCATGACCAACTATTCAAAAAGACATTCTTTGGACTTGAAGGAAGTATTTCATACATTGGTCTACTCTATTGGAACCTTGTGGTAGTTGGATTTCAGATCAATCTTACTGAAGTATTTGTCCCCCTTGAGTTGGCCAAGGAGATCGTCAATTTGGGGAATTGGGTACCAGTTCCTGACTGTGATTTTATTTAGGGCCTGGTAATCAATGAAGAGTCACTAGGACCCATATTTATTTTGCACAAGCATGATTGGACATCCACAAGGTGATGATTTTGGGTGGATGTGCCCCTTTTTTAGTAGCTCTTGGATCTAGCACTTGATTTTCTCATTTTCTGACAGAGAGCGACAATAGACTGGCCCATTCGATAGTGGTGCATAGGGGGTCAGATCGATTGATTTCTTGACTTGAAAGTGCAAAGGTACCCCAATGGGTGGGGAGAATATGTTTTTGTATTCTTCCACAACCTTATCCACTTGATTTTGTTGCATGGAGAGATCTGTTATGGAGGCCACAGAAGTGGATGCAACCTTTCTCTCACTCTGAGCACGAATCACAAAGACGAAAAAACTTCCCAGTCTAAGAGATGAACTTCCTTCATTACTTGGAAAAGATCAAAGAAATGGCGGTAGATGGGACTACCTCTGGTATCCTATATAATCTCATGTCCAAAGTAATAATAACACTGTGAGTCCTAGACTCATATACAACATGATGTTTCCATAAATGAGTTTGGCCTAAAAGAACATCACAAACTTCAATGGGGAAACATCACATAATACCTCATCTTTGAAGGGATTGATGTCATAGGCCAGGTGAAACTGTTGGTTGAGGCAGAGATCACTCCATTGATGGATCCATCCGATGGTGTATGGTTGCGGGTGTGGTAAAGTCGGAAAATCCAACTGCTTGAATACTTATACTGATATGAGGTTCTTTTGGCTACCATTATCATGATGAAGTGCATTGGAGTACCCTTAACCCACATATTTGAATGAAATAGGTTCTCACCTTATTTTAGTTCATCAAGTTCATTGGGTTGGACCTTGGTGGCAGTAAAAATGGTGGAATTGGGTTCTACATCAATGATCTATCTCCATTTTTTTGGTTCTGACTCCGATTCGGAGCCTGCATATGATTCAGATTTCACCTCGACCACCAATGACTTCTTTGAGTGACATTCAATGGTGTTATGCTAGGGGATCTTATGGAACTCGCACCATTTTCCAATGTCTTTCTTTGTCTTACCATTTTCCTTCTTTGTTTGCGGTTTGGACTAGTTGTCTTGAGGCTGCCCATCTTTGCTCTGCCCTTTTTTTCTATGGGTTAGGGCCATCTTTTCCCTACTTCTGTTTTGAGGGGTTTGGAGACCCAAACTGTGGCGTCCTCTATTTAAGATTCTTCTTGATTTTGAAAAAATATTGATAGGATACACCTATTAGCGTGCGCACGTGGATAGGTTCAAAACTCCGGGTTCAAAGTAAGTTGTCCAACAAAAACCTACATATACTGACCATTTCAGCATCACTTGTGAGCAATAAAAGTCTCACTTGAGGTATCTTTATGGGGACTGTAGGAACCAATATTATGTAGCGGTGAGGGAAATAAGAGAGGTGTGCTTTTTCATACCTACAAGAATATTCCATGCACCAGATCCTAGATAATATGTCCTCATTATTTAATTGTTTATGCATATTATTCTCTATTCTTATCATTTAGCAGTCAAACATACAATTAAGGTTATTGTGCATGAATCTATCAGCAGTATCAGTAAAGATAGAATTCATCCATAGTAAAGACAGGAAATAACATCATATACACATGAATTAACACAATACAGGCATCAGTAACCATTCAACAACATAATTTGACATGGAGTTATCATGGTTCACCCCCTCCTGGGCTACATCCACAAAATATTTGTTTATTTATTATAGTTAAGGTATTCTTCTTGTGCTCTGCACTATAATATATGTTCAATATACATTCCTCTGCTTACATTCATGGATTCTTTACATAGAACATCCTACAATCACCATAACTACTTAGAATTCCTCTATGCTTCCTCTTCTCTCGTTTCTTTTTTGTTACTCTCTTTATTGTCGCTTCTTTTTCTTGTACTTCCTAATTTTTTCTCTCTTACCTCTTTAGGTCCCTTTTCTCTTCAGTTTGTCTTGCCATCAAAGTGAGTTGGATCCCACTCATGCTCGGTTGGTGACAACTCATTATCAGTTGGATACAACTCATGCTTGACTAGTTTTCTTGGATTTTGAGGGATCTTGTTCCTTCTTGTTCCCTATATTCCTCTCTTTATTCTCTCTTCTTTCTTGATCCTCTTGATCTTATTGATCCTGTGCCTTCTCTTTGTGCCTCATTTCTTCTATCTTTTCTCTATCCAAACTTATTTCCCAACATGCCCACAACACTTACTTGTGGCTCGTCTCAGGCCACTTAGGCTTGATGTTTCATGTTCTTCCATGCCTTAATGAATCTTTGAAGCCTCTCCTTTGTTGTTTGTATTGTTGTTGTGATTTCAACTTCATTGTTCAAAATTTATTCTATTTTTTTTTCTTTCAAACTATTTAATTTGGCCTCGGTGTCTTGAACTGCTAATGTCGTGCTATTTTCACGGTAGCTATTTCCTCTAGTACCTTGAGTGCCTCGTCCTGTCGCGGTATTAAATACTGTGTGATCCTTCATTGTTCTTATTTCAGTTGTTCCACTGCAAGATGTAGTTTTCTTTTAGCTAGCAGTGTTTTCATTCTTTCAGTTCGTGGAAGAGTATTTGCACATTTTGTGGCTTGAATATCTTGTTCATGTGCAACCCTTATTTGATCGTCTAGTGCTTGTGACTCTTGGGTGTTTGTCATCTCTTCCCATGTGCATGTGTATTTTTAGCATATCTTTATACACTCTTTTTCTAAGTTTTTAATCTTCACCACCATTGTCTACGCATTCCTTTCCCTTTGCACTTTTTCTTCAAGTGGTGTCCTTGGTGTTACGCTCACTTCCAATTCAATGATCTTCTTGCAAAGGCCATGGATAGCCTCACTAATATTCCCTACTTGTTCTTCGACCATGGCCACTACCACCATCGGTACTTTCGAGACCTCCTTGTATAGTTTTTGGATAGTTGCATGAACTTCATGTGCTATATGTTCATCTTCTTCCTTCTCCCTCGAGGCTTTGGAAACCTTTTTTTCATCCTCATATTTTTCATTTAAGGATTTCGCAACCTTTCCTTCCACTTCACTCTTTTATATACTAGCTCTCTCTACCTTTCCTTCTTCTTCGTTCTTCACTTTTTCTGTGATTTCCACTCGTTGTTCTACGACAAATTTTTCCTTTAGTGTAGTAATGTACTTCTCTGCAGGTCCAAATTCTTTGCTTCTACTTTTTCTAGCTCGTTGGCTGCAGTATCTACTCGATATTGAATTTCCTACGTGATCCTTGTTTCAAATTATTGTAATAATTTCATTGGAATATAGGAGACAAAGAGGTGCACGTGACTTAGTTCTTGCACTGGGATTTTGAGTACTCTACTCTCTAATACCCATGTATGTGCTTCTCCCACTATGCCTTGTTGGGATGTGCCTGCTCCTGGTGCCAACCAATCAAATTGTATTTGGTAATTATTGTAGCCTCGATCATTGATCTTGCACCTTCGTTTGAAGTTATTCTTGTTTCGTTGTCGTCTCTTCCAAGACTTCTTCCACTACATTTGTAAGATTGTATCTAATTCAATCCATGTCGTCGTCTATTAGGGCATAGATAACTTGAGACTTTTGAGCCTTTTTCTTATTCCGCACAGTTGAACCTGGGCTTTGGTCTGGTCATTTCCTTCCTTTTTGAAGTGAGGGTTGTGGAGGTTGATCTGTTGGCCCTATTTCTAGTGCGTTTTTTGTGCCATCGCCTCCATGGTTTCATGTGCACCATTGTCGGGAGGGTTATTTTCTCCATTTTTGTGTTGTGTCACTTCGACGTTCCCCCTCTATGCCATCACATCCCCTTCTTTTGGTACCTTCCAATATGGTTCCCAATCCTGCATAACTGTTGGCACAGGGGCAGACCCAGGGTTCAACTCTAACAGTGCACCAACAGGCCCTAAATACTGGTCCTTTTGAAAACACCTGTGGAGCAGATGCAGTCTCATCCGATGTAGCAATAGGGGGGTTGCAAGACACAAATTTCTACAACCAAAGGAAATGAAAAGTGGGTCCAAAACAACACACACATAGATAGTTATTCTTTACCTCCTTTAAGCCTACTGCATGAGTTATATCTCAGATCTATTACAATGATACAATAACAGAATAACATAAAGTAAAGAACACACCATCAATCACACAGAACAATAAGATATACATGGTTCACCCTCTCCCTAGGGCTACATCCACAAAAATTTATTTCTTGATATTATATGAAAACATACAGTTCTATCTGCACACTTAGATTGCAGATATCTCTCTCTTTCTCTTCTTCTCTCCCCTCCCTGCGCACCCAGCTACAAGGTTGATCTTCGCACCTAGTTGAAGATCTTACAATACAATAATATTCTCACAACACAATACTCTCCTCACGCAACAACAATAATTACTCTCCTAACCCATAATGATGAACTCAGAACGAACCAATCCTATGTCCTCTAGACCTTTATTTATACATTACATGGAAATTGTCTAGGTTTCAAAACCCTATATCCAAAAACCCTAGGTGTTTAAAACCCTAGGTAAACTTGACCTGCATTTTCAAGGCTTCGCCAGCCTGTCTCTCCTTATTTCCCATGTGATGCTCCAAAGCATCCATTGGTGGCTTTTTCCTCTTGTTGATTTGTCCACAATCCATATTCCTTGCTAATCTATCTTCCTCAATATTCTCGTTCAATGACTCATTTTCCCCTACTTCGCTCCTTATTTTCCACTTCTTTGACCACTTCGACCCAATCTTAGTCAATGTGCCTTCTGCGTAGTTTGTACTTCTCCTTTCTTCCTTAACCTTCACTTTATTCCATAACCAAGGGACAACATGCCCCCAACACTCACATGTAACTCATCCCGAGGCACTGCAGGTCTGAACCTTTTGTTTTACTTCGACTTCAAATTGTGCGAAGCAGCCTGTGCTTTCTACTACGTTCCTCCCTTCCTTGTGCATATTGTATTTTTTGTGTTTGGTACCCAGTTTCAACTGCACCTGGTACCTAGACCCTTCTTCTTATGCTTTTACTAAGAGTTTTGAGTCAATTGGTTTTCATAGTACAATTTCAACCAACTCCCATTCACTAAACCTTCCTTCCATTCTCCATTCAAGGTCTTCAACTGTGCAACTCCTCCTTTTGTAACATAGGCAACCTCATATGGCCCAAGCCAATGTGTCATGAACTTCCCTGGATTCTTCATGAACTTGTTTTCATATACCAATACCATATATCCTTGCCTAAATGATTTCTTCTTGATATGCCTGTCGTGGTAGGCCTTCTCTAGTTCCTTCTATACCTGTTGATGGAATCCTGAAATGAACCTGTCTTCTTCCAGTTCTACCAACCGCGGAAGCCTGTTTTGAACAACACTAGTGTCATCCATATCTATGAATGATGTGATTCTTAGACTAGGAACCAAATATTCCATAGGTACCACTGCTTCCAGACCATAAACTAACTTAAAGGGAGTCTGCATTGTCATCTTCTTCCAAGTGGTTCAATATGCCCATAGTACTGCTGGTACTCTCAAATCCCAATCATCTTTATTCACACTGCAAATCTTCGTCAGCGTTGTCTCCAAGATTTTATTGAAATATTCGACTGTACCATTCTCCTGTGGGTGGTAAGGTGTGCTCTTATGATGGTGAACTTCAAATTCCTGAGTCAAGGCTTCAATAGTCTTATTGATAAAATTCATAACTTGATCACTCATAAGGATATTTGGGCATCCAAATCGTGTTATGATATCATCAAATATGAACCACACAACTATAGTTTCACTACAGTCCTTGATTTCTCTTGCTTATGCTCATCTGGTCAAATATTGTTTCACAGTGATGATGTAACAAGCTCCTGTGCACTTTCCTGGTGGTTTGATAGGTCCCATGAAATCAATGGCCCATTTCTCAAATGCATGTAAATTTAACTGAGGTGCTAAAGGCATCTCATCTCCTCTGGAGGGTTTCCCAACTCGTTGGCATACATCACATGCTTTGTAGTATTCCTTACCATCTTTGTGTAAAGTGGGCCACCATAGGTTAGCTCTAAGAACCTTCTACGTTGTTTTTTTTCCTGCATAATGTCCTCCTTTGATGCCCTCATGTGCTTCTGCCAAAATTAGTGGTATTTCTGCCTCCATAACACATCTCCGCAAGATCTCATCAAGTCCCATCTTATATAGTTGTCTAGCTATAAGTGAAAAATATGCAGCACGAACTACCAATTGTTTCTTCTAAATGATTGTATATTTGCGGGGTGTCATTCTTGTAGAAAAGAACTGGACTATCTTAGTGAAGTGATCATTAACCTTTTTTATCACCAACAATTGTGCATCTGGTAGTGTATCCTCCAAATTGATAGGTTCCTTTCCATGTTCTAACCTAGACAAGTGGTCAGATCCCTTGTTCATTCTCCTTGGCTTGACTACAATCTCAAAATCGTATTCCTAGAATAATAGTAGCCATCTGCATATTCTTCCCCCCATCACCAGCTTGTTGACTAGGTATTTCAACGCAGAGTGATCAGTGAACATCTTAAAATGTCCTCCCAATAAGTAGTGTTGAAACTCCTGTAGCGCATACACCATGGCTAAACCTTCTCTCTCAGTGGTAGTGTAATTTATCTCAGTTGTGGAGAGATTCCTGCTAGAAAAGGATAACAAGTGGTCAATATCTCATTCTCCTGGTTGTGCTAACACTTCTCCTAATGCAGTATATGAATCATCAACATGGACATGGAATTCCTTACCCCAATCTGGGAAAACCAAAATAGGGGCAGTAACCATTTTATGTTTCAGTGTGTCGAAGCTCTGTTGACATTCCTCTGACCATTGAAACTGACAATATTTATTTAATAACTTCTCCATAGGTGTTTTTATCTTTTCATAGCCTTTGATGAACTTTATTTAGTAGCCAGTATGTCCCAGTGTAGTGCGCAGTTTTCTAACGGAAGTAGGGGGAGGTAGATCAACAATGATGGAAATGTTGGAAGGATCTACCAGCAACCCCTGCTTACACACAATATGGCCTAACAACACTCCAAAGGGTGAAAAGAAGATACACTTCTTCAGGTTCAGGGAAATCTGACATTGCATGCACTTATCCAACATTAGTATCAAACATTCAATATGGTTTTCCAATAAGCTAAAAACAGTCCAATCATCAAAATATGCTTCCAAAAATTTATGTAAAAATTCTTTGAATGCTTCGACCACCACCCTAGAAAACATGGTTGGTGAATTATTCAATCCAAAAGGAATCATTGTGTATTGGAAAGAACCCCATTCTGTTGCAAATGTGATCTTATGGCGATCTTCCTTAGCAATCTTGATCTGGTGATAACCTGAAAATCCATCTGTGAAGGAGTAAACTTCCTGTCCTCCAACATTATCTAACACTGCATCAGTAAATAGTGTAGGGAATGGATCATGTAAGAAGGAATCATTCAGTTTCCTCAAGTCTACACAGATTCTGATCTCTCCCGACTTCTTATCTTGGACCACCATAGGGATAACCCATTTTGATTCTTCAACAGGCTCTTTGATTCATGCTTCCAACATTTTGTCTAGTCCGATCCTGAATTTCTTCTTATACTTGGGATTAAATCTATAAGGTATCTGCATGACTGGCCTTGCATATGGTTTCAAGGGGATCTTCATTTCTCACATGGGATCTTTAATGCCCTTCATGTCTATGAACTTGGTTGGAAACAAGTCTTGATATTCATACAATAGTTATGTGATCTTATCAATGGTGGCATCATCCCAATAATCTCCAACATTTGTGAGCATAGGTGCTTTCTCTGTTCCAATATTAACTTTTTTTATTTTGATTGGATGTCCAATGAAAGGTAGTTCGACTCCTATTCCTTCTATGTCTCTTTGCCCTTCAGTTTCTGCGATGTTCACATTCCTAGGATCATCATCTTCATCAGCATTGATATTGTAAAAACATTGCAATTTCTAAAGAGGTGCGGTCCATTCATCTTCTTCTTTCTCTAAAGGGAGGTTAGGTGCCTCCTCAAAGACATTTTTTCTTAGAAATTGTAAATATTGATCTATTGTGGGGTACTAACTCTCAAATAAAAATGTAGCTACAAAGTTCTAAGTCATACCGTATCAATCTAAAGTAGTGAGGCACAATTCTGCTTGAAGATACCAATTAATAGGCGTTGTGTCCAAAGTGTTAATGAATTTATGCACCCATTGTTCTTGAGGAATCTTTCTCCAGGCTTCCTCACAACTTCACCCATGGTCCTTCATACAACTTTGACCTGTGTATCGAACTTAGAACCCTTCGGGTTGTTCTAAAAAGTGCACTCTCATCAAAGTGAGACATTGCACCCAATCTGCGATGTTCTTCTTGTGTGCTCCCTACCATCTTGTTGTCGTTGAGTTCAAGGATTCATCCAGTGCCAATAGTGCTTTTTGTAATGGTACAATTTCTTCAAATTCTAGTAAGAAAGTTTCTAAATGATTTAAACCATCAAATGTGGGTAGATTACTTACTTTTGTGCCAATCCAACGAACTTCCCTAGTTAATCTAGAACACCTTCGGGCAGAAACTTCATACATTTTTTTCTGCCAATTCTCTAGTGCTTCGTCTGAATCGGATGAGTAGGCATTGTCACTTTCCCAGCTTAAATTTTCATTTATCGTAGGATTAATGTAATCTTGTTGTCTTGTTATCAATTTATATATATTCTCTAGCTTGTATGCGCAGTATTTTTCTCTGATGGGTTATGTGTATCTGCGACCTTCATCAGGATCCAGAGGTGTAATGAACCTAAGGCCATCACCTTCAAATGTCATTCTTATTTTCTTTAAGTCAACCATAGTCGAATTATTGAAATCCAAATCAATTCCTAATAGCACGGGATAAGGACAGTTATCATCAACTATCTCAATCACCTCGAAGTCCACAAACATCCTTACCCCTTCAATGTCCACAGGGATATGCTCCAGTCTTCCAAAAGGGCTTACTGCCTACTAATTAGCCATCCTAAGCCTGATAGGGGATTAAATCAACATAGGTTCTCCCTTCAGTGCCCAGCTTTGCTTCTCCATAACATTGACTTCTAACCCTAAGTCGAGGACCACAAAATCTATGTCATAGTCTCCAATCTGAGCATTAAGGTGTAGTTCCTTGTTTTTCCTTCTCTTTCTGGATACTTTATGTACTTCTCTATTCAATAGAGGTTCTACCTTCCCTTTCTCATACTGTCTGATCAAGTGTTGTATTTCTTGCACAGTTCTTTCATCCTTAATCAAATCAATGAACATGTACAAGAAACTAACAAGCTTGCTTACCTCTTTCCCGTCTCCAGGTGATATGCACTGATCCAATTTCAGAGGCATCCCACATTCTCTTACTTTTGGTTGTGTCTTTGATGAATAAGCCTGATCCCTTCCAAATTCTCTTCTGGCCTCTTCAAACATCTGCTTTTCTTTCCTTGGAACAAACTCCTGTGTCTTCTCTGCATCTTTTCTGACCCTTGTTTATTCTATAGTCTTCCTTGGGGTCACTTTGTCTTCTCCTGTAAAAACGCCTCCTATAGTGATAACAATGACTCTGGGATCCTTTCCGTGAGGCTCTGCCGATATTAATTCTACTTGTTGGTTAAATCCTCCCCTCTCCTGAAGTTTTTCTAACAATGTTGGACAATCCTTAATAACATGTTCAAATGAGTTGCAGTAGCTGCAAGTGGTACAAGGGTTCTGACAATCCCTTTCCAAGTGACCTAGTTGTGCACAGTTATAAAAAATGATCTGACCTCAACCTCGACCCATGCCTCCTCTTCATCCTCTTCCTCTGAATCCACTGTGAGGGTTGAAGTTTCTTGTTCCTGGAGAATTAAACTACGTATCATTTCCCTCCTTCTGCACTTCACCTTGAATCCTATATGTATCTCTTGATATTTCGTGCAAGAGGTCATGAGCCCTACAATCCTTCTCATCATGCCCCATAGATTTACAGAATGTGCAGTAAATATTGGTAGGTTTCTGGACATATTTTTGCATGTAATAGAATTCACCAGGGCAATGTCTATTTCTACATACCTCGCACCAGGGTAGAGTAACCTTCTTCAAAGGACTCAGAGCTCCAGAGGTCAAGTACTCATGAAATAGGGGACAGGGTTCCTTATCATGGCCTTCTAATTTGCATATGATACACTAGATGTCCTCTCTTTTATCTTTTCCCTTGTCGTTCTTCATATATTTGACCTGCAAAGATAAGCTAGTTAGCTGACTCAAAATTTGACTCATACCTGAGCTAGATTCTCCCATAGGGGTTGATTCTAGCTTCATGGTGATATCCAACGCCTTAGCCTATTGTTTTTCTACTTATATGTGTAATATAATTCACTCATTAATTATCAATCTGAGATTTGTAATCAACAGAGTTACAAGACACCAGTAAGGAAGGTAATTTTAATGTCATGAGTATAGAACTATTCTAGATTATGCATGCTAAAAATAAGGAAAACTAGCAAAACAAAATATGGTTGTCTTTCACAGAGAGGATATCTACTCCATTATGGCACATGCAAGTATGATATGGAGTTCTTTTGACAGATCAACTCTGTTATCTGACCTAGAAAAATAACTATGCAATCACACTTCTGAAAAAGAAATCACACATCAATCATCAAGACATAGCATAGGTAGTTCAATAGTCAATATATTGAGTATGTTGTGGTTCACAATGTGTTGTTGTAAACTTCACTAGTTCTCCTTCAAATATGTTCAAATACTATTGCCAAAATTTATGTCCATGAAACAAAATCAAATTCATAAAAACAGAAACAGAGCATATGCAACAAAAAAAAGATCTCTAAGCAATCGAAACCTAAACTGAACTATACTGCTATCATCTGAAAAGATCAAAGCTTCAGCTAGTCTAACATTTATACTATTGAAATCAACTGCTAACACTAATCTATAAGGATGCTGACCTTTTTTGGGCAGTGGGACCTTTTCGCTTCAATAGGTCAACGACTGGAGTCTACAGTAGGTTTTCTTTCAATCCACACATTCCTCTTACTCAAATTTAAAAACATAGAATTAAACTATGCTAACAACTCAACTCACATTCATTCATAAATGATCAAGACCTGGAAATAATTGACATCCTTCTATTAAACTTCAACTCAAACTCTGTTCTGCAATATGTGACACTGCTTCACATACTTTGTTATGCTAACTCTCTACTACCTCCACCATCCTTGCCATGACTATTTAAACAGTCTTAGTCATGAAACACAAGGAGGTGAAATCTTTAGCAGATCAGTCAATTGTCAAATTTATATATTTGGTTACATATTTTAAGCTTCATCCTCATGACACGAAGTGTATGAGGATGAAGCAATAAACAAACAAGTTATAATAACCTTGCTAGAGCTTTAATGATTCAACAAACATCCAACAATTATTTTTGGTACGATCTGGAGCTAAACTTGGTATATTATGCTTCCTATATTGGTACCATATCGTGAAAGGTGAGATCCGGTAAATGGTACCGGATCTGAACAGTATGCAAGTGGTTGGTACCGAAGTAGAACAATATGTGGCTGTTGGTACTGGATCGCGACAGTGGATGGTTCGGTATCGGATCTAAATGGAAGGTGCGCTTGGTACCAGATTCAGACAGTGGAAATATGGCGCATAAGTACCGGATGGCTAAGTTGGTACAGAAAGGTTGGACTCATCTAGAGGTCAAAGGTTACACATGGCAAATTAAAACATTAGTACATGAAACATTTAGTCTCCTAGCTCAATAAAACACAAAAATGCATGAATTAATTATACTTTACCTTATGACCTCATCAATGGCTAATGGTAGTGTTCTTTGTCATTTATTCAAGCTTAGGTAAGCCAAAAAGGTATAGATGAGGAGTATAATAGGGTAGTGGGGATGTCAATCTAGAGGCTTAACATTCCCCCATGCCAAAATCATTGCATGTCCTCATGCAACTGAAACAAACCCAAAAATTTTCAAAATTTGAGACTCCATTCTTTACTTCTGTGGATCAATGATGTTGATGGCTGAGGCTTCTGCTTTCAGCTCCCTTTTTATGACCCTAATGTATTTTAAGATTCTTAGTACCTTCTTGATCTTATTAGAAGTCTCTTCATGGTCATATTGAATTTGTTGGTTGGTTTTCTTTAGTTGCTCGTTTTCCTTTTTGATATACCTGTCCAATAGTTGCTATTCCTTCACTTCTTGTTTGAGTTCCTGGTTTTGTTCCGCAATCTTTTTCTTCATCTGTTCTTTTGTTAAGGTTCTTGTTGACCCCAATTTTTCTGGCTGGATGTATTCTCTTTCCTCCACTTCCTCCCTCATCCCACATAAAGTAATAGTGACTTGTTCCTCGATCAAGCTAGGGATGTCATCCTGGACTGATAGGTCTTTAGAAGGGGAGGTAAGATCTATTGGATCTTCATGTGTATGAGGACTGATAACTACTTTTCTTTTCTTTTCCATGCTCCCTATGATTCTTTTACAAGGGTGTACTAGATCAGGGGTGCTCACAGGCTTCATTTTCTTCTTTTCTGTTTATGGAATGGTTACAGGGGATTGTTCTATAGACTGCTCACTTTTATTTTCTGAGCTATTCTTCTCTTTCCTCATAGTTTTTGTCTTATGACCCTTCTCCTCAAGTGCTACTGTTGAAGTCTCCTCTACTAATTTGGTTTTACCTTTTGATTCTTGACTTTAAAAATCTTATTGATTGTGGAAGAGGGCCCTGTTTGTTTACTAGCTTTATCATTTTGGCTCACTATTCTAGATGATGATGGATTTACCTTATCTTTCTTGCCCTTTTTCTTTTGAGGTTCCTTATCTTTCTCTAGAGAAAGTTGGGCTTCCTCTACAGGTTTTTTTCCTATGGGAAGGTGTTGAGTGATGAGGATTTTCCAGCTAATCCTTTGCTTCCTGATTTCATGTAAAACTAACATCTTAATAAGACCTTGATGGTAAATTCTAGTCTTCTCAGTTTTGGATAGGGATTTGACACCTCTTACCATCTTGTTCAGACTCATCCATAAAAAATATGGGAAATCAATTTTAGGACCTCCTTCAAAGTGTAATAGAAGGCTAAGATTATATATGAAGGTTACAAAATACCTTCCCTCACAAGTGAGGAATCGTTGAAGACTAGCAAGCATTGGATGATATTCTTCCTTGATATAGTTCCTAGAAATCCCCTTTGATATAGCATTGGATTGTTAGTTGCAGATTGCCTATGTGTGCAATATCTCCATCATAACCCTGAATAAATGCATGAGATACCTTCTCATGACAGCCTGTGAATTTCTCCAAAAATGGCATCCATCCTTCTCTAGCATACTTCTCTCTACACAGTTGGAACTCCTCGGTCTCTCTATAAATATGGAAGAGCAGTTCATGTCTACTTACAACCATCTTTATAAATTGTGAGAAAAAAAATCGAGTTGTAGCGCAAGGATTTAGTCAGCTGATGAGGGTAAGGGTTTGGTACCGGAGATCGCACGGAGGAGTAAGCTTGGAACTAGAGAAAAGTTGGTAACGACAAAACAACTATGGTGATGGCGTCACTAATTCGGATGGTGAGTTTAAGTAAATATGTCGTAAAGGAAAATTAAGCCAAGATGAGGCTCATCTGGATGGCTTCGCCTCCCAGATAATCCATTTCATTTCTGCCCATTAGTGCAATGATGGGGACAGAACGTTGGGTGTCGAATCATCATTGTTGTTTGGGATAGGTGATTGGACTTCTGAGCAGTGAATTTGATGTTGAATCATGGCTCATGACACGAGATACGTTTGTGATTTATTAAGGACGAAGCACGTTCATGGTTCATCATTACTAGACATGCTCCATATTCACTCTTTTGACATGATTTTACCTTTAATCATTTTCAAGTGCTTATGTGATGAGAGGATTGATTAAGGTTAGGAATATGGGTATGAGGGAAGTGATAGTTAGGTGCATGGTTTTAATATTAAGGTCATAAGATCTGGTATACGTTTTCATGCCTATTGTAGTTTTATAAGCAAAGGAAAATAATTGATACCATGTTACCCTTTTTTTTACCATTGTATAATCAATACCCATAGAATATGTGACTGCCTTTGTATTTGAAGCTTGTATATTGTCAGAGTTCATCTTTTTAGGTTGGAGTTTTCTGGAAGCTTGGTACCGAAATTTCCTGTACTTCATGAGACTTATTTATTTTGTGCTTGTCTTCTTTTGTGTCCAGTTCTGTAGTGTTGTAGGGTGAACCTGCTGGTTTCTGAGGATGAGGCGTGAGTCTGAAAAAAAAAAGTTATGAAAAGAGCTCTTTGACCCTCCCCCATGCCGAGGATGTTGCATATCCTTATGCAAGAAGATTCAAAACTCTGTATTATAATGGAGAAAATATGATAAGAGAAAAGAAACCAAATCAAATTCCAAAAGTACATTTATCACCTAGCATATGATCACATGCCTAAAAAATTGAAATTGCCTTTCTTTTGATGACTTATTAACAAGGGTAGCATTCAGCAGTGAAAACARGGAGGTTTTTATATTTTTTCCAGAAGAACGGATCCAACCTAACTTGCTTCAAAGATTTACTATCATTAGATGTTATGGATAAATTTTACAGTATAAGTAGATTAGACTCCCTAGTTAGGGCTCCACTCTTAAGAAGTTTCCTTCTTAGGTAATGTAGGCTTTAGATGTCATACCGGTAAAGTTAACTTAGGGTAATTATCAAATGGACATTTTCTTGTAGTAATTGTCTTGTCTATTTGTATCTCATAAATGTCAACAATGACATTTTCTTGTAGAGTTCACTTTTTTAGATGACAAAAGTGAATTTTTCAATCAGACAAGTATAGATGAGACATTTCTCAACCAGAACCCACTGCCAGCAAGCCTGTTTAGTACTCCGATGGAGTAATTGTGATAATTAGTGAGAGGCATCCCTTCCCCAGGCAGAATGCCCTATTTCCAACAGGCTTGTTCAGTACCCTAATGGGTTTTCCTAGTCATGCCACAGACCGGTACCCGCTGCCAGCAGACCTGTTCAGTATTCTGACGGGTTAGTCTCTTAAACCCTTTTTCCATCAGAGGCTTCTTGTCCATAGTCACCTATTTCGATTTTTATTAAAGAGTGTTTTTGCATGGTGACAGGGGAGGCTCGTCTGAAAACCTTTTTACAGGTTGGGATGGTATTGGGTTGGAAGGTATATTCTCTTATTTGGATGTCTTTAAAGATTTTTCTGAAGGAAAAATAAACTTATGTATTGCACATTAGATCTAGATGTATAATTTTGTATGAGTTTGTCCATAAGAGAATGACCTAAAGTTACCTTAGGGTACTTATACATCCTCTTCCATAAAAAAATTCCTAGTGTGCCCAGGACAGAGAGTGTTCATATACTCATATGTTACTCTTTAGAAAAGATAATCCAATGAATACTATTGAAGTCTAGTTAGGGTGAGATGGTTACTTGTAGGCTAATATAGCTTTTATCCCTTTAATCATGCTGAAATACTGGAGAAAGGAAACCTCTAGACTTTAAAGAAGATTAAGCATGGTTCTTTTAACAATCATAGGTAAAGATTATGTCTTCTTTGTCAAGAAACATAACCAAAAGAAATTAAATTACTTCCTTTTATCTAGCAACAAAACCAAAAGAAATTAAAAATTCTTCCTTTTAGCTAGCAATAGAACCAAAAGAAATAAAAAATTCTCCCTTTTAGCAACAAAACCAAAAGAAATTAAAGATACTTCCCTTTAGTCAGCAACAGAACCAAAATAAATTATTGCTTCATAAGGGCTGCCATTTGATGTTGCATTCGGCTTCTTGGTTCCAGCTTAAGTGGTTGTTGCATGGTTTCATACTTCATATTAATTGACATAATATTTTGAAATATGTGTAGCATTCCTTTTCAATTAGGTGATGTGTCCTAATAGTACCGTATAAGGACAAAATTCTAGTACCGGACCAGCACATGACTGTTAGTACCAGACTAGAACAGGATTTCTAGTAACAGAGTAGAACAGAGTATTGTTGATGCCTACAAACTGATGTTTAGCAAGTTCTTGAAGGATCAAATAAATTATAGAAATCTACTTACAAATATAAAATGAGAAAGTAAAACAAAAGGAGGTAAGAATCCCTTGTTACCTTCATCTTATTAACAAAACACAATCCACACCTATGTACAAAAGTTTAAAAATAAACCAATCAATCAATGTGGATTAGTAGGAAGGTCTTCTTCCTTACTGATTACCTGCATATCTGAATTATGTAGTATACGAGTCAAAAATTCCTCTTTTGATAGGGGTTTGTTATAAATTCTCAACTGGTGACCATTCACAAGTAGTGGTGTCTGTTGTTCATCAATTGTCTTTATCCTGATTGAACCATTGTCATAGACAGTGTCAATTTCGTAAGGTCCCATCCAATGAGTAGTTAACTTACCTTTGAAGTTCTTGAATCTATTGTCATACAACAGGGCCCAATCTCCTTGTTGAAATTTTTTCTTTTTGAGAAACTTTTCATGCCATTTTGTTCTCTTCTCTTGAATGAGGGTGGTTCTTTGAAGTGCTTCCTGCCTGATTTCGTGCAACTCATTAAGCTGCAAGAGTATTTGTTGCTAGGCTTCATCCAAGTTCATGCCAACTTGTACTACGGTCCTTAAGGTTTTGATTTGGAATTCTATGGGGAGAAGTACCTGCTTTCCATACACCAACTCATAGGTTGTATGTACTATTGTATTCCTCCAGGTGATTCTATAAGCCCATAAGGCTTCTAGTAATCTGCCAGCCCAGTCCTTGTGGTGTAGCTGTACTGTTTTGGTAAGAATGGACTCAATAAATTTGTTGGTAGAATATGCTTGTCCATTTTCCCGTGGATGGTAGGGTGTAGATTTCATGTGTTTAATTTGGTATTGTTCTGTAACATCTTTGACTAGATTAGAGGTAAATTGAGTTCCCTGATCAGTCACAATTTCTCAAGGTACACAAAATCTAGTAAAGATGTCATTAAAAAGGAAATCTACCACTGATTGTTCACTGGTAAAGCTTTTGCTTCAATGCACTTAGTCACATATTCAGTACATACAAGTATGTACTTTTTCTTTTTAGATGCAGGGTTAATGGGCTCTACAAAATCTAATTCCCATTTCTCTAAAGGTTCAATGACTACTTGGGATTGAAGTGGCATTTGGTCTCATGCAGTAGGCTTACCCATTCATTGGCATTCATCACAATTGGATACATAGGTTTTAGCATCTTTGAAAATATGAGGCCAATAATAACCAGATTGTAGAACTTTATAAGCGATCCTCTTGTCTGTGAAGTGTCCTCCACAAGGACCATCATGGTAGGCTTGCAAAATATCATGAATTTCATCTTCCCTTACACATCCCCTGATTACCAAATCTGGTCCTTTTTTGTAGAGACAATCATTGTGCCACATGTAGTTTGTACTTAGCTGAATTACTTTTTTTTTTTCTCTAGGAGACAATTTCTGAGGCATCTTCCCTGTCACAAGATAGTTAGCTACATCTACATACCAAGGAGTGAATGTAGAAATAGAAAACAAATTTTCATCAGGAAATTTATCTTCTACTGGTGTGTTATCTCCTAGATGAATCATTCTAGATAAGAAATCAACCACAAGATTCTCCTTACCAGGTCTATCAATAATGTTGATATTGAATTCTTGTAATAATAAAAGCCATCTTGTAACTCTAGGATTTGTTACAGGTTTATTCATTAAGAATTTGATGGATGAATGATCAGTGTGTACAAAAGCTTGATATCTTGTAATATAGTGTCTAAATTTATTGATAGCATGGACCACAACTAGGAATTCATTTTATGTGATTGTATAATTAACTTCAGCTGGAGACAGATTTTTACTGACAAAGTAAATAGCATAAGGCATTTCATTTCCCCTTTGTCCAAGAACTACCCCAAGGGTTGTGTTTGAGGCATCAGTACAGATATGAAAAGGAAGGGACCAATTTGGTCCTCTTAATACAGGGGTAGTTGACAATTTCTATTTTAGAATCTCAAAAGATATTTGACATTCATCATCCCACTTAAATTCGACTTCTTTAGATAATAACTTAAATAAAGGGGTATCTAGGTTTGTAAAATTCGGAATGAATCTTCTATAGTAGTCAGCATGCCCTAAAAAGATGCAAACTTCCTTTTGTGAGGAAGGTATTTTGATTTGTGTGATAATATAAATATTTGTCGGATCAACTTTCATTCCAGAACCAGAGATGTGATGTCCCAAAATAATACCTTCAGTAAGCATCATCTTTGACTTTTCATTACTTAGGGAAAGATTAGTTTCCTTACACCTAATCAAGTCTTTTTCTAGACTGGTCAAAGCTTCCTGGAAGTCTTTTCCATGGACTGTAAAGTCATCCATGTAGACTTCCACGCAAACATTGGTCAAGTTAGAGAAAATGGCTAGGACAACCCTTTGAAAAGTGGTTGGGGCATTGCAAAGTCCAAAAGGAAGAACCCTATAAGCATAGGTTCCCCATGGGCAGGGGAAAGCGGTCTTCTCCTGGTCTTCGGGTGCTATTTGTATTTGGTTATAACCACTAAACCCATCTAGGAACGAAAAATACTTCTTTCCAGACAAGGTATCCAACACCCAATCAATAAATGGTAAGGGAAAATAATCCCTATGGGTGGATTTGTTCAACTCCCTGAATTTTACACATATTCTCCACTTACCATTTTTCTTGGGAACTATGACAAGTGGAGACACCCATTGATTATCTGAAATGGGGTATATGAGATTGGCTTGAAGGAGTTTTTGCAATTCCTCTTTTACAATATCTTTAAGGGCTAGATTCATCCTTTGATGAGGCTGTCTAACTAGTCTAATTTGGTCATTAGTGTAGATATGATGTGTGCATGTGTCAGAGTGAATGCCTTTCATGTCTATATAATCCCATGCAAAGGCATCAAATTGTCTTTGGAGGATTTCAATTACTTGTGTCTTTTGTTCTGGTTCCAAACTAGAGTTGATATACAAAGGTTTTCCTGGGCTAATATCAACAAGTTCGGTACTTTCTTCCTTCTCTGAGGAAGCTGGTGATAAAGTATATAATTGATTGATATCAGGGTGCCAAGTTTGTTGAAATTCAGAACTGGAAATGTGTGACAACTCTGCAAAAGACCTCGGGTATTCAATACAATTTGTATTAGACAAAAATAAACTTAAGACTTGTTCATATGATTGTTCTTGCATTCCTCTTACATGTTCAAGTGTTAATAGGGGTCTGATGCAATCTTCTTCTCCATAAGGGTTTTCTAACCAGACAGGTATTTCCTGTGTCGGTTGGGCAGGAGGAAAGAGGAAAATCTTTTGGCTATGTATGCCATTGGATATAGTCATCTAACTAGAACGAAAACTGATAAAGGCATCTATTGTGGCCAGCCAAGGATGGCCAAGAACCACAGGGTGTCTTGGTTTGGAGGATGATTTAGCGTAGATGACTAGAAAGTCTATTGGATATTCCCAAGAATCTAGAGTGACTGTGACATCATCTAGACTTCCTGTAGGGATAATGACTGACTTATCTGCCAACTCTATCATGGTTTGGGTTGGTCTTAACTGGTTGATTTGGAGCTTTTGCATAGTGTCAAAAGGAATTACATTAATTGTTGCACCCAAATCAATGAGTGTGTTTGGTAAACAAATACCATTAATTTCAACAGTGACTACTGGGTTCCCAGGGTCATTATATTTGTATGGCATTTCAGAAATAAATTCAGATAATTGGCCCACCACTTGAACAAGGGGAGGTTCCTTCTTGTTCCTTCCTAGTTTCTTAAGGAAAAGATCCCTTATGATTTTGGCATATATGGGGATATCCTTAATGGATTGCAGCAGAGGTATTTTTATACATACATTTCATAATTCATCCTCTATATCTGTGTGCAAGGGTGGTTCAAGTTTCTTCACTAATAGTATTTCAGGGTAGGGTGGAAGATTAACTTGTTGAGGTACTCGTATAGACTGAGAAGTGATTGGAATAGGAGGGGAAGTCTCTTCTTCTACAGGGGTGGTTTGAGTATTTTCTTTCTCAGAATGATTATCATTTTCTTCCTGAATTATTACTCCAGGATTTGATTGATTTACAGTTTTCCCTGATCGTAGTTGAATTTCATAGGTGGGAAAGGTTTGAACTCCTGTATTCTACACAGGGTGGGTGGGTTGATTATTGGGGTTAGTGATTGCTTGGGCAGGGATTGTTGTTGGTCTCGGAGGGTTCTGGGAAGCTTGGTTTTGTGGCTGTTGATTGGCATTTATAGGTACTTGTTGTTGTTGGTTAGGGTTCAAGGGGGTTGTAAATTGTTTTTGTATAGGAGGTGGGAGTAAAGCTTGCATTTGTGGTGGGTTAAATCCAAGTAGTAATTGGGAAATGTTTGTAGGATACTATGGATATGTAGGGTAAGAGGGATTCCCATACACATGCCCCCTCCAACCTTGTTGCCAAGGTTGAGTTTGAGCTTGTTGAGGTGTCCATTGTGGATAGGTCAATGGGGGAGGACCCCATTGTTGTTGTTGATACTGTGCATTAGGGTCATAAAATGCATTGGGGTTTTGTGCTCTCCAAGGTCTTCTGGAAGGGTATGATTATTCTTGTAAGACTCCTCCTCCCCTATACATGGCTTGTAGTTCAAGAAAAGTTCGACACTCAGATGTGGGGTGCTCTAGTGTACAAAGGCCACATATTTCTATGACATTTAATGGACATTCTTTCTCACCATGCTTCTTTTAGCATCTAGAACAGAAGATTGCTAAAACACTCTCTTCTTCTTGTTTCTTTTTCAATTTTAGGGTATCTAACTGGTTACTGATTGTGCTCAAGATGTATGTTTTAAAGTTCTCTAATAAGTTTCCTAACTCAATTCTGGTGATAGTTCGTGAGCTTTGTCTTGTATTTCTGCTAAAAGAATCTCTTGGTGCTTTGCCTTTTTTAGCTTGTCCTCTTGAGTATCTTCTACAGTAATATGCAATCTCTGCAAAAGGCTTTTGGTGCACATCTCCTGAACTTAACAAATTTATAACTTCTATGCAATCATCTCTAATACCCATCAAAAATACAGTTCTTACTATAGTTGGGTCTGTGGTGAATAATTTTGATTTATGGTAGTTGTATAAGAACCTTTCTAAGTAGTCTTTAGGGCTTTCATCTTCTGTTTGTTGCATTTTAAAAATGTCATTTTTGGCATTATCCTTACAATAGTCTTGGTATTTCTATAAAAATGTGTCTTTCATCTGATCCCAAGAGAGGATTGTATTTTCTCCTAAGCTCATGAACCATCTTAAGGATGAATCCTTTATTATAGCAGGAAAGAGCATAAGTTTTTGGGCATTGTTTGAGTAGTTATAGCTTCTACATAATATGTCAAACTCGAATAAGAATAAGTCTGGATCTTCAGTTGACATACCTCTAAAAGTGGGTAACGATGATAGTGGTATGTTTTTCATGCTAATGTTTCTGGAAATATCCAAAATTGGAAACCCAAATGTCTTAGTCTCAGTGGCTTCATTTCCTTCTTCTTTTTCCATTCCACTGATAGATGGTTCAGAAACTGGATTTTGTGTGTCTCCTGAACGTTCAGCAGATTCACGTTCTGCCCGCCCCAATGTTGATTCTTTTATTTTAGGTTCTTCTTCTGGAGCCTTGTTGGCTCCCCTTGATCTTTCCCCTGGTGGAATTTTTCCTGCACCAGTGTCAGTTGGATTAGTGGGGGGGGTTGTTTTTGAATCTTTAGAGCGTACAAATTTACCCTTATTATCTCTATATCTATGCATAAAATGGAAATTTGATTCTTAACTGAATTGAAATCCTAATTCTATCTAGAAGGTAAGAAGGCAACCTGGCTTCGGATAACCCCACTCTAGTGGCTGCATGGATCTTCACTCACATCTTAAACATTTTATCCTCCTCCCTCAAGTAGCCTTTAAAATCATTCAAAAACTATGCAAGCAATCTAAGCTAAAAATCACTTCCTGCCGTTTGCAACTCCCCAGCAACAACGACAAAATGTTGTGCTACTTATATGTATAATATAATGCACTCATTAATTATCAATTCAGGATTTGTAATCAACAGAGTTACAAGACACCAGTAAGGAAGGTAATTTTAATGTCATGAGTATAGAACTATTCTAGATTATGCATGCTAAAAAATAAGGCAAACTAGCAAAACAAAACATGGTTGTCTTTCACAGAGAGGCTATCTACTCCATTATGGAACATGCAAGTATGAGATGGAGTTCTTTTGACAAATAAACTCTGCTATCTGACCCATAAAACTAACTATGCAATCACACTTCTGAAAAGAAAATCACACATCAATCATCAAGGCATAACATGGGTAGTTCAATAGTCAATATATTGAGTATGTTGTGGTTAACAATGTGTTGTTGTGAACTTCACTAGTTCTCCTTCAAATATGTCTAACTACTGCTACCAACATTTATGTCAATGAAACAAAATCAAATTCATAAAAACATAATCAGAGCATATGCAAAAAAGAATATCTCTAAGCAATAGAAACCTAAACTGAACTATACTGCTATCATCTGAAAAAATCAAAGCTTCAGCTAGTCTAACGTTTATACTATTGAAATCAATTGCTAACACTAATATATAAGTATTATTACCTTTTTTGGGTGGTGGGACCTTGCCTCTTCAACAGGTTAGCGACTAGAGTCTACAATAAGATTTCTTTCAATCCACACATTCCTCTTACTCAAATTTCAAAACATAGAATTAAATTATGATAACAACTCAACTCACATTCATTCATAAATGATCAAGACCTAGAAATAATTGACATCCTTCTATTAAACTTCAACTCAAAATTTGTTCTGCAATATGTAACACTGCTTCACATACTATGTTATGCTAACTCTCTACTACCTCCATCATCCTTGCCATGACTATTTAAACAGTCTTAGTCATGAAACACAAGGAGGTGAAATCTTTAGTAGATCAGTCAATTGTCAAATTTATATATTCGGTTACATATTTTAAGCTTCATCCTCATGACATTAAGTGTATGAGGATGAAGCAATAAACAAGCAAGCTTATCATAACCTTGCTAGAGCTTTAACGATTCAGCAAACATCCAACAATTATCTTTGGTACGATCTGGAGCTAAACTTGGTATATTTTGCTTCCTATATTGGTACCAGATCGTGACAGGTGAGATTCGGTAAATGGTACCGGATCCAGACAATATGCAAGTGGTTGTTACCGGACTAGAACAATTAGCGGCCGTTGGTACCGAATCGCGACAGTGGATGGTTTGGTACCGGATCTGAATCGAAGGTGTGCTTGGTACCAGATTCAAATAGTGGCAATCTGGCGCATAAGTACCGAATGACTGAGTTGGTACAGAAAGGATGGACTCATCTAGAGGTCAAAGGTTACACATGGAAAATTAAAACATTAGTACATGAAACATTTAGTCTCCTAGCTCAATAAACCACAAAAATGCATGAATTAATTATACTTTACCTTATGACCTCATCAATGGCTAATGGTAGTGTTCTTTTTCATTTATCCAAGCTTAGGTAAGACAAAAAGGTATAGATGAGGAGTATAATAGGGTAGTGGGGATGTCAATTTAGAGTCTCAACACCTACGAAGTGACCTTCTGTTGCATCAGAGGAACTATGATGTGTGGTAAGAGGGAAACAATGAACCATTCCTTGTTTTTCTGGTCTAGGATCTGAAAACTCAATCGGCCTGTCAAGGTCTTAAACCTCTAATCAAACTCCCAAATAGGTTCAACTACTCTCTACTTGATTTATTTCAGTTATGTAATGCACTGTGACTCCGACTTGGGTTTCTTGAATTCTGCACTCAACGCAGTCTTGATATCGTTCAACGGTTTAGGTTGTACAACTCCTTTAACAAAATTCATGTACCATCTTAGTGCGCGGTCTCTCAAGGTAGTACTAAATCGATCTCTCATAATAGATTATTCATTGACTTGCTTAATACATCATACAACTTTGCATAAGAACCAGTGTTGATCAGGATCTTCATATCCATCTCCTCTAAAGACAGGTAGCCTCATTTCATCTACTATAGATGTTCCTATGTTTCTTGACTTAGTATGTACTGAACTGCTGGTAATAGTGCTCTGAGTGCTCTGATAACTTTGAATACTACTTACATCTCACACGTGCCATTGAATCATTCCCTCGAATCACTCTGAACACCTTGCATACTTACATACCTCTAGCGAAGTTCTGCACAGACTGCCACTTCATCTAGATCTCTGTGCGTTGGGATGAAAGAAAGGAGGAGCTACAATCCTACTACAAATTGACTGATGAAGACATGGAGGAGATAACTAAGGAATAGCTGGCTAAATTCCTAGTCCCAGTGGAATATACAGAGCTCTCCAACCCTGACATCATCGAAAGTCCTTTGGTCACCCAAATGGAGTATGATGGACCAAACAACACTAAGAAAAAGAAGAAGAATGAGGAAGTGCAGGACATAGATAGTGAAGAGAAGGACAATGCATCGGAGGAAACCGCGCCTGACTCACTTAGAGGCGGAGGAGGAGATGAAGTAAACCAAGAAGATAAAGGGGAAGAAGATAAGAAAGAAAAGGGTGAAGTAACACCACCAAAGGATCCCCTAACAGAAGCAGAGACATCAAAGAAAAGGAAGGTTTCTCCAAAGAAACCCTTAGCACGGAAGAAATCTCAAGCCAACAAGCCTCAGTTACAGAATGTGCTCACAGTGGATGACATTGACCTCATCATTACAGCTATAGAAGATGCTTCGGAGGGTATCTTACAACAACATGAAGCAAAGTAGGAGACAATGTATGACAGAATCGAAGTGGAGTTGAAGGGGGTACATCAAGCTATCTATTTGAGCCATGCAGTGTCTACTGTGTCATCATCATCAGAAGGTGTAGAATTGGGGTATGAGCCCACCCAACTACGAAGGATAGCAGATGTGACAAAGGATTTCCTTTCTCAAGTCTAGGAAGAAAACGAATAGGCCACAAAGGCCTTGAAGCAAGAAAAAGAGGAATCCCTAGAGCAACTTCAGGTTGTGCAGTAAGAAAAATATGACATTAGAGCAAAGTTCGAGTAGGACAGAGAGAAAATCCATAAAGAGAAAGATCAGTTGCTCATAGAGAAGACTATGGTTAGAGAGGCAGTAACTAGATCACTTCGCTCTGTGCTAGGCTTATCCCAGATAGAAGAAGAGACAACATAGAGCCAAGTGGGGAAGCTCGTTGAAGCCATTCAATAGCTTCAAGCAAGAGTAGCAGAGCTAGAACTTCAAGAAACCTCCATGAGCGCAGTCAAAAGAATCAAAGAATTGACCTCAGAATGAAATCAACTCATTTACTGAAGTGTGCAGACCTATAAGAGACTTGCAGAAGACCCGAAGCTAAGGAGATTAGAGGCACAACTCCAGGAGGTGAAGAAATAGGCATCAACAGTAAAAGCGCAACTAAAACTATTTACAATAGTGGAGAATATGAAGAGGTCACAGGAGTAGCACAGTTCAACAACAATTCACTGCCATCCAGAGCAGAGTGATGGAGGTGACACATAGACTCTAGTCGGTGTAGGATGAAGCCTGCACACTTTTGGAAGAGCTCAAGGGACAAGGATTATATTTGGAACAGGTGGTCGCAATAGTGGAACAACTCTTGGAAGGTCCTGTCACCGAGAAATCCATTCAGGAGTTCTCCAAGAAGGAGGCTCTGGCGAAGCAGTAATTCGAGGCATCTCGAGCTAAGATCGAGGCCTTCGAAGCAATGTTTCCTAGAATAAATTCACTCACGATGAGTCAAAGGTGAGTGTTGGGGGCATGTTGGCCCTTGACCAGGTTTTGAGAAAACACTGGTCATGTTTGACAATTTTTGGGACTTCGATAGGCTGGTCGAAGACAAAGCACCCAGGAAAAGCATAGATTGCGGGATCTCTCCCATTTTGTGGGATTTTTGGGTTTTAGGGTTTATGTAATGGGTATGGGATGTCGTCCCATGGGTTTACCCATGCTTAGGCCCCTTTTTGTAATGTATAAGTAAGCCAAGAGATGTAAGAGTAGTGATATCTAAGTGATTGTAGAGGTCATTGGCTTAGTGCATGACTAGTTGGATTTGTGCACGAATGTGTTAAGGCTTGCAGAGCTAAGTGCAAGTGTCTTGTAAGTTCTTTGTGCATTGACTGTGTAAGGAGCCTTACGTCTCTCTGATGCGCGTGAATAGAAATAATGAAAAAAATATATATATATAATGCCCGTCCTAGCTGAGTAAATAAAAGCACCTTTGGAAAGGCACATTTGCATCAGTCTTATCCTTTCTTATCCGCATCTTCTCGTTTCTTCCGCAGATCAAGAGGGCGACCGGTCTAGTTCCTGCACGAACACATTGTACAAGCCCAATTATTGATGTATGTCAGAGGCGTTGCACTCACTCTTGTTCGGTAACGAACGCGAGGACCGAAGCATGTGCAAGAAGCTCCGTTGGAAACCGGTATTTGTTCACTTAACTGAGTTAGAGTTCGGGAAGATATAAAATATACCTTACCTGAGCATAGCGAAGGGTCCTTTCAGGCGGTTTGTGTTGTGATATGATTCRGGGAAGGAGTATCTAGCTAGGTGTGTGYAGATATATTGTCCCTCAGTGGAAACGGCTCTATGGCTTTGTGCCTGTAAGAAGATTGAAGAAGACTAATAAAGAAGAAGAAGAGTTGGTGGACGTATTCCCACATTGGGGTGAACCACATACATCCTGTATTATTGTACTTTGTGCTATGTGTTCATGATGGTTATGTTTATATTTGCTTAGTGCACTATTTTGGATATATGTTAGGTAGATCCATTGATGCTTAGTGCTTGATATATGAATAAATGCTAGATCTTCTCTGATGCTATGTGTTGAATGCTTAGATGTGTTTACTATTGATTACTACTGAGCTGATCTACAATTAGGATTAATCTACAATGTGAATAAGAATCATAACTGAATGCATACTATTGTCTAAGTTCTTTGTTGAAGTGTGTAATCACATATTTGTTTCCCAACTAAGTTGTAGACACTTGAGTCCTGCAAACCCCCCTGTGCCTACCTCGGGTGAGACTGCATATGTGATTACACACTTCAACATAGCACTTAACCAATATTATGCATTCAGTTATTATTCTTATTCACATTGTATATTAACTCTAACTATAGATCATCACAGTAGTAATCAATAGTAAACACATCTAACCATTCAACACATAGCATCAGAGCAAATCTAGCATTTATTCATATATCAAGCACTAAGCATCAATGGATCCACCTATCATATATCTAGAACAATGCACTTATAAAATATAAACATAACCATCATGAACACATAGCGCAAAGCACAATAAAACAGGATGTACGTGGTTCACCCCAGTGTAGGGCTACGTTCACCAACTCTTCTTCTTCTTCTTTATTAGTATTCTTCAATCTTTTTACAGGAACAAAGCCACAAAGTTGTTTCCACCAAGGGATAGGAGATCGGCACACACCTCGCTAGATCCTCCTTCCCTGAATCAGATCATAGCACAAAGCCTTACATAGTCTACGTACAAAGAACTTACAAGACACTTGCACTTAGCTCTGCAAGCCTTAACACATTCATGCAGAAAGCCAACTAGTCATGCACTAAGACAATGACCTCTACAATCACTTAGATCTCACTACTCTTACATCGAATGGCTTACTTATACATTGCAAAAAGGGGCCTAAGCATGGGTAAACCCATGGGCCGACATCCCATACCTCTTACATAAACCCTAAAAGACCAAAAAGCTTGTTAAATGGGTGAGATCCCGTGATCTCCACTTCGCCTGGGCATTCTATCTTCGACCAGCCTGTCGAAGTCCCAAAAATGGTCAAACGTGACCATTGTTTCCTCAAAACCTGGTCAAGGGACAAAAATAACCAACTAGATGTCCTCTTTAGTTATCTTATATTTCATTTGGACCCACTCCTTCTTGGAATCCTTCCTGGCTTTGATGCACATATGGTGTCTATCTGTGTGGAACTCCACGACTGGGCCATATGCCTACACCAGATGTGGGGACATGCGTGGTTCATTCTATATGCTTTGTCTAATTCTTTCACCATAGAGAAAAACTCTATCTTGGTGTCTGTTATCACATAAAGTTGTCATGGGTATTTTTTCCCTTAGGTTTTAATTTTTATCCCTTAGTCTTTAGGTTAACTTTATTTTTCTCTTTTTGTTTTTCTTAGGTTAGTCTAAACAAATAAATACTTGGGTTTTTGCTCACATTTTTGGCCCACACATATGGTTATAACCTAGGTTCATTTTATGGTTTATGTCTTTGACTCATATTTTGACTTGACACCAAGAATTACCGACCCCATGATCCTAACGACCTGACAAGTCACTCTATCCACTCATGATCTTTATCATTTCCATGTTGTCCCTATGTCCATTAAGGAGTCAAATCAAACTTTGAAAAGGGTTTTTCCAACTCACTAGGCATTTCCATAGTGCACCTATGTCCTTATTCTCCTTTACCATCATTCGCCATCACCAACTGATGTCATTTCTTTCATTGTTTTTAGCACCCTTGTCTTCAAAAGGAATATTGATATTTGGTCATTTATGAGGTTTCTAACTGTTTATCAATTTGAAATTTTCCTCCTAAGCTCGGTGTTGCTGAAACCACTAGTTCAGAAAAATTTACAGATTGCGCTACAGGATCGATTGTTCAAGATGAATTGGAGGATGAGGTGGATGTAACAATTCCATAGCTTGTTTCATATCTTTCACTCATCGGCCATAACCTCCAGGTATTTTGTCAGCCTTTTCATCTGCATGGAAAAGTGTTAAGATATCCCTGCCTTATCTTTTGGTAGTGCCTGACACTGCAGGTTGTAGCTTCTCCTAGCTATTAGCCTCTGTACCTCTTCTTACACAGACTCCATATCCATTTGCCAACTAAATTTTATAATAAGGTAAAGCCTTTTACTTCAAATTTTTGATTTCCCATTCATTCATTTGGCTCATGTGTCTACACTGCGCTACAGAAATCGCTGCCAAAACTATGCTACGGATCCCCTGTCCCAGCACTACATTTTCCTTGTTACTATGTTAGATCATAGCCATCTTTTGTGTTCACAGATCCATGCATTATCCTCCCTGATTCACTGTGTCATCCTACATTTTTATCTCAAAGTATGTTGGTAGTGAGGAGGATAGAAGCCCCTACGTCTTAAATCTTTGATTACCTTGTATGGTGGCATAATGACAGTCTAAACCTGAACATTGCATCTCTGCATACCTTTCCTTGGAGTTTCTTTCCCTTAATTTTTAAAAAACCATCAAACCATTATATTTTTAATTCAAAGTGAGTTGGAGTAAAATCCCTAAAAGAGTAACCATTAATCACCTTCAAACCTCATAGATATTTTCCTCAGTTTGGTTTCTTTTCCCATCATAGCATTATAGTATTTGATCCACTGTTTCTATCCATGGATACACCTCAAAGGAAGAAGTCTCACAAGGGAGGGAATGTGGTTAGGACTGAACATTTTGACATGCACCTATTTGATGTTGAGCCTATGGTCAGGGAGGTTTTCCAAAGGGTTGGTTGCCTCTTTGTTTTTCAAAAAATGCAGAGGGGACACCCTAAAGTATCAAGGAAATTTTCATTGCACTTTGATGGAATTAAGACCAAGGTAGGAAACCTTGAGTTTGAGGTATCTGAGGCCTCTATTGCAGCAACCACTAATATACCCAACACTAGTAAGAGGTGGTTCAAATCCATGTTCCTCAACAAATCCTTCTCCAAGGATTTCCTCAAACCAAACTATAAGAAAGACAATTTGTCTAAGGGAGTGCCTAGGATCCACCTAGTTGAACGCTTTGATAAAATGTTGAAGATCATCCAGAGATATTTTACATGTGAGGGAATATTTAACATGATATTCCAGTATCACATAAGACTCTTGCTACATTTCACTGGTAAGGATTCAATGAATATCCCTTTTTATCTGTTGAGAAGTATGGGAAATATGTTTGATAGAGTGCAAGCCAAGTCCAAGGCTATGGACACTAGTGTTTTCTACTCTGGGTTGATCATGATGTTGGTTATGGAAGAGTTGAAGGAAAGGAACATTTCTTGGGAACAGTTCATTTTCTCTGCCAATATGTAGCTAGATATAGCCTCTACCTCTCCATCCAGGATGAATATCCCTTTTCCATCTAGTATTTTTTCCCTAGAAGGAACAATAAAGAAGATAAAAATAAAACCTACTACCCAAGGCAAAGAAACCCCTAAGGAAATTGATTAAGAAGAGAGGGAGGTGTTGGAAATGTTTAACAGGTAGCATATACTTGTCATTGATGGCAAGTACAACAATGAAAATTGCATGAATATAGGAAGAATGTAACAGACGGGCACCAAAAGTATTTTTGGAAGAAGCTGCAGAGCAACCTCGATAAGATCAGAAGAGATAGTGCAGAGGATGTTTAGTATGTTTTACAGGCAGCGTAAGCTTGTCATTGATGGCAAGTACAACAGTAATGATGGATTGAGTATAGCAACGATGATCAACAGGAAAAGAGAAGACAAGTCCAGGAAGATCGAATGATTGAAGGCCCGAGAAGCATTTCTGATAAGTCCAGGAAGATCGAATGATTGAAGGCCCGAGAAGCATTGCTGATCGTTGGATCCCATCCAAAATTCCCGACAATATGAGGGTCGTCAGATCTGAATAAAGACAAGAAGTGTGCGCACTAAAGAGGAGGATAGATATCAGGCGTTAGATCTGAGCGCAGGATCCGACCACCGTTGGATCGAGGAAAGCCTGCACGGTGTTTAAATTGCAAGGAGAAAAGGGGCTCACAAAATCCCGAAAGCAGGAGGACCATCCATCTCAAGGGGTTATGTGGACCGTTGATCCGACTCCCTGTCGAGGCTTCGAGGATCGCGAGTTGAAGAAGTCAAAGAATAATAACCACAGGACTCGCGAAATTGCGATATGCGATACCCCGATATAATCTCGACCGTTGGATCGAGGACAAATATGGACCGTTGATCCCAATCCTTGTCGGTGTTTCGGGGATCGAGAGTTGGACATGTCAAAGTTTATTGACATCAGGAACCCCGAAATCACGATGTGTGAAATCTCGACTGAACCTGAACCGTCATATCAAGATGTGATCTAGACCGTCGACCCAACCCACGACAGCAAACCACGTCAGCTAGGGACACGTGGCACAATCAGGTAATGACAAGTGTTAGACTGATTCAACATTTCAGGCACGTGTAAGTCATGAATCAGAGTGACACGTGGAAGTATTCAACACGTGTCAATCCTCATATGACGTCAGCAGATGGACACCTTGTCGAAGTTTCGAGGATCGCAAGTTGAAGTTGTCAAAGAACATTGACATCAGGAATCCCGATATCGCGATATGAAAAATTGCGATGAAATCTGAGTCGTTAAATCAAGCTTGGATCTAGACCATTGATCATACTCCATATTGGAGTTTCATGAATCGTGACTTGGAGAAGCAAAGAACCCAGTGCATCAAGAATTTCGATTTCACGATATGCGAAATCGCGATTCCATCGCAGCCGTTAAGTTAAGAAGTGATCTGGACCATTGATTTTCTCCATGGAGTATCGGGGATCGGGACTTTGAGGTGACAAAAACACTTGAAAACAAGAATGTCGATTTTGCGATATGCAATATCATGATTCAATCGCAGTAATTGAATCGAGAATGAATCTAGACCGTTGATTCTATCTCGTGTCGGAGTTTCGCGAATCACGATATGAAGAGGAAAAGAAGCAAATGGAACTTGAATTACAAATTGGCGATATGTGAAATTGTGAAAGCGCCTTCTGCATAAGGCTGTGGTCACAGCCCTAGGTCATAGGAAGAGAAGGATTCAGTCCAGATAAGCTCCATTTTGGAGTTTTGAAGATCGCGAGACACTTGGGCATAGGAATGCCGAAATGCTGAAACCCGACTTAAAAAGGCAAGAATAATAAAGGTCATCCAACAGTGCAGATGAATTTGAACAAGATCAGAGGGAAACTGTAACACGATACAGTGTAACTGCCAGAAACCGCTGATGGGTTCTGCCAGAGGACTCGAAGACACTACGGGATGACTGGAAGAGGAGGTGAAGAGTCTTTGAGAGGGATAAAGATGTTTGTGGAGGCAATTGACAGCTCATGAGCATTGGAGCCTGTAACTGAAATAGAGAAGGTGAGCTCGACTTTCACAGAGAAGACAAAGAGTCTCAAACTGCTAGAGAGACTGAGAAATCTCAGCATAACACCCAGTGATGCTGAACGCGTGGTTGAACTGCCAGAGAAGCTAAAGAGTTGTGATGATGATCACGCAGAGCACTCGAGAGGTAGAGGAATTTGGCGTAGAGTGAGCATGCAGAGGCATTGCGAATATTGCATGCACAATGACAAGAGAGACTATAAGAATGTGGAACAAAGAAGAGACAAATGTTGTCGTTGTGGAGAAGAATTCAGGTGTGTGCAAGGAGGCAGAGCGCAAGAGAAGAAAATGCACAGTAGAGGAATGTTTCATTGAAAGTATATGGCGCAGAGAGAATAAAATGGAGAAGAACAGAAAGTGCAAGGGGTGTGCATAAGACATTGATGCAGACAGGGCAGAGAAGTGTAACAGAACAGCGACAAGGCTGGTAAGCCATTGAATAACTTTATTTCGCTGTAATGAGTTGTAGTAACAAAGATTTATATTTTAGGGTGGTTGGGAGGTGCTCAGGAGGACTGTTGTCCTCAGAGGTTCAAGTGGTTTCTTGAACACAGGGAGTTGTAGCTTCCATCTGGTTGCAGCCAAAGAAACCAGGGTGGCAGGGTGGTGCAAGGGAGAACTCTTGTTCTCTGTTGTACAGGTTGGTGCCTGTATGATTGGAAATTGGTGCTTCCATCCAGTTGGTGCTGGAAACACTTAGGGAGTTGGTGCTTCCTTCTAGTTGGTGCTAGAGAAACTAGGGAGTTGGTGCTTCCTTCTAGTTGGTGCTAGAGAAACCAGGGAGTTGGTGCTTCCTTCTAGTGGGTGCTAGAGAAAACAGAGAGTTGGTGCTCTCAGCAA